>CM065594.1:82335326-82411141 GCA_033119425.1 Bufotes viridis | reverse complement strand
ACCAAACATCCCAACACATTGATCCAGTTTATATCTTGCTTTAAACCAGTTTTTCTATAAAGGTGGGGTCATCTCAAGGGGTCAGATTACCACTGAGGAAGGGGACACGAAACCCCGAAACGCGTATGGTCAGACCCCTTGAGCATAACATTACTGAAGAACCACAAAGGAAGTTAACCGCAACTGGGAGAGTGCCGCTCAGGTTAGATCGTGAACACGTGAAAACGGGCTAAAGGTGACGACCAAGAGAGACCAGATATACAGATCGAGGTCTCCGCATCCACTGCCCACCAGCGCGACGAAGACTGAGCTAATTTAGTGGGACACATAGGAAGGAGTACCTGCAAACAACCGCATTCAGGCACTTGAAGACCCAGCGGTAAGATCTTCACTACTGTTCTTCACTATTGCCGGCATTGGCCACACACGTGGCAAACTTGGTTTCAGCGGGACGCCACTGGCGCACACTAAGAGCGGGACGCCGCTGTACTTTGTTCGCATAAGCGAAGTAGCCCGACCACGGGAATACACTTGGACCGCCTCGGACTGAAGGCGATTCAGGTAGAGCGATTATTCATAAGACAGTAACTGGTAATTCACATTTCATCTCCACTCACCATTGTGTGAAGTGAAGACATTTGAACCAATTGTTGCCTACTGAAAAGATTTAACACACCAAGGACTTTTATTTGAAAGAAATTGCCTGTTTCCTCGGCCAATGAGTATTCTATGTTTGTGACTCAGGGTCACAGATATTTAGGGGGATGTTATTGACCACTAATATTTATTGATATAAGCTCTATACTGGTTACTTTTAGTTTTTTAATTTGCATCTAATTGTTGTAATTATTCTATTGTTGCTTTTACTCCTTGATTTTTAATTAATAAATTCAATATTTATCCCACTTATCTGGAGAGTGCCCAGTATTTTCCTACACTTCTATGGCCAAAATACAAATCACTGTCTGCTGGATCAATTAATATAACAGTTGCGGATTGAGCGCACACACAGATGTGGCACAAGTTAGGTTAATTTAACCGGAACAAATAATTTCTCTGATGGTACAGTGTATATCTCGGTAGCTGGAACACTGTATTGAATAAGCCCCTTTTAATAATGTCTGCCCAACACACTGCCTTATAGTGGTGCAGTGTATATCTCAGTACCAGGCACACTGTAGTGAATAAGCCCCTTTTAATAATGTCTGTCCAACACACTGCTGTATAGTGGTGCAGTGTATATCTCAGTACCAAGGAACACTGTAGTGAATAAGCCCCTTTTTATAATGTTTGCCCAACACACTGCCTTATGATGGTGCAGTGTATATCTCAGTACCAAGGAACACTGTAGTGAATAAACCCCTTTTGATAATATCTGCCCAACACACTGCTTAATGATGGCGTATTGTAGATGTCATTAATTGGAAATCTTTCTGTCTTTTAGAAGTTATCAAAGCGATTTTTAAACCCTGCACTTGTCTGTCCCGTCCTGGTGACGCCTTTCCCTGATAATGCTGAATTAACCCTTTCATAAAAAAATAAATAAAGGTGCTGCACTGCTGTGAAACACACTCCTAGTCCTTAAAAGGGTTAGGTCTTTCAATAAGGTTTATGGAGTGAAATCAGTAAGTTTAGAGCAAAACATTATCTGTCCCAGCCTACTGTCTGCTCGTCCTGACGCTGAATGAGCCGAGCGCCGGACCTCAGCTCCTATATGAAATGGTATCACGTGTTCCGGCCAGCCAATCAGTGTAAGGCTTACAGCTAACATTGCTATGGCCTTACACTGAGGGGAATTATTTACCTGGACCTTGATTGGCTGCTTAGAAGGGGCGGGGAGGAGACTTGAGCAATGTGACGAATACACGTGGTGCTCGGCCGAGTAAAGCCGAGCTCTGAGGCATAGCGATGCTCGAGCTGAACCGATACTTGGCCGAGCATGCTTGCTCATCACTAGTATAGTGGCCTTATTTCTGTAATACAAGAAAATATGTACCCACTGCACTCTTGCAATAATTTCTGGTGAAAGCGTACAGTGGCCTTGTTTCTGTAATAGAAGAAAAATATATATCGACTGCACTCTTGCGATAATTTCTGGTGAATTCGCATATTGGTCTTGTTTCAGTAAAAACAGCTTAATATATACACACTGCTCTGTTGCAGTAATTTTTGTTGAAAGCGCATTTTGGCCTGGTTTATTTACAATAAGCTTAATATATACACACTGCTCTGTTGCAGTACTTTCTGTTGAAAGCACATATTGGCCTGGTTTATTTAAAATAAGCGTTATATGTGGGGGTGGCTAGCTGCCGAGCTGAGCAGACGGCGTCCTCATCAGCTTCTGCCTTGAGACCCACAATCTCCTATAATCCGTCGGCCAAAAAGCCTAAAACCAGCCCAATTCCAGCAACAATAACATCCCAGCATAAGAATATATCTTCTGTGCCGCATCAGACCCTTCCGGACCGTCCGGGCCGAGTAAAATCACCTGAGGCCTAGTCCGCCACTGAGGGCCTGTCCTCCTCCCCCGCTGCAATCCACTGCTCGCGGGACTGACTACACCGGGTCCCGCTGAAGGCTTAACTGGAGGACCACCTGCATCGCCTGGAATCTACCCTGACTTCCAGCCTCCACAGTTTCAGCTCCCTGATAGAGACCCACTGCTTCTCTGAATCCCCAGCCTGGAGCCCGGACCTGCGCAGCAGCATCCAGCTGACCCCCGAAGGCACTCTCGGACCCACAGAGACAGTCTGCAGGGCCCGCCCACACACCGTAGCCAGGAGAGGAATAGAGATGTCCCGAACTATTCGCCGGCAAACAGTTCCCGGCGAACACCGCATGTTCGCGTTCGCCGCGGCGGGCGAACATATGCGATGTTCGGTCCACCCCCTATACGTCATCATTGAGCAAACTTTGACCCTGTAGCTCACAGTCAGACAAATTCCAGCCAATCAACATACTCTCCCTCCCAGATCCTCCCACCTCCTATCAAAAAGCAAGGACAGCATCCATCTTAGATTCATTCTGAAGCTGCAGTGTTAGTTAGAGCCAGGAGAGTGCTGCTGCTGCTGAATTAACCGCTTCCCGACCGCCGAACGCAGGATTGCGTCCTGGCGGCGATCGGTTTGTTCCTCCTAGGCGCACGGGCGCGTCATCTCGCGAGAGCGAGATTTCCTGTGAACGCGCCGCACGCACGTGCCTCGCGTTCACAGGATCGCACCGGGAAAACTTTAACTACAGCCTGCCAGCGCTGATCATGCACTGGCAGGCTGTGAATCGCATATCAGACGCTGTTTTGTTATCAGCGTCTGATATGCTTGCTGTTCGTTCCTTTGGTGGTCCCCTTTGCTTGGGACCACCAAAGGAAACTTTTGTAAGTGCACCAATCACCACACAGACCCCCCATCCATCCCCCGTCACTGATTAACCCCTGATTAACCCCCGATTAACCCCTGATCATCCCATGTCACCCCCTGATCACCCCCTGTCACTAATCACCCCCCTGTAAGGCTCATTCAGATGTCCATATGTGTTTTGCGGATCCATGGATCCGCGGATCCACAAAACACGGACACCGGCAATGTGCTTTCCGCATTTTGCGGATCCGCACATTGCCAGAACTATATAGAAAATGCCTTTTCTTGTCCGCAATTGCGGACAAGAATGGCACATGCTCTATCTTTTGCAGAGCTGCGGCCGGATGTTTGGGGGCCGAAACCCGGAAGTTTGCGGCCGCAGCTCCGCAAATACTGATGCGGCGAGCACATAGTGTGCCCCAAGCATCACCGCCGGCCCCATTCACACTGAATGGGTCCGCATCTATTCCGTAGAATTGCGGAATAGATGCGGACATTTTTGCGGACGTGTGAATGGGGCCTTACTACTTTTTTTTTTTTGCACATTTTTTGGCAGAGATTTTTTCATCCAAATTGATCGATGCGAAAGAGGAAATCTGTGCCGTTCATTTTTTTTTTTCAGCCCAGAGGCTGAACGGAAAAAATCTCATTACCCGTATGCTCAATATAAGGAGAATAGCAGAAACTCCTAATGCTGGCCATACGTGTAATGATTGCGGAGACCCTCAAATGCCAGGGCAGTACAAACACCCCACATGTGACCCCATTTTAGAAAGAAGACACCCCAAGGTATTCCGTGCTGGGTATGGTGAGTTCATGTAAAATTTTATTTTTGTCACTAGTTAGTGGAAATTTGAGACTTTGTAAAAAAATATATATATATATCAATTTCCGCTAACTTGTGCCAAAAAAATAAAATTCTGTGAACTTGCCATGCCCCTCACGGAATACCTTAGGGTGTCTTCTTCCACAATGGGGTCACATGTGGGGTATTTATACTGCCCTGGCATTTTAGGGGCCCCTAAAGCGTGAGAATCCATATGCGTAAAAATGCCCTGTGAAATCCTAAAGGTACTCATTGGAATTTGATACTTTGTGTGAGAAATATCACTGTAAAAGACAACTTTTTAATTTTTTTATACAAAGTTGTCAGTTTACAGAGATATTTCTCTCACCCAACATGGGTATATGTAAAAATTCACCCCAAAACACATTGCCCTACTTCTACTGAGTACGGCGATACCACATGTGTGACACTTTTTTGCAGCCTAGGTGTGCAAGGGGCCCTAAATTCCTCACATGTGACCCCATTTTGGAAGAAGACACCCCAAGGTATTCCGTGAGGGGCATGGCGAGTTCACTAGAATTTTTTTTTTTTGGCAAAAGTTAGCGGAAATTGATATTTTTTTTTATTTTTGTTTTTTTACAAAGTCTCATATTTCACTAACTGGTGACAAAAAATAAAATTGTACATGAACTCACCATACCCCTCTCGGAATACCTTGGGGTGTCTTCTTTCTAAAATGGGGTCACTTGTGGGGTATTTATACTGCCCTGGCGTTTTAGGGGCCCCTAAAGCGTGAGAAGAAGTCTGGAATACAAATGTGTAAAAATGCCCTGTGAAATCCTAAAGGTACTCATTGGAATTTGGGCCCCTTTGCGCATCTTGGCTGCAAAAAAGTGTCACACATGTGGTATCACCGTACTCAGGAGAAGTAGGGCAATGAGTTTTGGGCTGTAGTTTTACATATAACCATGCTGGGTGTGAGAAATATCTCTGTAAACGACAACTTTTTAATTTTTTTTATACAAAGTTGTCAGTTTACAGAGATATTTCTCTCACCAAACATGGGTATATGTAAAAATACACCCCAAAACACATTGCCCTACTTCTCCTGAGTACAGCGATACCACATGAGTGACACTTTTTGCAGCCTGGGTGCGCAAAGGAGCCCAAACTCCAATAAGTACCTTTAGCTTTTACATGGCTGCTCACCATTTAGCCCTGCCCAAAATGCCAGAACAGTAAACACACCCCACAAATAACCCCATTTTGGAAAGTAGACACTCCAAGGTATTCACTGAGGGGCATAGTGAGTCCGTGGGAGATTTTTTATTTTTTTTTTGCCAGAAGTTAGCAGAAATGGAAACTTTATTATTTTTATATTTTTCCTCAGAAAGTGTCATTTTCCGCTAACTTGTGAAAAAAAAATGAAATCATACATGAACTCACCATGCCCCTCCGCGAATACTTTGGGGTGTCTTATTTCTAAAATGGTGTCATTTGGGGGGTATTTATACTTTCCTGGCATTCTAGCACCTGAAGAAACATGACAGGTGCTCAGAAAGTCAGAGCTGCTTCAAAATGCGGAAATTTGCTTTTTTGCACCATAGTTTGTAAACGCTATAACTTTTACCCAAGCCAATAAATATACACTTATTGGATATTTTTTTTATCAAAGACATATAGAACAATAAATTTTGCGAAAAATTTATATAGAAATGTAGTTTTAAAAAAAAATAAATTACAATAGAAAGTGAAAAATGTAATTTTTGCAAACATTTCGGTCATTTTTGATTAATAGCAAAAAAGTAAAATGTCAGCAGCAATGAAATACCACCAAATGAAAGCTCTATTAGTGAGAAGAAAAGGAAGTAAAATTCATTTGGGTGGTAAGTTGTATGACGGAGCAATAAACGGTGAAAGTAGTGTAGTGCAGAATTGTAAAAAGTGGCCTGGTCATTAAGGGTGTTTAAGCTAGGGGCTGAAGTGGTTAATAGGAAAGCGTTAGCTTGGACAGTGTTCTGTGTCCACTCCAGTCCTCAAAGACTCATCAAGAACAGCATCCTGACAGCACCTCAAAAAGCCCTTTTAGGGCTGGTACATCAGTCTGCTTTTATTTATTTTTTCTATATATATATAGCAGTTGCCTGCCCGTGTGTGAGAGGCAGCAGGCCCACAGACTGTACTGTGTGCATACCACTCATATAGGGTGGCACAGTACCTTGCAGATAAAAAAAGTCATTTCATTTTTACCCTTTAATATAATTGCAGATGCCTGCCAGTGTGTGTCAGGCCCACAGATTGTACTGTGCCCACTGCCCACCACGCATATCGGGTGGCACAGTACCTTGCAGATAAAAAAGTAATTAAATTTTTACCCTTTACTATAATTGCAGTTGCCTGCCAGTGTGTGTCAGGCCCACAGACTGTACTGTGCCCACTGCTCACCACTCATATCGCGTGGCACAGTACCTTGCAGATAAAAAAGTCATTTAATTTTTACCCTTTAGTATTATTGCAGTTGCCTGCCAGTGTGTGTCAGGCCCACAGACTGTACTGTGCCCACTGCCCACCATTCATATAGGGTGGCACAGTACATTGCACGGCGCACGCGCAGTGACCTAAAATTTAAACAAAGCGGACCGAGCATGGGTCTTTTTCCATCTCCCAATTCCAAAAATCTATTCACTACACCGGCCCTGGCCCTGATAAGGGACAAAACAGAGTACTTATTTAACACTAGTTGCATTGGTGGCAAATTCTATTGCAAGTGCCAACAATTAAAAGGAAGTGGACAGAGCAAGCTTTTCTCTCTATCTCCCCATGCAAGGATTCAATTCAATACACGTCCCCTGATAGGGGACTTAACAAGGAGTAAAATGGCAAGAATAGTAGTTCACACTATTTGTATTGGTGGCACAGTACATTGCGCGGCGCACGTGCAGTGCCCCAAATTGGAAATAAGAGGACCGACCAATCATCTTTTTCCATCTCCAGTTTCCTAAAATCTATTCGATACACGTCCCCTGTTAGGGGACGTAACAGGGATTAAACTGATATGAATAGTACTACTTAACACACCACTCATATAGGGTGGCACAGTACACTGCACGGCGCATGCACAGTGCCCCAAATTGGAAGGAAGTGTTGCGACCAACCATCTTTTTCCATCTCCCGGTTCCTAAAATCTATTCCATACACCGGCCCCTGATAGGGGACAAAACAGAGATTAAACTGGTAAGAACAGATTTTTTTAATTGAAAAAAAAGAGGACAGCCTCTGCGAAGCTGGGTATTTTTTTTGTCCACGTTACTCAACGCTCATGCACAATGGCTGTAGGCTCATGCGTCCTTTTGCGGAGGTGACAAACCTGGTCAGTCAAACCCAAGACAACATCATCGACCTCATCCCATATGCATTTTTCTGGAGCGTGCCCTGCGAAGAGTGCTGGATCAGGCCGTAGATGAGCATGAAGAGGAAGAGTTGTGGTCACCATCACCACCAGAAGCAGCCTTGTCGTCTGTCGATTGCTGGACCTGCGGCAACGCAGAGAGGAGTCCGAAGAAGAGGAGTCAGAGGAAGAAGGTACCATACAGATGGTTATTTCCCTTCGGCCTCTCATTCTCTCTGGAGGGGAAACAAATCATATTGCGAGAACATGCTGAGTTACTGGAAATCTTTTAATCATTGGGAGTCACAGACCTGGATATACCAGATTGGCCCCCGATTCAAGATTTGTCAGCTCAGCCTTACATTGCCCCATCCACACCATGGGAATCTGCAACCTCAGAGAAGAGAGGCATAAATCAACACTGTCAGGGAAAAATGAAGCTTTACTGTCAATGATTTCTTGCTTTAATTGACACAATTGGCCTGTCCGTCTCGCTGGGTGCAGTGCTCCCACTTCGCTGGCGAGAGGGACTTGTCATGTTCAGTGATTCCATCACTCACACCCCCGACTCTGATGGACCTACTACCGTTTATGACAACCTCAGGTTGGGGGTTGGACCAAAATTCCACTCAGATCCATCTTTACAATGTACATGGTTATAATATTTACGGTTATAACACTTGGTTGCGGACCCATAATGGGAACGCGGTCCAAGCCTGTTCCAGAGATGAGCAGTTAGCCCATTTATCTTACGTTTCATCTCCACATTGTTGTTCATCCACTAAGATTCTTTTTCAGATTTACAATACAGTTTAAATTCAGTTATTCTGTACTTCTGCGTTGGGGGATGGGAGACCCGGCTAGATTATATTGTTTTCTAAAAGTGTTAACAATACTTTATTAACATTTCCTCCTCCCCATCTGAATACAAAGATGGAACATTCTGACACAGTTGGGACCCCCGACATCTAAGCCCCCCAGCCCCCACCCCGCAAAGCAGAAGATCATTTAATATGCTTAAAAGGGAATTAAGTTCTCATGGTCAAGTTACTATACCTACCCAAACCCTTCCCCTCTCAATACACAACCAACCTAATGGCACCACGCACAACCTGGCGCTCAAACCTACTCCTTACCATACAACACCCTCCATACTATCCCCATGCTCACCACTTCAAGAGCCAATCCACAATTGAAACAATCTGTAGAGCCACAATTCATTTACCAGACAATCTTTAAAGCTCAACACAAAATGGTAACGATTAAACTACACTGTCAGAGGTCTTTATTCAGCAGTAAAACGTTCCCAACTTCTTCATAACATTAAAAAACTAAGAGCAGATGTCGCACTATTACAAGAAACTCACTTCCTAGATAAGAAGGTCCCAAGCTTCCACAAGCATTACAGTACTTCGATAAATGGTACCACACATTCACCCCTAACAAAAACTCAAAGGGCGTCTCAATCGCAATAGCGAAACATGTATCCTTTGACCTCACTGACTCTTATAGAGACACGGAAGGTAGAGTACTGATCCTTGTAGGGAGGTTACATGGAACAATGGTCACGCTAGCAAACTTCTACGCCCCTAATACCCAACAAGCTGCATTCATTCGCTCCTCACTGTTTCTGCTAGATAGCCTGAAACAGGGTGAGTTGATTGTGGGTGGAGACTTTAATGTATCACTAGACCCCCTGATAGACACATCTATAGGCAAACCCTCTCTATCATATAGAGCACTTAAACACATCAAAACGTCTCTCCATCACTTATCACTAATAGACATGTGGCGTTATACACACCCCACTGAGAGAGATTATACACTGTATTCACCCCCTCACAACTCCTACCATAGGATAGATTACTTTTTTATTCCAAAAACCTCTCTTACCAAACTATGCTCCTCCAAAATAGGTCAAGGTATACACTCAGACCACTCTCCGATAGAGCTGACCCTAACCTTTTATTACTCAACCGAGACCCAAAAACCCTTGTGGCGGCTGAATGAGACACTACTCCTGGTCCCAGATGTCCATTCTAAAATACAGACCCGCATACAAACCTTCTTCAAACAAAACCGAGACGACATAGTGCTTATCCCAATGGTGTGGGAAGCGCATAAAGCCACGATTAGAGGGGGGTTTATTTCCGCCGGCACTTACCATAAAAAACAAAGAGATCTCCAAATTAAAAAAGTACAAGCAGAGATTGAAAAACTCGAGAAACTACACAAACAATCTCTGGCTGCCTCCCATCTGCAACTCCTCACAGCAGCCCGTCTAACTCTTCGAGACATCCTTAATAAAAATTCTGCCAAAATCTTCATGTCCGTTAAACATTCCTTTTACGCACACGGAGACAAAGCATCTAAATTTATGACGTCCCTCATAAAAAAACGTAAGCCTCGAACACACATCCAAGAAATTAAAACTAGAACGGGAGTAACCACTAGAGACTTCTCACAAATAGAAGAGGAATTTATAGCTTTCTACTCCTCATTATATCAAATCAAACCTTTCGGTCAGAAAGCCGAATGTCAGGACAATCAAGCTCATATCGAAAAATTCCTCTCCCGTATCACTCTCCCTAAACTCCCAACTTCAGCACACACCAACTTACTTAAACCCTTCAGACAAAACAAGGTCCAGTCCGCCCTGCGGAAATGCCCAAAATCCAAAGCCCCAGGCCCAGATGGGTTCCACAGCTCATATTATACTTCCATCTCTTCCCTCCTGGTCCCACAATTAACAGACACATTCAATGCCTACCTATCTGGCACTCAGATTCCTAGACAGGGAAAGGACCCCACACAATGTGGCAGCTTCAGACCAATCTCTCTTTTGAACACTGATATAAAACTTTATGCCAATTTATTAGCAAACAGACTTAAACCTTTAATCCCATCACTAGCGTCTCCAGAACAGGTCGGATTTGTGGCGGGAAGAGAGGGAAAGGATAACATCATGAGAGTTCTATCATTATTACATATCGCCAAACTTAATAAACTCCCCCTAGTACTACTAGGAACAGATGCAGAAAAGACGTTCGACAGGGTGGACTGGACCTATATGAAACTAGTTTTGGATCACTTTGGGATACCTCAACCCTTTATAGACGCCATCTTCGCAATGTACTTCCACCCGACAGCCAGACTCCGGATTAATAAATCCCTATCAGACCCTTTTGAGATCCGTAACGGCACTCGACAGGGCTGCCCCCTTTCACCGACCCTTTTTGTCCTGTCTCTCGAACCCCTGCTACAAGCTATCAGGGAACACCCCGATATCAAGGGCTATAACGATGGAAAATTCACACATACCACAGCAGCATACGCTGACGACATTTTAATGATACTCACAGACCCGATTACAGTGTTTCCGGCACTGCAAGATCTCTTTACAGAATACGGCCTTATCTCTAATTTTAAAGTCAACGCTTCCAAGTCTGAAGCCATAGGCATTAATATAAGTAACACCGTGAGAACGAGCTTACGCACAAGATACCCCTTCCAATGGCCAGCCTCACACATTAACTACCTTGGCCTTAAGATAAGCCCAAATTAGAGGGAACTCTTTACACTTAATTATGCCACATTTCCACAGATCTTCCAAGCAACCATGGAATCGTGGACCACACCGTTTCTTTCTTGGATGGGTAGAAATAATCTCATCAAAGCGATTTTGCTCCCCAAACTATTATATCTATTTCAGGCGCTGCCTAGCCCACTTCCATTATCATTATTTTCCTCCATTAGGAGGGTCACAAACAAATTCCTTTGGACGGGTAAAAGACCTAGACAAATCAGTGCATTGCTTACGCAACACAGAACGAGGGGAGGGGTGGCACTGCCTGATTGGAGAATATATTATGAAGTGGTTTACCTCTCCAGGTTGGTCCATTGGGCAAGACCCAATGATGGGAAGCTCTGGGTCCATCTAGAAGGAAAACTAACACACAGCCCTCTGAGATCTATTATTTGGAGACGCGAGTATACCACACCAGCGAAGCGACTCACCCAAAATGCACTTACACATACCACAATTGAAAACTAGAAAAAGTACTCTGACGACCTTAGTCGCCTAATATCCCCACTTGTGACACTAACTGACGTGGCGGAGCTATACTCCTCTAAATATTCGAATACTGGACTGAAGGCCTCGGATTTACATTCAATTCCGATCCACACATTTATAGACATGAACGAAACAGGAGACCCACTCACCAACACCATTATGCACATCCTGCATAAAAAACATATCCACTCCATTATTGCCCCATATCTCGTCTCCAGAACCACTCGTAAAGGATATGACTCCCTTCAATAAACTAATTGCCCTGAGAGCACCTCCTAAACACCATCTATCTCAAATATACCTTGTCCTTCAACAGCACAAAGCCTCGGGAGACAGATCCTTTGTCTCAGAATGGAACAAGGATTTCGACACCACCCTGACCGCACAAGAAATAAAACAAGTATATAGGCGTTCTCATGGGATGTCTAGATGCACCCGTCATCAAGAGACCTGGTTTAAGTTAATATCCAGGTGGTATTTTACCCCAGTGCGACTCAAACAGATCAAATGCCTTGATTCAGAACTATGCTGGAGATGTTAACTCGCAAGTGGCACATACATACACATGTGGTGGCACTGCCCGGTTATTCAACCATTCTGGACAGAGGTTCTCTCTATGACTAAAAAGATATGCTCCCTGCAGGACACTCCCCCACCGATCTCGATTTTATTAAATATAAGGCTGAACATATCCCCATATACAAAGAGAAGGCTCTTCCACCTCCTGATAGCAGCGGCCAAATCATTAATACCACAATATTTGAACCAAACTTCTCCTCCCACTATTTCTCAACGGTTACACAAAGTCTTCATATGGAAGAACTCTCGGCTTGGGAATCACATACACATGACTTTTCTAAATCATCTGGAAAGACTGGCTGACATTCCGCTCAAACACCTCTGTTCTAACAGAAATTGCAAACACTCATTCACACTGAATAAAGACTACAAATTGCTCTTACAAGCTACTCGACATGCGGCTCATCCATAATATTTCCTCTCACCCCCTACCTCCCTTTCCCCCAGGCCAGGCCAAGCACAGAGGAGTGGCAGTGGCCTAAATGTTTCTGGCGCAGGCAGAGGTTGCAGCAGATTAAGGGGAGTGGCAGCAGGAGTCGCAGCGAGAGGCCTGAGCTCCCGGTGTCATCTACCGGTCTTGTCTTGACCAGCAACCCAGCGGTTATTGATTGGTTGACTCGGTCATCCAATTCATCCCAAGTGACATCGGACACCCACAGCCAAGAGTAGGTGGGTTCGTCAGACACATCCCTTAGTTGGCATGGCCCAGGAGCAGACCCTGTGCCCTCACCTGTCCTCAAACTGCCTCTGTCCTTTGCTGTTTCCTCAGCCACAGATGTACTATCTGCTGTGGGCTCAGCTCTACTATTCAGCGAGGACGACCTACTCGAGGACGGTCAGCAGCTACTGGCCAGCCAAGATTTGCAAGAGACATCTGCTGGTCCTGAAGCTCCTGCTTCCCCCATTGGTCAGGCATGTAGTGATGAGGAGAGTGGTGTGGGAGGTGGTGTGGCGAGCGGTCAGGCTCCTGACCAAGAGAGAGTTGAGGAGGACACCCGCATCTTGCAGACACTACTCGATTATGAAGAAGCCGATCGCACTTGGGAGCCGGGTGAAGAAGGGGCTTCATCAGCCAGCAGGGTGGTAGCATGGCAGTGAGTCGGCAGGGTGGCAGCAGTGGGAGGTCGGCAGCCAAATGGGCCCAGAGTAGACCACCTGCTTTGCAGGAGCCTAGCTGCCCAGAATGCAGTGGTGCACGGGTTCACGCAAGCAGCGTCACTAGCAGTCAGTCAGTGCGGAGTGTTGGGGGGAAAATAAGCTACTCTGTGGTGTGGCAATTTTTTGTCCATATGTCTAATCTGTGGCCAAGGGGCCAATGTTGGCACCACTGCCCTGCGACAACATATGCAGCGACACCACAAAGTGGCCTGGGACAATCTTGGCTCTGATCTGGTGGTCCAGCCTGCTGCAGCAACCGTTGCATCACCTAGTAGCATGCACCCCATTGCAGGCAGTCAAGGCTCCACTGGCTCAGCAGAATGGAGCTGTCTGTCTGTCCCATCGTCTGCTGGTCCTGAAGCTCCTGCTCCTCCTCCTTCTACTCCTCGTCAGTCCTTCTGGCAGCAATCAATCTCTGAAGCGATTGACAAGAGACAGCAGTATGCATGACCGCATCCGACGGCACAGAAGCTGAACGTGCTCCTGGCCAAGTTGCTGGTGCTGCGGTCCCTCCCTTTCCAAGTGGTGGACTCTACACCTTTCAGAGAACTGATGGCTTGTGCCAAGCCAAGGTGGAGAGTCCCAAGCCGTAATTTATTTTCCCAAAAGGCAGTACCAGCCCTGCACACGTATGTTGAACAGAATGTGTGCCAGTCCTTGAGCCTGTCAGTTTCTGCCAAAGTGCACGATAGCACTGACGTGTGGAGCTGTAACTATGGTCAGGGACAATACCTGTGGGACAGGGACAATAACTCCTGCACAGCCACAACAGCAACTTGGTCAAGTGATTCCGCTTCCGCCTCCACGTTGTCACACCGTTGGTCCTGCGACAATGTCCGCCTCTGCCTCCTCATCCTCCAACATATCCTCAGCCTCCATTGCAGCGACAAGTCACAGTGCCCCTCCAGCATACCACATGTGCAGGGCATGGCGGTGTCACGCAGTTCTGCACCTGGTTTGCCTGGGCTAATGGAGTCACACAGGGGAGGAACTGCTCTGTGTCCTTCAGAAAGAAATCAACTGCTGGCTTTCTCTGCGACAACTGAAAATCGGAACCATGGTGACCGACAACGGGAAGAACATGTTGTCGGTGCTGCGTCAAGGAGAGCTGAGCCATGCGCCCTGCATGGCACACGTGTTCAATCTGGTTGTCAAGCAGTTCCTGAATTCTTTCACCCATCTGCAAGACATCCTAAAAATCGCCAGGAAACTTTGCATGCACTTCAGCCACTCATACACCGCAAAGCACACCCTCCTTGAGCTGCAGCGGCAGAACAGCATCCCCCTACATAGGCGGATATGCGACGTTTTCACCCGTTGGAATTCCACCCTCCATATATTGGACCAACTATATGAACAGAGAAAGGCAATAAACGATTTCTTGATGATCCAAGCAGATAGGAGTACTCCCCTGTGTAACTTCAATGTCAGCCAGTAGCAGCTCATGTGTGACACCTGCCATTTGCTCAGGCCCTTGTAAGAAGCCACATTATTTGTCACCAGGACTACGTGATGAACAACGTAATTCCTCTACTTCATGTCCTGGAACAGATGCTGGTGAATATGGCTTGTCAGGGGACTGGAAATGTGGCACCTAGATCTCATGGCCACGTGAGCCCTGTGGGGGCTGAACTGGAAGAGAAGGAGGAAGAGGAGAAGAATATTTTTGCACAGGCAAAATGTAGCCAGATGAGTAGTTTTTCTACTGCGGTGACAGGAGAGGAGGAGCAGGAGCAGGAGCAGAAGGAGGAGCAAGAGGAAGACGAAACAGAGGACCTAGATACACCGAGACAGTATGCAGTGGAGATGGAGGCAGGGAATCCCTCAGAATCACTTGCTCAAATGGCCCGCTGCATGCTCACTTGTTTGCATAGTGACAGCAGAATTGTCACCATTTGGCAGAGGGATGACTTCTGGCTCTCCACCATGTTGGACCCTCGCTACCAGTCCAAAATGGGGGTCTTTTTTACACTCACTGAGAGGGAGGACAAAATGAAGTACCACAGAGACATCCTATGTAGGCAGTTGGTCTCTGCCTATCTGCTCCATCGTCCATTCTCTAGCAGCTGAGCTCACATTCCACTGCCATGGCTGCTGGGGAGGGGTGCGGTGGCAGGAATAGTAGCAGCTCGATCAGCAGCAGTCTGAGTCTAGAGTCCATGATGAGCAGCTTTCTTCACCCGCAGAGTGAAGTAACTACTCACCAGCAGCAGCAGGTAGACCTGGAGCAGGACCTGAACCAGCAGGTGGTGGCATACTTGAACAGCACCCTGCCACCCCACATTGAAGATCCGCTGGACTACTGGGCAGCCAAACTGGATTTGTGGCCTCAACTAACCGAGTTTGCCCTGGAAAAGTTTTTGCTGCCCGGCCAGTAGTGGGGAATCAGAGCGGGTGTTTAGTGCAGCAGGGGCCATAGTTACCCCAAGAAGAATTCGCCTGTCCCACCAAAATGTGAAGAGACTTACTTTTGTCAAGTAATGAATCAGGCATAGATCAGCCACGATTTCAACCCCCTGATGCCTGATGCATCAGATTAGATCATCCATCTCCACACTATGTCTCCTTGCCATTTTGTGGCCTACTCATGCTGCCATCTCCACACTATGTCTCCTTGCCACTTTGTGGCCTACTCATGCTGCCATCTGCACACTATGTCTCCTCGCCATTTTTCTGCCTACTCATGCTGCCATCTACACAGTATGTCACCTTGCCAATCTGTGCTATCATGCTACTGCCATCTCTGCACTATTTTACTATGCCAATCTGTGTTATCATGCTGCAGGCATCTCCACACTATGTCTCCTTGCCACTTTGTGGCCTCCTCATGCTGCCGTCTCCACAATATGTCACCTTGCCAATCTGTGTTATCATGCTGCTGTCATCTCCACACTTTGTCACCATGCCAATCTGTGCTATCATGCTGCTGTCATCTCCACACTATGTCACCTTGCCAGTCTGTGGTATCATGCTGCTGCTGTTGCTGCCATCTACACACTATGTGACCTTGCCAATCTGTGGTATCATGCTGCTGCTGCTGCTTGAAGGTCTTGGACTGATCACCCGCCACACGATCTAATTTAGGTTTTGGAACCGATAAACCCAATTTTCAAACCCTTTTGAGGGCTGCATTAATCTGCAGGTTACCGTCGTACAGCTCTGCAGATAGCTTTCTATCTGCATCTTTCTCAACAATCTGTGCCCACAGTATTTTGTCCACACTATGTCACCTTGCCACTCTGCTGCCTACTCATGCTGCTGCCACCTCCAGACTTCAGTCATTGTGCCACTCTTTTGCCTTCCCATACTGCGAACTCCACACTGTGTCATTTTGCCACTATGTAGCCTTCTTGACGCTAACATGGACCTGTAAGACTGAGATAATACTTGAGTTATAGGGTCAGTTTTGGCCCTGTGACTGCCCAAATAAGTGAAGTGTGCAGTGATTCTAATAGCGACGCTTGTCATCTGCATGTCATCCTCACTTACAGTATTATTTCACAACATAGGCACACTCCCTATGCATGTTACTGCAAGGCAAAGTGTTCTACACTCCTATAAAGGCTCTCTGTAGCACGGAAATAGCAGTTTTTTAATGCGATTCACCACGAATATATTCAGATCGAAACATATTTTTTCAGAAAATTTGGCGAACCAGTCCAATCAAATTTTTTAGAAATTCACTCATCTCTAGTTACCACGAAGCGTTAGGAAATTCGGATTCGGTGCAAATCGAATTCTTCCTGAAATTCGGATCGAATTCCACTTCTTCAACTTCGATTCACTAATCTCATTACAATACATTAGTAAGTGTCTTAAGTAACTTTCTCTACATGATAAAAATGCCAATTCATTTTTAATGCCATTTTTAAAGGTTTAAAAGGTTCAGGAGGAAGTGTTCTCAATAAGTAGCTAAATACAAGAACAAGGGGACACAATCTGAAATTATCTAGGGATAAGATCAGGATCAATATCAATATTTTTACTGAAATAGTGGTTGAAGCTTGGAACAAATTTCAGCAGATGTGGTTGGGAAATCTACAATATGCCTAGGATGAACACATGTCTGTCCTAAAATTAAAACAAAAGAAATTATATGAGGGCAGTCTAGATGGACCAGGTGGTCTTTTTACATTAATATTCTATGTTTCTATAAGTTTCTCTTTATAACTTGTGGTTAGAGGTGAGCTGAATCGTAGTTGACGAAGTGGAATTCAATCCGATTTTCAGGATAAAATGGCTGCTTCACGTGTGAGGACATATGAGGACATGCAAACAGTGTCTGTATTACAAATTCCAATAATCTGGGCCACATCTAGTGTCCATAATCTGTGGTGTTCTGTAACCAATACTGTACAACATCTGCAAACAGTATCTGTAGTACAAATTCCAATAATATGGGCCATATCTAGTGCCCATAGTCTATAATGTTCTGTAACCAATAGAGTAGAGAGGGAACAACGGTTATAGAACTGAGAATTATCCACATTACAATAAAGAACAACAAAATGGACATAGGGAATCACGGAAATTCATGGACATCATACCCACGCTACAATTATGGGAGAAATCCCAGATGACCATATTATGAAAATATTAGTTATAAACCGGCGAAGAAAGAAAAAGTTTAGAGAATAATAATAGTAACTCAAGAACAGAAACCACTACTATCGATACTCAGAATTTTCTGAATCAGGGGATAAAGGGGAGACAAATAGAACAGATGGGAATAAGAGGAGGAGGAAAAAGGAAAAGAGAAAATACGATGACACCACAGAAAAGAAATTATCGAGAGGCAGGAGAGGAGGAGAAAAAATTAACCCAAACCCAAAAAAACAGGGGAAATAAAGGTATTTTTAATTTGAGTTCCTACAATTTATCGGATGAGGAGAAAAAGGTATTAAGCAAGGGTCTGAAATTTGACCCGACTAAAAATATGAATAAATTTGGGGTGTTTTTAGACGTGCATAAGTATATTAGAAAATTAAATATAGCTAAATATTGTTTAAACCCTCCTTCTGTAACGCAAAATGTGGCTGGAGGTCAACAAATAAAACACACCCAACTTCGGGAAAAATCTAAATTCTGCCCAAAAAATTCAAATAATGAATGCGTAGAAGCATTCAAACGAAACATGCTTAGAGATCTAGACGAGTTTGAGAAGAAGACCAAATATAATAATTCAACATGGGGAGAACAAGAAGCACTAAAAAAGCTGGAAAAAAAAGATAAAATAATTATAAAACCAGCTGATAAAGGGGGGGGGGGGGGTTTGTAATGGACAAGGTAAAGTACGATGAGAAGCTATTTAGGCTCCTATTGGATGAAAAAACTTATAAGAAACTCAAAGGGGACCCCACGTGGGTCTATAAGAAGAAGGTTGATGAACTGCTAGATGAAGGTTTAAAAAACAATATATTGAATAAAAAGAAGTTTGAGTATCTTACGGTAAAATAACCGATATTACCTGTCATATACCACCTCCCAAAAGTGCATAAATGCTTGGTTAACCCCCCCGGAAGACCGATAATTTCCGGTATAAACTCCCTAACGAGCAGATTAACAGAATATATTGATTTTTATCTGCAGGATTATGTTGCTCGTTTGCCGTCTTATTTAAAAGATACGGGAACGGTTCTAGAGGTGTTGAAACAAGTGGGTGTGTGCAAATAAAATACGTGGCTAGCCACAATTGACGTTACATCATTGTACACTGCAATCCTAAAAGAGTAAGGGTTAAGAGCGATAGAAGAACAACTAAGAAAGGATAGAGATATGACAGATTTACAAGGGGATTTTATTCTGAAGTGCGTAAATTTCTGCCTGGACCATAATTATTTTTGGCATAATGATAGCTTCTATGTACAATGCATTGGCACAGCGATGGGGGCGAAATTCGTCCCCAGCTTTGCTAATATTTTTATGGGAGCGTGCGAAGAGATTTTTATTACTCCAGTGTTAAAGAAAAAAATGGAGAGGAGTGAATTAATTTTATGGAGACGTTTCATTGATGATTGCTTGCTAATTTGGGAGGGAGAAAAAAGGGGTTTGGAGGTTTTTATTGTTTCTCTAAATAACAACGATTGGAATTTGCACTTTACTAGCAGCATCAGTAACGAAACGATAAATTTTCTAGATTTATGCATTTTTATTGAAAATGAAGAAATTAAGAGTAAGACGAAGAATTATTTTAAAGAAACTGATGTCAATGCTTACATGGAGACTAGCAGTTGCCACCACTCTCCGTGGCTTAAGAATATACCTAAGGGGCAATATAAACGAATCTCCAGGAACTGCTCAGAAGTGGGTGACTACAGAGAGCAGAGTAAGATCATAGAAGCCCGTTTTGGGGAAACGGGATATAATCAAGCAGAACTAATGAAAATACAAAAGGAGGTTGAAGAAGAGAGAGGAAAGAAAGTGTATGTAAATGGAAGTTAGAGAAAGATTTTAGTTTTATCTTTTTGACAGAATTCAATAGAGATGCGGGTGTCATTAAAAACATTCTGAAAAAAATTGGGGAATACTGAAAGGTGACACATAACTCACAGAAAAAAGGTGCACCACATGGATAAGCAACTGACAACACTGGCTAATCCCTCACTCTGGTGTTAAAAGCTGAGAGATTCGCCAATATTTCCAATCAGGAACATATCGGAGCCCCTTTAGGCACCACTTCACGGTTTCTCAGCATGACATGGGGTCCTACCACTAGACTACCTATGGTGTGTGAACAAGGTCTGAACAGGTATTAAGCAGCCTACAGCCCCCTCCCACTCACCTGCATTGCAGGACCAACAATGCAATGGGGAACAAATGAGGCCGCAAGCTACACCTACAACAGACCATGTGACACCGGCTTCCAGGTGCAACAGAATGTTTACCAGCCATATGCAATGGCACATTCAATACATATAAAACAAGAATCACAAAAATAAACGTGGCCTAAATGGGTGGGACTGCTCCAAACCCCAAACACTGTGGCGTGTTTCTAACTGGGGGCAGTTCCTCCGCATGTGGTTCGCAGTGAACGGCTATCCCCAGCAAAAATTGCATACAATGGAGGATACCGGCGCGAACCACAAGCACCACACAAACATCCTACACAAAATAAAACATGTGCGGATGAAAATATATAAACACATAACTCACAGAAAAAGGTGCACCACATGGATAAGCAACTGATAACACTGGCTAATCCCTCACTCTGGTGTTAAAAGCTGAGAGATTCGCCAATATTTCCAATCAGGAACATATCGGAGCCTTTAGGCACCACTTCACGGTTTCTCAGCATGACATGGGGTCCTACCACTAGACTACCTATGGTGTGTGAACAAGGTCTGAACAGGTATTAAGCAGCCTACAGCCCCTCCCACTCACCTGCATTGCAGGACCAACAATGCAATGGGGAACAAATGAGGCCGCAAGCTACACCTACAACAGACCATGTGACACCGGCTTCCAGGTGCAACAGAATGTTTACCAGCCATATGCAATGGCACATTCAATACATATAAAACAAGAATCACAAAAATAAACGTGGCCTAAATGGGTGGGACTGCTCCAAACCCCAAACACTGTGGCATGTTTCTAACTGGGGGGGCAGTTCCTCCGCATGTGGTTCGCAGCGAACGGCTATCCCCAGCAAAAATTGCATACAATGGAGGATACCGGCGCGAACCACAAGCACCACACAAACATCCTACACAAAATAAAACATGTGCGGATGAAAATATATAAACACATAACTCACAGAAAAAGGTGCACCACATGGATAAGCAACTGACAACACTGGCTAATCCCTCACTCTGGTGTTAAAAGCTGAGAGAATACTGAAAGGTGACCCCATTTTGGGGAAGGAGATTCCCCAACATCTAGGAATTGTACTTAAAAAAGCCCTGAATCTGAAGACACGACTTGTCCATAGGGCAATACCTACAAAGCGCAATAAAGTGAATGGGAACAAGTTCACATGATGCGGTTTTTGCTGCGGATGTAAAAACAGAGCGAGCAAAGAGAGACAACACCATGTGGAACAAATGAGATGTAAGGTCACTGGATGTGAGTTTAAAGTGAGGGGGAATATGTCCTGTGAAAATGAACGGGTAGTGTACATGTTGGAGTGCCCGTTTGGGCTCCAATATGTGGGTAGGACCCTTAGGAAACTGAAAGTGCGAATAGAAGAGCATATTGGAAATATAAGAAAAGGCCTCACTACCCACAGTGTTTCCCTTCATTTTAAGCAGGTCCATGGGAAAGATCCGAAAGGACTCAAATTTATGGGCATTGAACTAATGCCAAAAAAGTGGAGAGGAGGCGACCCAGTGGCGAATATTAACAGTAGGGAAATTGAATCGATTTACCAGCGGCGAACTCTGCAGCCGTCAGGTCTGAATATAGACTTCGATCTGAATCCATGTCTGATTTAATTGGATGAAAAGTTTGCTTCGAATCGAGTCTTTTTCAGCCCGATTAACATATACTATGCGAACGAAAAGAGACACGGCAATTGCCGTGAATGGGGCTGCCATCTGTATATGATTGGTCTGGATAAGCACATGACTATTTCTGCAAATGAATAAGTAGTGTTGAAGGGAGATGGTGTTCATTCTGATCGTGAGATGTTTTTTGGAAAAATGATAAAAGTGGTTGTGTGGTAAACTAAAGGATATTAATGTAAAACGTTCTATTCTAGATTATATGTAAAAGAAGCTACTCCTGTTATTTGCAGTCAGCCTGCCGAAGGAAATGATGTAATGAAGGGGGGGAGAGGAGGGGTGTGATTTATACTGGTGGTTTGTATTGTCATTAGGGTCGAGCGTATTGACTTTATATGCTGTATTTTAAAGAAAATCTTGTGAGTATAATTAAACATTTTTAAGAAAAACACCCTGAAGGTACCTCACTATTTGTGCGAATTTTCGGTAGAAACACGCAGCAATGGTTGTGGAGACCAAATACCTGGAGGTGGAGCCTGTCGATGTGCAGTGTCAGCGAATTTGGATGATTGCGTTAAGGCTACCAGTGTGAATAAGGAGCAGCGCGGTTCTATTCTACTTACTAAACCAATACTGTAAAAAATCTGCAAACAGTGTCTGTATTACAAATTCCAATAAATTCCAATAATATGAGCCACATCTAGTGTCCATAATCTGTGGTGTTCTGTAACCAATACTGTAAAACATCTACAAACAGTGTCTGAATTACAAATTCCAATAATCTGGGCCACATCTAGTGCCCATAGTCTGTGGTGTTCTGTAAGCAATACTGTAGAACATCTGCAAACAGTGTCTGTATTACAAATTTCAATAATATGGCACACATCTAGTGTCCATAATCTGTGGTGTACTGTAACCAATACTGTAGAACATCTGCAAACAGTGTCTGTATTACAAATTCCAATAATATGGGCCACATCTAGTGTCCATAATCTGTGGTGTTCTATAACCAATACTGTACAACATCTGCAAACAGTGACTGTATTACAAATCCCAATAATATGGGCCACATCTAGTGTCCATGATCTGTGGTGTTATGTAACCAATACTGTACAACATCTACAAACAGTGTCTGTATAACAAATTCCAATAATCTGGGCCACATCTAGTGTCTTTAATCTGTGGTTTTCTGTAACCAATACTGTACAACATCTGGAAACAGTGTCTGTATTACAAATTCCAATAATCTGGGCCTAATATAGTGTCCATATTCTGTGGGTTTCTGTGTCATATACTGTCCTGCATACGAAAATCGTGTCTATAGCGCAAATTTAAAAAATTTGTGCCACATGTACTGTGTGTGCTTTTAATACATACCACTGACATATACTGTACTTTATCCATAGACAGTGTATGCTAGTCTGTTACATTATCAGGGCTACATCAGCGCTGGCAGGCTGTCTCCACACACGTGGAACAACCGCTCCAGCAACAATTTGATTAAGTGTGGGATGCCAACCTTTAACGCGCAGGATAGGTTCCTGATGAACTTTGTTGAAACGCGTTGAGCCTCCTGCTTCATCTGTACACTTTAATGGCTCATTGCTGCCGGCACCGAAGTCGATAGGTGCCGATGGTGTTAAGCCGTTACAGCTGGAATCAGACCTGAACATAGGACTCCCATGTGGCACTATCAGCCAGGCTGTAAGATCCCTCGTTAGGGGGACGCCAGGTTTGTGCCCAGTGGTAGTCCAATTCCAATCCTGCTTAGTTATATCTCGATTTAACCGCCCGCATTAGCGGCTGTTCGGACTGAGCAGATGGATGTTTATATGTTCAGATTATAACGACGATCCTATTATTCATTGATGGCAGACGTATGAGATATTGCAGGCAGACAGTTCACAGCGTGTTACCCCTGGTTGGGGTGGCTGGTTTATTGCTGAAACACTGCTATCCATTTGCCACCTGTTGCATTCATGCTAATAGGATTGTCATTTAATTTTACTTTTGCTGCATCTTTTTGGCTGCATGACTTATATGCTCTTGATCCTCTGCAGACCAGGGATGCATTTTTGCCTTTTAGGCCAATTTCACCCTCCACTATTTTAGAGCATACCATTAAAGATTGCTAAGTTTTAGTGTTCCTACACATCTCTCCTCCATTTCCGTGAATTTCAATAATTGAGAGGTGAAACCAATTATATTATCAGTGAATTATCAGGGCTACACCTCCGGTGTAATGTGTGCGCATCCCAAGTCCCTTTTTTAATTTGTTGGCGCATACACTTACAAATTCTACGCTACTGTATGTGTGACATACTTTTAAGCATATATAACATTTAATATTAAGTAGTGTTGAGCGCGAATATTCAAATTTCAAATTTTTATCGTGAATATCGGCACTTTGAAAATTCGCAAATATTTAGAATATAGTGATATATATTCGTAAAATCGAATATTCCGTTTTTTTTTTTTTCCCATCTGAACCCATTACCTAGTATACCTACCTGCTTCTTGCTTGTGGGCCAATGTGAGAAGGCTGCAATATTGTAGTCTGAAGTGAATTAGAATATTCTTCACTATATTAATTTTTTTTTCTCTTATGCGAAAAATCGGCAATATAATATTCGGGCCATGCGAATATTCTAAAACACGAATATATAGCACTATAGAATATAGTGCTATATATTCATTCTTTAAAATATTCGTCATGTTTTCAAATTTAATGTGAACAGTCCTTGGCCCAAAAGCAACTTACGCAGGATGGAATCATAACTTCAGATGGGAAAAAATGACGAATATTCTAAAAAAAGAATATATAGCACTATATTCCATAGTACAAAAATCGCAGGTAATGGGCAGCACCACCAAGTAGAAGTACAGGTCAGGAGTGCCAGCGGTTCAGGTGATGGTCAAGCACCCAAATCGAAACAGCAAAAACGAAGTCCAAGGCACTTCCAATGAAGTGACTTGTGCTTTATTTAACAATCATCCAATCCATGTAACCTTTCTCAAGCAGTGACATACAAATAATGGTGCTTTCCAAATATTTAAACATGTGATACAATCAATCAATTTAGCAAATTTCATCAAGACAAAATTCAATAAAAAGTGACAAATCTGTGTACATGGTATAAAATAAAAATAAAACATGTCCACATATTCATATGGTGAGATAAACTGTGCAAATTACATGTATGTATACATAACCATATATATAAAAAATCATCTTTATAATTCATAATTGTATAATTAATATCATGTGCTGGTGCCCAAGTGATTATATTAAAAACCAAATGAATCAGATGGAGGGGGAGGGATCAAACTGACCTTTAGTTACAAAGTAATCTCATGGCTGGACGCCATAGAATGCTGCCACACACATCGATGGAGGAGAAGGCGCTCACGTGATCACCAGACCATGTGACAAACCTTACCCTCACATGATGATGCTGGGCGCTTAGTATACCTCATCACTAGAAGTAGGAAGCATCATAGATGCGTCCAAGTTTGATGACATAGAATCACATGACCACCAGTTACAGCCATGTGATTAAAATATCAGATGACCAAAGTACTGGTCATGTGATAAAAAAAGTCACTATTCTACTATCGCAAAATATAAACCGTACCCTATGTCCAACCAAAAGACTACATAATATGGGCACGCATCAGGATCATATGCGTTAACCATAAATGTACGGGTTGTGTGAATATAATAACAAAAAATATATACAAAGAATAATAATAACTGTTCCCAAAATACAAGGAACCATATAAATAAAAATGTAAAACTGAAAAGGAAAAAAACAATACATACAAAAGTAACTGATATTTAATATATTATTAGCAAAATTTGACAAAATGGGTCCATAATGTCAACATATGGCCATGTTGAACAAACAGTGCGTGCAGAGAGGCAAAGCATATCTGCACAGAACAGTTCATACCAGAACATGGCCACATTGTTAGCTGAATGTACAGCACAAAAAATATAAAATGAAACTATCAAAAAAACAATCCATCACAACCAGGAATTTTGGTTGCAATCAGGGGACGTTAATAAGTAGGCAAATTCATGTAGTGTGCATATGAAGACTTGGCGTTGATTCCTCCCACTTCACCACATCACTGCAAGTCAAACAAAAAAAGAAAAAATATTAGAAAATGAGTACACAGTACAGCACCATAACTACACAAGGAGGGCAGACAGAATTTCAATAACCTCTAGACATAATCCACGGCCTAAAGTCCACGTTAAGACCATGAGGTCTCAATGCATTTAATTTGACAATCCATTGATTTTCACGTTTTTTAAGCATAAGAGACCTATTTCCTCCTCTACGAGAGACAGGTATATGTTCAAGAACCATGCATTTAAGGTCATTTTCACAGTGACCCATTTCTGCAAAGTGTCTACACACAGGTAAATCCATATGTTTTTTGCAAATGGTATACCTGTGCTGATTAAACCTGCTTTTAAAGTCGTTGAATGTTTCACCTACAAACAGTTGTGTTGAAAATTATTCAACCCCCACTGAAATTGAGTGTTTTGGCCAGTTTGACATTGATTTTGATCATTTCAGTCATCTTGTTTACAATTAAATCAAAAGAGGCACTTGTAAGTCAGACAAATATAACATAACATTTATAATGAAATAACCACAAATGTCTTTTCTGTGCTCACATCATTATCAGTTTTATTCAACCCCCAAGTGACATTCAATCTTAGTACTTAGTACAACATCCTTTTCCAGTTATAACAGCTTTTAAACGTGAAGCATAGCTTGACACAAATGTCTTGCAGCGATCTACGGGTATCTTCGCCCATTCTTCATGGGCAAAAGACTCCAGTTCAGTCACATTCTTGAGGCTTGCACACTGCAACTGCTTTCTTTAAGTCCGACCAGAGGTTCTTAATCGGATTTAAGTCTGATGACTGAGATGGCCACTTCAAAATGTTCCAGCCTTTAATCTGCAACCATGCTCTAGTGGACTTGGAGGTATGCTTGGGATCATTGTCCTGTTGAAAGGTCCAACATCTCCCGAGCCTCAGGTTTGTGACAGACTGCATCACATTTTCATCCAATATCTCCTGGTACTGAAGAGAATTCATGGTACCTTGCACACGATGAAGCTTCCTGTACCTGTAGAAGCAAAACAGCCCAAACCATGATTGACCCCCGCCATGCTTCACAGTAGGCAAGGTGTTATTTTCTTGATAGGCCTTGTTCTTCCTCCTCCAAACATAGCGTTGATCCATGGGCCCAAACAGTTCTAATTTTGTTTCATTAGTCCACAGAACACTATCCCAAAACTTTTGTGGTTTGTCCACATGACTTTTGGCATACTGCAGTTGACTCTTCTTATTCTTTGGAGACAGCAAGGGGTGCGCCTGGGAGTTCTGCCATGGAGGCCTTCATTACGTTTTAATATAATCACTTGGGCATCAGCACATGATATTAATTATGCAATTATGAATTATAAAGATTATTTTTATATATATGGTTATGTATACATACATGTAATTTGCACAGTTTATCTCACCATATGAATATGTGGACGTTGTATTTTTATTTTATACCATGTCACAGATTTGTCACTTTTTATCGTATTTTGTCTTGATGAAATTTGTTAATTGATTAATTGTATCACATGTTTAAAAATTTGGAAAGCACCATTCTTTGTATGTCACTGCTTGAGAAAGGTTCCATGGAGTGAACCAAAACGTTGCACCTGATTGTTAAAATAAAGCACAAGTCACTTTATTGGACGTGGCGTGGACTTCGTTTTGCTTTATTCCATAGTGCTATATATATCATGGTTTTAGAATATTTGCATTAAGCGAATTTTTCATTGCTGATTTTTTGCAATCAATATAATAATCTCGAATACGAATATTCGCGAATATATGATGAATATTCTAATGAATATTCGATATATATCACAAATTCGAATATTGCCCCTGCCTCTCATCACTAATATTAAGAAGGCGGCCAGTAATGCCGTGGAAATGGCCATGATGCTGATGGTGCACGCAGAGGCTGTGGCCCTGGGCACGATGAGACTGAATAAAGAATGTAGCTGAGGGCCTCCAGGTGCGTTAACCCTCAAAAACATTATTTGGAAGGACCTTCCGGTCAGCTCACCCTCTAAAACATCATTTGCGAGTGTCTTCAGGTCAGCTAACCCTCTAAAACATCATTTGCAAGTGCCTTCAGGGCAGCTGATCCTGTAAAACATTATCCTGCAGGTGAGCTGACCCTGTAAAACATTATATGTGAGGGCCTGCAGGTGAGCTGACCCTCTAAAACATTATATGTGAGGGCCTGCAGGTGAGCTGACCCTAAAAAACATGAATTGCGAGGACCTGCAGGTGATCTGACCCTGTCAAACATTATACGTGAGGGCCTGCAGATGAGCTGACACTCTAACACATTATATGTGAGGGCCTGCAGGTTAGGTGACCCTGTTAAACATTATATGTGATTGGCTGCAGGTGAGCTGACCCTGTAAAGCATTATATGTTATAGCCTGCAGGTTAGCTGACCCTCTAAAACATTATGAGCGAGCGCAGCCTAAAAAGTATGTTGATATGATGGAGGAAGAGTAGAGAAGTTCGGGGCAATCCAGGCCTTGTTCATTTTTATAAGAGTCGATCTGTCAGCATTTTCAGTTGACAGACGGATACGCTTTATCGGTTATTATGCCCCCAGCAGCACTAGATACCCGCTCTGACAAAACACAGGTGGCAGGGCAGGCCTCTGAGACGTAGAGTGGCAGTTTGTGCCACTTGTCCAGCTTGGAAACCCAATAGTTTTAAGGATCAGAAGGATCACTGAGGACGCTGACACGGTCTGCTATGTACTCCTTCACCATCTTCGAAATTTTTTCTCACCTTGTGAAACTAGGCTGCGCTTCAGGGTAAGGGTGCTGGCGGGGTGTCATGAAACTGTTCCAGGCTTTGGAGAGTGTTGTACCGCCTCTGTTGGAACTGCTGTGTGTTCCCCTCATCTTCCCTCCTGGGTTGCACAAGGAACTACGTGATCAGGGGTGTAGCTATAGGGGGTGCAGAGGTAGCAGTCGCTACCGGGCCATGGAGCCTCAGGGGGCCCAAAGAGCCTTGTGCCACATAAGAAGACGAACAAAGCACTGAGGGAAGGGGGGCCCAAGCTGAACTGTTGCACCAGGGCACATGAGCTTTTGGCTACGCCCCTGTACGTAATCTGCCGCCAGCATTGTCGGCTGTAAATTTATATGGTTTGTGGTTGTATTATTGTTGGTATTATTATTATTATGGTTTATAGTTGTAAAATATGTTATTGTTATTTGGTTATTGATGAATTAATTAACAGGCCAAGCCATTGGTTCACCTCCATTCTCGTGTGTTCTGTTTTTAGTTATATTAATGTATAAGTTTAGGATGTTTGTTATGCATGGGACATATATGCTGTATGATTGCCTTGTGTGTAGCTTGCCAAGCTCCAAAGCTGCCAACAAGTTACGGCCATTATCAGACACAACAACAGACCTGGTTGTAGGTTGAGTGACGAGAATCACAGCTCAGTCTGGTCCCTTATACCCTGCTACAGCTCTGCGGCGGTGTGCTATTTGTCACCTAAGCAAATGAGTTTCAGCACGGCCTGTTGACGCTTCCCCACTGCCGTGCTACAATGCTTCCAGCTACTGACTGATGTCTGACTGGTGCTTCAAGATGAGAATTCAGAGGTGGAAGTGGAGTAGGAGAAGGGGGTTTGCTGCAACTAATGTAGGTGGTGGTGAAAATCTTGATGGAATGGGCGTTGGTAGCACCTGTGCAATCCCTGGATACGACTACCTACCGGCCTCTACAAGGTTCACCCAGTGCGCCGTCACGGAACTGTAGCGTCCCTGGCCAAAAGTACTTGTCCATGTATCAGTCGTTAAGAGGACCTTCCCAATAACTGCATTGGTCAAGGCTCGGGTGATGTTATGGGACACAATTGCTGGCGTAATGCGGGGACGGCACACCGAGAAAAATCGTGGCTCACCTGCAGGCCCTCAACTGCAATATATTACAGGGTCAGCTCACCTGCATGCCCTCAACTACAATATTTTACAGGGTCATCTCAGCAGCAGGCCCTCACATACAATATTTTACAGGGTCAGCTCAGCAGCAGGCACTCGTCCATAATTTTTTCAATGGTCAGCTCAGCAGCAGGCACTCGTCCATAATTTTTTTAATGGTCAGCTAAGCAGCAGGCACTCGCCCATAATTTTTGCAATGCTCAGCAGCAGGCCCTTAATGTTTTAGAGGGTCACCAGCAGGCCCTTGCTCCAAATATTTTAGAGGGTCACCAGCAGGCCACCAATCATAATTTTTCAAGGGTGTGTATAATGCCCTCTTTTATGTGTAATATGTGTCCTTTTAATTTTGGCAGCCCAGTGCATAGGCTTTATAAGTGTAGGAGTCCCACTACTTGAACAATTATACCACAATGTGAATGAGGCCCTCCTTTATGTGATATACAGGCTGTTTCCGAGTGCCTCTTGCTTGTAATTCTTGCCAGCACTTGCATTTTATTTACAATTGAATATACAGGAAAGAATGTTTCCCAACAATTTTTCATGTGAAATTGTTTTTTTTTTGTTTTGTTTTTGTGTGTGTGTGTGGGGGGAGTTGTGTTGTTGTTGTGTGTATTTTTGTCAGTCTGTAAAAGTGGCATACAACTCGGACAACATGGTTCCCAGCAGCGACCTTGGAGTTCAAGATGTATCAAGACATTGTCCCCATGCTGTTCCCGATCCATTTTGGTGGTGTTTCCGTCACTTTCTGACCTTTTCCAATGTACCAGGCACCCTCCCCTCCTCAGAGCAGGGAGTGCCTGGTTGTCTCCCATTGACTTCCATTTTACTTGGGTGCTCGGTAGTTTTGAGCACGAATATTCGAGTAACAATTTTATTAGCGAATATCGGCACTTCGATAATTTGCGAATATTTAGAATATATTGCATTTTTTGGCATGTGTATGGCATTTTTTTCCATCTGAACATATGATTCCTCCCTGCTTCTTGCTTGAGGGCCAATGAGTCATTGGCACACAAGCAAGAAGCAGGGAGTAATCATTTGTTCAGTTGGAAAAAAATGAAGAATTTTCGAAAAAACAAATATATGGTAATATATAGTGCTATATTCATTACTAGAATATTTGTCATTTTTTTATGAAATAGTGACCACTCATAATTGATTCCTCCCTGCTGTAAGGTTCCCCAAAAAACTGTTCTTAAGTGTCCGGGCTCCCTAAGATTTCATCCCTCTCCAGTTAGTGCCCGTTGCCGACTTCCCATGCACATGTAGCGTCCCCATCACCATGGGAACGCCCCGGGGTTAGAATTTACCATCGTATGTGAGATTTCACAATCTCACAACAATGAATAGTCTTCTCGTAAGACTTTGCAACCAATAGAGGGCGCTGTTCATGACTAAAGTTGGTTGCATAGTCTTATGACAAGACTATTCACTCACAACAGAGAATAGTCTTGTCATAGGACTTTGCAACTAATAGAAGGTGCTGTTCATGAGTCTTGAACAGCGCCCTCTATTGGTTGCATAGTCTTATGACAAGACTATTCACTCACAACAGCGAATAGTCTTGTCATAAGACTATGCAACTAATAGAGGGTGCTGTTCTGACAAGACTAATCGCTGTTGTGAGATCGTGAAATCTTACATCCAATGGTATATTTTAACCCAGAGGCATTCCCATGGTGATGGGGATGCTCCATGCGCACGAGAAGTCGGCAACGGGCACTGACTGGAGCGGGATGAAATCCTAGGAGCCCGGACACGTAAGAACTATTTTTGGAAAACCAGACAGCAGGGAGGAATCAATCATGTGTTCACTATTTCATAAAAAATGATGAATATTCTAATAAGGAATATATTGAGTACTATATTCAATATATTGCTACATTTTAGTTTTTTCGAATATTCCCAAATACATGACAAATATTCTACTATTCGTCAAATATCGCAAAATCGAATATAGCCCCGGCCGAGCACACGAATATAGCAATGTGTTCGGGTCGTACACCCAAACACCCCAATACTTTGGTGCTCGATCATCACTAATAGGGAGGAATCATTCCACAGCATAGGCACCCTAAAGCACAAACACACACCGCGCGCATGTATGTATGTGTGTATGTATGTAATATATATATATGTATATATATATATATATATATATATATATATATATATATATATACACATGCACACATATATATACACAAATACACTCTGCATGCATACAGACCCGCACTCATATAATTATCAATATAAACAAAAATAAGTTAAATAACCCCTGTATAATAATGTACCCTGATACCCCCTGCATTGTACCCTTCCCTCCCCTTTTCCAACTACCCAGCACCCTTACTCACATAAAACAAGTAATATATATAATATAGCTTACAGTGAATGACTGTAAATACTTACAGTTCTGAAGACTCCAGCAGGCTCAGGATCAGTGCTCTTGTGCAGCTGGGCTCAGGGCTGGAAGTGGGCACCGCTCTGCGATTCATAAAGGAAACATATAAGACGCACCGGCCCATAAGACGCACCTAGGTTTTAAAAGGGAAAATAAGAAAAAAATGTATGCCTCATTAGCCCCCATCATCAGCCCTTATGTCTCACTGGCTCCATTATCAGCCCTTATGCCTCATTAGCCCCCATTATGCCTCATTAGCCCCACATTATGCCTCATTAGCCCACATATGCATCATTATCCCCCATTATTCCTCATTAGCCCCCATTATGCCTCTCATTAGCCCCTCATTGTGTCTCTCATTAGCCCCCATTGTGCCTCTCTATTAGCCCCATGTGCCTCTATTATGCCCCCATGTGCCTCATTAGCCCCCATCCGCCTCATTAAGCCCCTATGCACCTCATTATGCCCCAATTTGCCTCATCAGCCCCCTTTGCCTCGTTAGCCCCCATTATGCCTCTCATTAGCCCCATCTGCCTCATTAGCCCCCCATTATGCCTCTCATTAGCCCCCATGTGCCTCTTATTAGCCCCCCATTATGCCTCATTTTTTATAAAATAAAAAAACACTTACCTCTCCTGCTCCTGGCTGCTGCCGCTGTCCCTCTTGCTGTCAGCTCTCGGCTGTGCACTCTAAACTGGCACGCACAGTGTGAAGTCACGCTGTGCGCAGCCCTGCAAAGCCAACAGCCGAGGACCAGTAAGTTCACCGCTTCCTGGTCCTCGGGTACTAATGAGTGCTTCCAAAATGGAAGCGCTTCATTAGTATTCGCCGGCCAGCACCCTGATTAGGGTGTGCCCAGCCACACCCGACACCCCGTGTGCATGCCTATGTTCCACAGCATTTATTTTGAACAGGGTTCAGTAGGGGGGGTTACAACCTGAGTAATAGGAACAATCCTATTACAACTTGCTGCACTGACTGGAAACCCAAATTGCCATTATACAGCTCTGTAATTCCAGAAAACCGTTCTTGTTATTGGGATGAAAGTGTTGTTTGATACAGCCATTGATAGGGTTTATTACAAGGAAATATTTCTACGTCTTATTTGCCCTTGTGCGGTGCAGTTATACGTTCTAAAGCATTTTTTGGCTTGTATTAGTGGGAAAAAAGGGCCTATTAGCCATTATGTGGTGAAAAGCGAAAATTACAGCCCTTTTTGTAGTGACAATGGTGATGGAAGCATGTGATTGGACCATGTGACCCAGTGACGTCACGGAAGGTCCTTTACCCCCCAGCTCAAGACAGAACAGGAGACCTCTTTTTTAACCCTCAATCACCCATTTTACTTTGCATTCTGTATTTAGAATGCTGTTATTTTCCTTATAACCATGCTATAAGAGAATAATAAAGATCGGGTCCCCATCCCGATCGTCTCCTAGCAACCATGCGGGAAAATAGCACCGCATCTGCACTTGCTTGCGGATGCTTGCGATTTTCCTGCAGCCCCATTCACATATATGGGGCCTGTGTTGCGTGAAAAATGCAGAATATAGAACGTGCTGCGATTTTTACGCAACGCAAAAGTGATGCAGGAAAATCACCGCTCATGTACACAGCCCTATTGAAATGAATGGGTCCGGATTCATTGTGGGTGCAATGCATTCACCTCATGCATCGCACCCGCGTGGAAATCACGCCCGTGTGAAAGGGCCTTAAGCTGTCACATTATCCAGTATTACATTACAATAGCCTATCAAAGAGGGAAAAAAAAACATAATGCCATTAAGCTACACAGTTTGAGTAATATCAAGCAAAGTAGAGAACACAAGGTCATTGCGATTTTTCACACTGTGCCATTTTATTTTTTATTTGTTTTAAAAAACAGCATCTAAACTACATCATGTCATATTTATACTTTATAATTCATTCCTTTCCAAAACGCCAAGCGAGCTATGTCACAGGGAGAGAGTATGTATACATTTGATTCATGTGTTATGCTTGATGTACAGCATACCCGAAGGCAATTTGCATGAACCAATATGCTTAGTTATTAAAATTGATTAAAACTTGGGCGACAATTTAGTTGGAAACATTTATGAGTCAATAAATATAACACAAATGGTAAATTAATTTGTAACTTTGACCAGATGGAGATCCGACTATAGGACAGTGATCAACTGCATTGATATGAACTATCCGATCAAGCAGACTAAACTGGCCAATCAGGGGGTAAGTTTAAAAAAAAAAATGATTCTCTGGCCCTTGAGCACGACACAAACTCCATACACATGCCAAATTTTTCCAACCTGACCACTCACATTTCGGCAGACAGAACTATACCATTGGTCAATCTTTTAATGATGGTAGGCTTAAATGGCTGAAATTGTTAATTGGCTTTCATCAGGTATCCATGTTTAAGGCATGGAAAAGCTGCATTAGTGGTTTTTGATGGACAGAGAGGAAAATGGAAATATACAGAGTTGTAAGATGTCAATTTTTATATTGTAGAGTTGAGTGGACATCTTCTCAAAAGAAATTTATTTATATATAATGTGTTGTACCTTTGAGGGAGTTGCAATTCTATACAGTTCTATACAGCATGTTTTCTTTTTACAGGGCTGCAGAGAAAGGTTGGTTGGGCCCTTCATTACTACAGCATCTATGAGCAGTGTAAATTGTGTTCTTGTTGTGCCATGTATATATGGTCTCATAAAAGTGTGAAGACATATTTTGTTAATGCTGTCATGCAGTAGTCATACCGGAATTCTATGGATTTGGTTTTGGAGTAAAACTGGGAAGGAATCTAAGAGATTCTCTGTTTTTTATCCTATAATCCCCAAAAAGTCCAAAAAGTAATCTCCTCTACAAATAGCCAATGTTTCACTAGAGGATTATCAGAACAGGGGAACCAAAACAGAAGACAGGCGAGCCAAGGTCAGGATTGGTGGAGTTATTACAATATGATATTCAGGCAGAAGATCAGGCCAGGCAGAGTTCTCTCAGTAGGAATAGCAGGCAGAAAGAAGGTCTGTACAAGCAGAAAACAGCAGAAGGTAGTCAGGAACAAGCTAAGTTAGTACCAGTAATGTCAAAATAGAAGATACATATTTGCACTAAACTGAACCAAGAGAACATATTATTCAGGTCCTAAGTAGTTAAGGACAACCAAAGATTGGTCCAGAGAGCAGGTCCAGCAGCTTCGTACAGGGTGCATTGTCTACAATTTTCCAATTTAATTGGGAGCAGCAACAGTGCAGTTCAGATGTGCAAAAGGTAGGGTAATAAGAGGCATGTATCCAGAATAGTAGAGCCAGCATAAGCAGCATAGCATGCAACATAGAAGGCAGTAGGACAGCTGTCTATGGGTTTTAGTAGTAATAGCAGTAGTAGTAGCAGTGGTGGTAGTGGTAGTAGTGGCAGATGCATGGCATTAATAGCGGTAACAGTAGGGGATTAGCAGCGAGGAGCAGCAGCAGATGAACCATGTGGTACATGTTGGCAGGCAGCAGCAGCATGATGGAGGCAGCAGCAGCCTTACGGAAGATGATGGTTGGCCGGCTGCAGCAGTGGCATGATGGCAGTGGTGGCATGATGGAGGCAGCAGCAGCCGTACAGAACATGATGGCTGGCAGGCTGAAGCAGTGGAATGATGACAGTGGCGGCATAATGGAGGCAGCAGCAGTCCTACAGAAGATGATGGTCAGCAGGCTGCAGCATGATGGCTGAAGCGACATGAGGGAGTCAGGTAGACAGCAACAGTAGCAAGCTTGGACACCATCAGCAAGGCCAGTTCTATTCATTGGTCTCAGCTGGAGGAGTGTGAAAATCCTCACCAATCCAGGGTTGGTCCGTTTGGGTGTCACCAGACCCACATGGCACTGAAAACTCTCTCTGAGATGAGACTAGAGGCTGCACAAGGTTAAAGAAAGAGACCATGCTGTGCCAGTTTGGGCCATTGTTCCAGTCTGCCTGCCCAGAAATCCATGAGGTGAGGGAATGCGTCAAAGGCTAGCCAAAGAGTAGGTAGGCTGTCGGTTTTCTAACTGGTCTCAGCCTGGCGTGGCACATGGAAAAACTCCTCCATTATGTCGAGGAGACTGAACTAGCTGATGCTGCGACTTTTGCTGCTTGTGGTGGCAGAAGGAGGGAGACATTACAGGTGGAGAGAGGAGCCTCTCTTTCAGACATGCTGGTGGCTGGCGTTTGCTACCCGTATTCTGCAGCAAGTTGAGTACACAGTGTTTCCTGGTAATAACGTAATTTAGCCTCTTTCTTTAGCAGGAAAACATTCCCTCATTTTGCTTTGATAGCGAGGGTCTAAAAGTGTGGCTATCCAGTAATCATCAGACTGCTTGATGTCACTGATCTGCCTGTCACAGCGTAAGGAAGTGAGTTTACAGATTACCATTCTGGTCAGCGACACGTGACTGAGGAGCCAGTTCTTTCCAACTCCGCCCTCCGCCGAGACGATTGGGTGTCAGGCCGGTATCACCGTCATCATTATAATGATCCTCTTGCTCCTCCAACTTATCTTCGTCATCAAGTGGTAACATCTCCTCCTCCTCCCACATGGGAGTTTTTCAGTGTGGGTCCCCAACAGCCACAGAGAGGACAGCAACATGCGTTAGTTGTTCTTCTTCCTCCTCCTTCATCACCACCTGTTGCATGAGTGTCAGAGTCTATTAAAAATACATGTGAGTGGATGAGAGACAACTGGATTTTTTAAAAGGGCATGCAGGGAGCATGTGTTATTTCACCCAGGTTATGAGCAGCTAGGATGATTCGACCATTGTCGCTGACCACCTTGTCCAGATGGAGTTGGCAAGGTAATAGCTTGTGGGATATTTGCTGCTTGATGTTCTTTAGCAACTGCTCCAACACAGCATGGCAACGCTTGACTTGACACATGTCATAGGGGTTCAGGTAGCAAAGTGGGGGTTCAGCTAATTACTGGTGGAGAAAAGTTTTTCATTGCCTAACACTCTGTTATAGATGTCTCACAATGGAACCAAAGACAAAAAGGAGTCTTAGCAGAGAAGAAGGTTATGATGATGACAAGGTCACGGGATGCAGGTTGGCTGCCACAAGGAGGACCAGAAGAAGGACAACATACTTGGTCTGATTGGGAATGCTGGCCAGATGTATATTCCCAAAGGAACCGCCTATGCCGCCTCATATGCTGCAATACAGCTCTGATACCTCTGATTGTGTACCCGCCATTCGGGAAAACGCCTGTCACGGACATAGTCGACTATGAAGATATTTCGCTCTCACATATACCAGTGAGTGTTTGGCTTTGGACAACATCGGCGCAAACACCTGTCTCAGCGGAAGTGTATGATGAAAGCTTTATTAGATCTAATAATAAGGTCTTTATTAGGTCTAATAAAGCTTTCATCATACACTTCCGCTTGGGACAGGTGTTTTGCGCCGATTGTTGTCCAAAAAGCCAAACACTCACTGGTATATGTGAGAGGCGAAATTATTTTTGTAGACGGTATTCCGAACGGCGGCCCAGCCAGCCACCATCGGGAATTTAGGACGCACCTGGCAGCATCCACCCATCATCCCTGAACAGAATAACAGTTAAGAGCGTTAATAAAGAAACATAAAAGGTGAGCATAAACCTATTATTTTATTAACACGACATCACAATTCCTGAACGTATCACCCTATGAGCGCCTTCTCGCTTCACGGCTCTACTCCACGGACATACCGAGACATATGGACATTTCCGCAACATGTGGCAGATCTGTGAGACTGGCAACACGTGGTTTGACCTGACATGTTTTCCTTTTGGATCAAATGACTTGTGTTGTTTCTGCTTCTTGCCACACCTTCTTTCTGTAGGTATGGCTATTTTGGTTATTTAACTGTCTCTATTTAGTCTCCCACTATGCTATGCGGTTTATAACTTCTGTTGGACTTGTGGTTAGCTTGTGTCTGGTTCTCAGCTGAGTTCCTGGTGCTACCAAAGCTATATATATATGTGTTGCCTTTCCCTGTTGTTTGTCATTAGGCCTGAGGGAGACTCCTGTTCATCCATCCCTTTTGAGGAACAGGTAGACTGAGTCATGACATTAGTTCCAGGGTCCTATAGGGTGAGAAAGGATTCTAGGTATACTGTGTATGAACTTGCCTACCTTTGGGGCCTGTTCATACTGGTAGGGTTTTCTCTAGAAGGTGTCCATCTTCTTTCCCTAGTTTCCAGGCCTTCTTTTGGTATAACCTTTCCCTCCTATGCTCAGTGTGGTGTCTTCCTCCCACACACGAGGTGGCAATGTCGTAGGCTTGAATAGAACTGCAGAGCCTAAACCACCCACAGTGTCAACGGCATCACCATATCCTGAAGCAGACATGGCCCTAGCTGTTTTTTGAGAGGTACATTGCCGCTGCTCTTTATTGACTTCTTCCTCTCTGATCCGGCTCCCCTATCCTATCCAGCGCACAATTGTTATCAGAGTCCTCACCCTTCCTGCCGCTTTTATCAGACTGTGAGATATCATAGTGGCTTCTTGGTTCCCCTCGTCTGCTTTGCGTTTTCCCTGACTGCCTTTGTTGCTGCCCCCACTGCCAATGCCATAGCTACAGGTGCCCCTATTACCACCACCATTAACACAGTTATGCATGGGGTCCCCAGTCTCCTCCCAAACCTCCTCCTTAGGGCAGCCAAATAGGTAACAGCTCTCACACAAGTTGTCAACAGTGAGACTCTTTTGACTATGTCACAGGGCCCTATCGGATTTTCTTGCAACTTCTTATAAAAAAAGAAAGTGCCCAACTAGGAAGAGCAGTGAAGTCAGAGAGGACTCCACTGAAAGCCTTTTCTGGGGATGAAAGGAGGAGAAGCAGAAGGAACACTGTGACCCCTGGCTTCACGGCATGATGTCAGACTCCAAAGTCACCTCCATGCCATCTTCTCTTTCAGGAGGACTGAGCCATCCAATGCACAATCTTATCTTCTTTGTCCTCAATGATAATGTTGTGGCTTTCCGAAGCCAGGGACAACTAGGGCCTAATTCTACTACTACATCTGGCCGGATACCTAATGCCGCTATTACCCACATTCTGACTCTGGGTCATTTGTTGGGAATAGATTCGATAGATGCTTAATCCGAAGTCGCTTCATTCAAAACTTCAGAATATTACTGTACGGAGATTCGTCTCCGTACTGTATTAGAATGTATGGGCTCCAAAGAGCCAAAGTAAATTATTCACGAAGTCGCGCGTGAGGGACTATCTGTGACCACTAGGGATGAGCGAACCCAAACTGGATAGTTCGCGTTCATACCGAATTTTGGGGTGTTTGGGACACGGACCCGGACCCGAAAATTTTCAAAAAAGTTTGGGTTCGGGTCCATTGTTTGGTGATTTCTTCCCGCTTTCTGAAGGGCTGGACAGCAGCCAATCAGCTAGCATTTTACTTCTTGACCTAAGAAGCCATCACAGCCATGCCTACTAATGGCATGGCTGTGATTGGCCAAGTGCAGCATGTGACCCAGCCTCAATTTAAGCTGGAGTCACGTAGCGCCGCACGTCACTCTGCTCTGATTAGTGTAGGGATAGGACGCAGCCGCTGTGAGGGCAAGATTAGGCAGGGAAACTCAGCAAAAACACCTCATGAAGTGATCGATCTACAGCTGTGAAACATTCAACTTCTGCTAGTTAATTGCTCACTGGTTTTTAGGCTGCACAGAGCGTTTTTCTGTCCCTTTTTCTAGGGTGATCGGCAGCTATTTTGTGTCTTGTGGTGCACCAGCACAAGTTGCCACCAAGTCCATCAATCCATCAATACTAGTTTTTTTGTTTTTTTTTTTGCTATATCTTACATCAGGGGCTTGGCTGTGATTATTGTCACCCCTAGAAACTCAGGATAGAAATTTCTATATTTTATTGAGGGGTTAAATTCAATTGCCAAAATAGCAATTCCCTAAATCTGGTGTTCCAGCTGTGGCTAGCCAAGTGTAATACTGTCTGCGGTCTGGCAAAGGATAGATTTTTTTCTGTGGTGAAATTCAATTGCCAACATAGCAATCACCTAAATCTGGTGTCCCAGCAGTGGCTGGCAAAGTTTAATAGTGTCCGGCAAAGGATTTATTATTTTCTGGGGTGAAATTCAGTTGCCAAAATAGAAATACAGTAAATCTGGTGTTCCAGCTGTGACTGGACAAGTTTCATAGTGTCCGGTAAAGGATTTATTATTTTCTGGGGTTAAATTGAGTTGCCAAAATAGAAATACTGTAAATCTGAAGTTCCAGCTGTGACTGGACAAGTTTCATAGTGTCTCTCATAGGATATATTATTTTCTGCGGTGAAATTCAGTTTTAAAAATATAAATACCGTAAATCTGGTGTTCCAGCTGTGGCTGGACAAGTTTAATAGTGTCCGGCAAAGGATATATTTTTTCTGGGGTGAAATTCAATTGCCAAAATAGCAATACCATAAATCAGTGGCTTCAGTTGTGGCTGGCCAAGTATAATAGTGTCTGTCAAAGGATATATTATTTTCTGGGGTGAAATTCAGTTGCAAAAATATGAATACCGTAAATCTGGTGTTCCAGCTGTGACTCGACAAGTTTAATAGTGTCCGGCAAAGGATATATTTTTTTCTGGGGTGAAATTCAATTGCCAAAATAGCAATACCATAAATCAGTGGCTTCAGTTGTGGCTGGCCAAGTATAATAGTGTCTGTCAAAGGATATATTATTTTCTGGGGTGAAATTTAGTTTCAAAAATAGAAATACCGTAAATCTGGTGTTCCAGCTGTTGCAGGCCTAATTTAAATCTGTCCGTAAAAGGGTATATTTTTTCTGGGGTGAAATTTACTTGCCAAAATAGCAATACCCTGAATCTGGTGTTCCAGCTGTGACTGGACAATTTCCTAGTGTCCGTCAAAGGATAGATTTTGTTCTGTGGTAAAATACAGTAGTATAAATAGAAATACAGTAAATCTGGTGTTCCAGCTGTGACTGAACAAGTTTAATAGTATCCGTCAAAGGAAAGATTTTGTTCTGGGATGAAATTCAATTGCCAAAATAGCAATACCCTGAATCTGGTGTTCCAGCTGTGACTGGACAATTTCATTAGTGTTTGTCAAAGGATATATTATTTTCTGGTGTGAAAGTTAGTAGCAAAAATAGAAATACAGTAAATCTGGTGTTCCAGCTGTTGCAGGCTTAGTTTAAATCTGTCCGTAAAGGGTATATTTTTTCTGGGGTGAAAAACAATTGCCAAAATAGCAATACCCTGAATTTGGTGTTCCAGCTGTGACTGGACAATTTCCCTAGTGTCCGTCAAAGGATAGATTTTGTTCTGTGGTGAAATACAGTTGCAAGAATTGAAATACAATAAATCTGGTGTTCCAGCTGTGACTGGACAAGTTTCATAGTGTCTATCAATGGATATATTTTTTTCTAGGGTGAAAATCAGTTGCAAAAATAGAAATACAGTAAATCTGGGGTTTCAGCTGTGGCTGGACAAGTTTCATAGTGTCCATCAAAGAATAGCTTTTGTTCTGGGGTGAAATTCAATTGCCAAAATAGCAATACCGTAAATCATTGGTTTCAGCTGTGGCTGGACAAGTTTAATACTGTCCGGCAAAGGATAGATTTTAAATATAGCTGCATTATAGTTATTTTAATATGTTTTTAAGTAAATTTGTAAATAGTTTGTTAATGGTTTAAGTGAAGGGGGTGTTGCGTGTGTTCGATTAACTGAATTGATTTTCACTGTTTGGTGTTTAGGAATTTCTGCACCCCAAATTCAGCACATGTGGCAGGCAGGGGATGTGAGTCAAACCGGCTAGGTCCAGACCTGCTATTGCATTTTGCCCCTTTAGCGCACAACACCAGGCCGGGCTGAAGGCTCAATGGCACCAACCAATCATCCGTCTGTTGTTCCATGCCTGTTCACAGCTCCTGCACGTTGTGGGGTTTTTCTCACAAACACACAAGTTTTAAAACAGACTGCTGTCATTTCCCTGGCTGTGCTGCTGTGGGTGGTGAAGGTGTTACACTAAGTGGATGAGGGGTGGTAGAGGAGGAGGAGGAGGTAACAGGATACAAAGAGAAATGCCCAGCAATCCTCGGGGCGGAAGGATATTCGCAAAATGCTATCCGCCTCTGGGCCAGCCGCTACATTTACCCACTGTGATGTTGGTTATGTGGACGTTGCCATAGATAGCGTTGCACAGTGCACACCTGATTTTGTCCGCCACTTGGTTGTGCAGGGAAGGAATGGCTAGCCTGCAAAAGTAGCGGCGGCTGGGATACACGTACTGTGGAATAGCCACCACCATAAGGTTTTTAAAACTGTCCACCAGACAGAATGACAGCATTTCAAAGGACCAGGAAGTTTGAAATAAGGCATTTAGAGCCATGGGTAGGGGGGTGCTTCCTCTTTCTATTTCTTTTTCTCTCCAGTGTTTGGGAGATGGACAGCTGATAGCTGAACACTTTCATGGTATTTGTTGGAGATGCTTGGTGACGATGACAGATGTGGTGGCGTTGCTGCCACATCCTCTGTTTTCTGGGTGACAGGTGCCACTGTCACTCACTTGGGCTCAAGTTTAGAATGTTTATTTATTATTTTTCTCTATTTTATGTTATTTTAAGTCATTTCCCTATCTACATTTGTTTGCAGGGGATTTACCTACATTTTGCTGCCTTTGCAGCCCTCTAGCCCTTTCCTGGGCTATTTTACAGCCTTTTAGTGCCCAAAAGTTCGGGTCCCCATTGACTTCAATAGGGTTCGGGTGTACTTCGGGTCGAGTTCGATCCCGAACCCGAACATTTTCGTGAAGTTCGGCCGAACTTCGAACCCGAACATCCAGGTGTTCGCTCAACTCTAGTGACCACTTTATAAATCAACTACTGAAGTTATTAAACGAAGTCACATGCGACTTCGTGAATAACTTACTTCAGCTTATCAGAGCCCATACATTCTAAAGCTGTACGGAGACAAATCTCTGTACAGTATTATTCCAAGTTTTGAACGAAGAGACTCAACTTTAGTTGGGAAACCTTCTATATATTCCATATGAAATATTTGGGCCTCTCAGAAAATTTTGTGTGCTACCTTGCATATTTATGTAATAATGACGTATATGCTGGTTTTAATAATTTCAACACCCCTCCAAAACAATTTGATTGGAAACGTGTGAGACCTAAATTTGTTATCAATCACAGATAATTTTGTGCACTACCCTGTGTATTGTTGTAGTAATCACGTATATGCTGGTTTAAATATATTTAGCAAGTCCCCAAAAATAGACACCATGTGGAGATAGAAATTAAGAGAAACAGATCTAGGCCTAAGGGTACTTTCACATTTGCGGCATAGCTATCCGGCAGGCTGTTCCGGTGGGTAAACAGCCTGCCAGATCCGCCATGCCGCAAGTACACGTGCACTGCCATACTACAGTTCCGTCCCCCATTGACTATAATGGGGCGGGGGCAGAGCTACGGCGCAGCACGGCAATGCACGGCAGAGATCGCCGGACTAAAAAGTCGGACCTGCATCACGGCAGCGCACGTTAACATAGGAGTTTATACACCTTCATACATAAGACTATACAAACCATTAGAAATTGTGGTGTCAGCAAATTGAGAGGTTAGTTCGACATATCCTACTAGGAGGACATTAAACTCCTATTTAAATGTGCCTGTTTTTCATCTACAGGCTACATTCAGGTGCACCTGTTTAGGCCCTGGGCCATATCAGCCAGTCTCGGGTGGGGCTCACAGGCACTTCCCACCTCCCATTGCAAGCATGGCTACATGCTGGAGGTTACTGGTAAGCTGTCTGTGAGTCAGGCCGTATTCTCCCGTAATCCCCCCACTGGCCCCTGGTATTGCCCAAACAGCACAGGTAGGCGTGTGATAGGGCCTCTGGCTACTTGAGAGACCTTGGCGCTATGCCCGAGCTTAAGACATGTCCTCCTAGTAGGATATGTTGAACTAACCTCTAAATTTTACATCAGTGTGAGGGTTTAGTATTATTGTAGAGTGCACCTGTCTTTGCTTTTTTTTAGTCTTTGATTGTTCTTCACATCCACATAATTGTTACCTTATGTAGGATGGTTATTGTGGTACTTGTAGTCTGTTGCTGGCATCTTCCATTGTATGCATTTTTTTGCTGTTGATTGCCATCAGCAACGGACTACAAGTGCAGGATATGCTCCCCTATATATATAAACAACCGCATGTGGGTTTGAGCATAACCTGCCTGTTTAACATCACACCACGTTTTCTAATGGTTTGTATAGTCTTATGTATGGAGGTGTATAAACTCCTATTTAAATGTGCCTGTTTTTCATCTACAGGCTACATTCAGGTGCACCTGTTTAGGCCCTGGGCCATATCAGCCAGTCTTGGGTGGGGCTCACAGGCACTTCCCAACTCCCATTGCACGCATGGCTACATGCTGGAGGTTACTGGTAAGTTGCCCGTGAGTCAGGCCGTATGCTCCCGTAATCCGCCCACTGGCCCCTGGTATTGCCCAAATGGCACAGGTAGTTGAGTGATAGGGCCTCGGGCCTCGGGCTACTTGAGAGACCTTGGCGCGGTGCCCGAGCTTAAGACATGTCCTCCTAGTAGGATATGTCGAACTAACCTCTCAATTTTACATCAGTGTGAGGGTTTAGTATTATCGCAGAGTGCACCTGTCTTTGCTTTTGTTTAGTCTTTGATTGTTCTTCACATCCACATAATTGTTACCTTATGTAGGATGGTTATTGTGGTACTTGTAGTCTGTTGCTGGCATCTTCCATTGTATGCATTTTTTGCTGTTGATTGCCATCAGCAACGGACTACAAGTGCAGGATATGCTCCCTATATATATAAACAACCGCATGTGGGTTTGAGCATAACCTGCCTGTTTAACATCACACCACGTTTTCTAATGGTTTGTATAGTCTTATGTATGGAGGTGTATAAACTCCTATTTAAATGTGCCTGTTTTTCATCTACAGGCTACATTCAGGTGCACCTGTTTAGGCCCTGGGCCATATCAGCCAGTCTTGGGTGGGGCTCACAGGCACTTCCCAACTCCCATTGCAAGCATGGCTACATGCTGGAGGTTACTGGTAAGCTGTCTGCGAGTCAGGCCGTATGCTCCCGCAATCCGCCCACTGGCCCCTGGTATTGCCCAAATGGCACAGGTAGTTGAGTGATAGGGCCTCGGGCTACTTGAGAGACCTTGCGCGGTCCCTAGCTTAAGACATGTCCTCCTAGTAGGATATGTCGAACTAACCTCTCAATTTTACATCAGTGTGCGGGTTTAGTATTATCGCAGAGTGCACCTGTCTTTGCTTTTGTTTAGTCTTTGATTGTTCTTCACATCCACATAATTGTTACCTTATGTAGGATGGTTATTGTGGTACTTGTAGTCTGTTGCTGGCATCTTCCATTGTATGCATTTTTTTGCTGTTGATTGCCATCAGCAACGGACTACAAGTGCAGGATATGCTCCCCTATATATATACATAACCGCATGTGTGATTGAGCATAACCTGCCTGTTTAACATCACACCACGTTTTCTAATGGTTTGTATAAACGGGACAGGAGACATAAAGGTATTATAAGTGTATACAGTTCTGATGAAGATGGCAATCCAGCCCTCGAAACGCGTTGACTACCCTGCAAATAAAAGTTAATCCCTTATATGTCCGATGATTTGGGTCTGAATCCTTCCAAGCAAGCTGCCGAAAAAGCGGTCAAAATACGTTTTTACCAGTTTGATTCTTCATAAACTCTAAACTAATAAAGGACACAACCAGACCTTCTTTGGGTTGAGGGGAATTGGCCACAGCTTTACATAACTTTTAACATTAAGTAAGTAAGCCCTAAGTATCATCATCTTCAAATACGCAACATTTTTAGCTCCTCTGAATGCAAACTGCAAAGCAGCAGCATATGGACCTCCAATTTGTTCGCCTTCGGGTACAGACTACCACTATGGAGGAGACAGAATACACCTAATCTGGCTTCCGACCAACCCCATCCAGAAAAGCTAAGTCCCTCTTTGGTCCATCCTGCAAACCAGCCAAAATATATCTAAACAAATAGGGTTTAAGGGACCTCTTTCCAGTAATAGATCACTGTGGAACATACAGTTGTGTTCAAAATCATTCAACCCCCACTGAAATTGAGTGTTTTGGCCAGTTTGACATTGATTTTGATCATTTCAGTCATCTTGTTTACAATTAAATCAAAGAGGCACTTGTAAGTCAGACAAATATAACATAACATTTATAATGAAATAACCACAAATGTCTTTTCTGTGCTCACATCATTATCAGTTTTATTCAACCCCCAAGTGACATTCAATCTTAGTACTTAGTACAACATCCTTTTCCAGTTATAACAGCTTTTAAACGTGAAGCATAGCTTGACACAAGTGTCTTGCAGCGATCTACGGGTATCTTCGCCCATTTTCATGGGAAAAAGCCTCCAGTTCAGTCACATTCTTAGGCTTGCGCGCTGCAACTGCTTTCTTTAAGTCCCACCAGAGGTTCTCAATCGCATTTAATTCTGGTGACTGCGATGGCCACTTCAAAATGTTCCAGCCTTTAATCTGCAACCATGCTCTAGTGGACTTGGAGGTATGCTTGGGATCATTGTCCTGTTGAAAGGTCCAACGCCTCCCAATCCTCAGGTTTGTGACGGACTGCATCACATTTTCATCCAATATCTCCTGGTACTGAAGAGAATTCATGGTACCTTGCACACGCTGAAGCTTTCCTGTACCTGTAGAAGCAAAACAGCCCCAAAGCATGATTGACCCCCACCATGCTGCACAGTAGGCAAGGTGTTCTTTTCTTCATAGGCCTTGTTCTTCCTCCTCCAAACATATCGTTGATCCATGGGCCCAAACAGTTCTAATTTTGTTTCATCAGTCCACAGAACACTATCCCAAAACTTTTGTGGTTTGTCCACATGACTTTTGGCATACTGCAGTCGACTCTTCTTATTTTTTGGAGACAGCAAAGGGGTGCGCCTGGGAGTTCTGGCATGGAGGCCTTCATTACGCTGTGTGCGCCTTATTGTCTGAGCTGAAACTTCAGTACCCGCATCTGACAAATCTTTCTTCAGTTCCTCAGCAGTCACACGGGGACTTTTCTCCACTTTGCGCTTCAGGTAGCGCACAGCAGTCGAAGTCAGCATCTTCTTTCTCCCACGACCAGGTAGCGTTTTAACAGTGCCCTTTGCCTTGAATTTGCGAATTATGCTTCCTATGGTGTTTCTTGGTATGTTTAAGATCTTTGCAATCTTCTTATAGCCATTGCCCTTCCTGTGAAGAGAAATCACCTCTTCTCTTGTCTTCCTGGACCATTCTCTTGACTTCACCATGTTTGTAAACACACCAGTAAATGTCTAGAAGGAGCTGAGTATCACGTCATTTTAAATCTGCCCAATTGGTGCTTATTATGCTTGATTGCTGCTCCTTGACATCCACAGGTGTTTTCAATACCTGATCGAAAAACACTTGAATGAACCTCTGTTCTTAAGAGTGGTCGTCTTTAAGGGGTTAAATAATTGTGTCAATGAAGAAATCACAAAAAAAACATGTAATACTGTATTACAAAAACAATTGATGTCATTTTAGTTGCATTTGGTTCTTTAAAAAGTCCTTGTAAGATTTCATTCTAAACACAATTACAAATGTACACTAAATTTCCTAAAACCCTTTACAGCATTGGGGGTTGAATAATTTTGAACACAACTGTATGTGGCTAATGTAAACAACTTCCAGTAAAACACTAGACCACCATAGCCCCGGATCCTTTACCAGTATTGCTTTTGTGCTTTCAGCCATGGTGACGGCATTGGCATGTGCTGACCAACTCCCATTTTCCCTTTCCCTGTAAAACAAAAGAAATAATACACTTTCATTTGCACTCACTTGGTCCAGCCTAAAGTACGTTCTGAAACATTCAGACTTCCATCTGCCCAACTTCTTAACGCTGTCCCAATGCAGAAAGAGCTAAAGACCTAACTCCCTAAAGACAATACTTAACTAAATCCCGACTGCCTAACGCAGGGATGCGTCCTGCAGCCGGGATGTTCCTCCTTGATGTGTCGGCACGTTATCTCACGAGAGGCTAGATTTCCTGTGAGCGTGCGCGGCCTTCACCGCCGGCCCCATTCACACTGAATGGGTCTGCATCTATTCCGCAGAATTGCGGAATAGATGCAGACATTTTTGCGGACGTGTGAATGGGGCCTTACTTCGCAAGCACTCCTGTCCTTTCCCCTCTTTTTTTTTTTGCATATTTTTTGGCAGAGATTTTTTCATCCACATTGATTGATGCGAATGAAGAAATCTGTGCCGTTCATTTTTTCTTTCAGCCCAGAGGCTGAACGGAAAAAAAAAAATCTCATTACCCGTATGCTCAATATAAGGAGAATAGCAGAAACTCCTAATGCTGGCCATACATGTAATAATTGCGGAGACCCTCAAATGCCAGGGCAGTACAAACACCTCACATGTGACCCCATTTTAGAAAGTAGACACCCCAAGGTATTCCGTGAGGTGCATGGCAAGTTTATAGAAGATTTATTTTTTTTGGCACAAAATGGGGTCAATTGTGGGGTATTTATACTACTCTGACATTTTAGGGGTCTCTAAAGCGTGAAAAGAAGTCTGGAATCCAAATGAGTAAAAATGCCCTGTGAAATCCTAAAGGTACTCATTGGAATTTGGGCCTTTGTTGTACCCAGGCTGCAAAAAGTGTCACTCATGTGGTATCGCCGTACTCAGGAGAAGTAGTGCAATGTGTTTTGGGGTGTATTTTACATATACCATCCTGGGTGTGAGAAATATCTCTGTAACATGACAACTTAAAAAAAAATTATACAAAGTTGTCAGTTTACAGAGATATTTCTCTCACCAAGCATGGGTATATGTAAAAATACACCCCAAAATACATTGCCCTACTTCTTCTGAGTACGGCGATACCACATGTGTGCCACTTTTTGCAGCCTAGGTGCGTAAAGGGGCGTGAAGTCCAACGAGTACCTTTAGGCTTTACAGGGCTGCTTACAATTTAGCCCCGCCCAAAATGCTAGAACAGTAAATACACCCCACAAATGGCCCCATTTCGGAAAGTAGACACCACAAGGTATTCACTGAGGGGCATAGTGAGTCCGTGGGAGATTTTTTTTTTTGCCAGAAGTTAGCAGAAATGGAAACTTTATTATTATTTATTTTTACCTCAGAAAATGTCATTTTCCGCTAACTTGTGAAAAAAAATGAATTCATACATGAACTCACCATGCCCCTCTGCAAATACTTTGGGATGTCTTCTTTCTAAAATGGTGTCATTTTGGGGGTATTTATACTATCCTGGCATTCTAGCACCTGAAGAAACATGACAGGTGCTCAGAAAGTCAGAGCTGCTTCAAAATGCGGAAATTTAGAGAAAAATTTACATAGAAATGTAGTTTTTTTAAAAGCATTTTACAACAGAAAGTGAAAAATTTCATTTTTTTGCAAAAGTTTTGGTCATTTTTGATTAATATCAAAAAAGTTAAAATGTCAGCAGCAATGAAATACCACCAAATGAAAGCTCTATTATTGAGAAGAAAAGGAGGTAAAATTCATTTGGGTGGTAAGTTGTATGACCGAGCAATAAACCGTGAAAGTAGTGTAGTGCAGAATTGTAAAAGTGGTCTGGTCATTAAGGGTTTTTAAGCTAGGGGGCTGAGGTGGTTAACGACTGCGCTGAATTGGAATCTGGAAAGAGCCAAACCTGATTCATGAACCAAAAGGGGCCTGGCCAAGAACGTATGCTAGAAAAAGTGTTCACTAAACATAATAGGAAAGCCTCCATACCCAACAGCCCAATTGTAAGCCATTCGTCCCTGCCAAACTGATCGGTTTTGGACCAACACACTAACACCTTCAAAGATCCGTCAACAAGATCACATAAAGGGCCTACAAATCATCCGGCTTACTCCAACTTGCAGGCACTCCTGCAGACCGGGCTTTTTCCATCAAAAATGATGGAAACCTGACAGAATAGTGGTTTCCATTTTTTTTCTATTAAACTCTATGAGGATGGATCAAAACAGTGTTGTGTTTTGCTTTCTGTTTTACCAATTCCGTTATTTTCCATTTTAATCACATTGATAAGATAGAAAGTGAATCGCTGATGTGAATGCCTCCTTAACCCTGTGTGGCAAATTTTAGAAGTAGCATCTGATGGAAATCCATCTCTGACACTTTCAAGGTAGTGGAGATCTCTGCAGACACTTCTTAGCTTTGGTAATGCAGTATCTCTAGGCCTTGTGAAACTGGTAAACAGTAACAAATTCTTCTGTCCAAAACATTGTGCAGAAACATCCCCAACTTTTTAAAGGCTTGGGTAAACTGAAAGACTTTCAAATAAAATTGAACATTGATCAGTCAGTGCGGCCTTCAGTTCAGCATCACAGGTCTGCAAGCTTGTGGAGCAAGAACTTCAAGACCTAGAAGCATCTGATGTTATTGAATGTGTGGAAGGCCCAACTCTTTGGGTCCCCCTATGCTGTTGCACCTAAGCAGCCTGGTAAAAACCAGATTATGCATGGATATGTAACATGCCAATCGAGCTATTCAAAGAGAAAGGCACATCACGCCTACTATTGATGACATTCTCACAGCTCTAAATGGTGAAAAATATTTTCTAAAATGTATCTAAAATCTGGGTATTATCAGCTTGAGTTGCACCCAGACTGCAGATATATTACTTCTTTAAGCGCTCACGTGGGTCTACGAAGATTCAAGAGTCTTAATTTTGGTATTTCATTGGCTATAGAAATATTTCAGAATATTATCAGACAGGTTCTTGCAGGAGTTCCTGTAGTCCTCAATGTCAGCGATGACATCCTTATATTTGGCACAATCTAAGAGGAACATGGCAATCACTTGAAACAAATATTTCTGAGACTGCAAACTTGCAAATTAACTGTAAATCCATCAAAATGCGAGTTGAACCAAAAGCCATTAAACTTTATTGCCTATATTTTTTCTTCAAATGGTGTTTCAGAAGACCCTCAGAAAATAGCTGCTATAAACTCTGCCAGCCAGTCTCAAAATGTATCAGATATTTGGAGCTTTCTAGGACTGGTCACACACTGGACGTTTCATACCTAATCTGGCTACTGTTTCTGAACCCCTGCGATAGCTATCAAAAAAGATACTCCTGAGTTATGGACTAGTGAACATCAAACAGCATTTAAAAAAACTAAAGTCATGGCCTACTTAGACTGTCTAAAGTCTACAGAGCTTATTGTGAATGACCGTCCTTGGTGCTATTTTAACTCAGATGTCCAAAACAGGCACTATTTCTACAATTTCCTATGCAAGCAAGGCATTCAAAGAGACAGAACAGCACTATTCACAAACTTAGAGGAAATCTCTTGCTTTTGTGTGCGGATGCCTTCATTTTCATCTTTACCTTTTGGTCATCAATTCACAGTGGTGACCATAAACCATTCATTCTAATCTACAAAAACATTCCTAAAAACCTCCCCCACAATTCGAACGCTGGCTACTTCGCCAACAGAATTACCTCTTTCATTTCAGATATAAGGCAGAAGCTGGGAAACCTGTAGACTACTCAGTCTCTCATGGTTGACATGCCAGCAACTGACTTAGCTGAAGAGCATGCAAATTTTGTTGTTGCACATTCTGTACAAAGAGCAATGACTATAGAGGAAATCAAACAAGTGGGGGAGTCTGATCCCCAACTTCAGTTAGTTATTGACATGGTTCTGTCTAAGGCCTCTTTCACACGGGCGTCATGTTTGACGCCCGGATAAGCAGGCGGGTGCGTTGCGGAATATGCGCGATTTTTACGCGCGGTGCAAACGCTTGTAATCGCTTTTACGCGCGTGTAAAAATCGCCATGTTTGGTACTCACACTCGAAGCCGGACTTCATCACTGAAGTCCGGTTTCGGCAGAGTATTCTGAGACTTTATTATTTTCCTTATAACATGGTTATAAGGGAAAATAATAGCATTCTTAATAAAGAATGCTTAGTAAAATGATGATGAAGGGTTAAAAATAATAAAAGTTAACTTACCTTAGCCACTTGATCGCGTAGTTGCGATCTGTCTTCTCTTTTCAGCATCAGCTAACAGCTAAAGGACCTGTGATGACGTCAGATCACATGGTCCAATCACATGGTCCATCACCATGGTAAGATGGACCATGTGATTGGACCATGTGATGTGACGTCATCACAGCTCACTTTAGTTGTTAGCTGATGCTGAAAAGAGAAGACAGATCGCAACTATGCGATCAAGTGGCTGAGGTAAGTTAACTTTTATTATTTTTAACCCCATCGTCTTCATTTTACTAAGCATTCTTTATTAAGAATGCTATTATTTTCCTTATAACCATGTTATAAGGAAAATAATAAAGATCTGGTCCCGTTGCTAAGCAACCATGCGGAAAATCGCACTGCATCCGCACCTGCTTGCGGATGCTTGCGATTTTCGCAGCCCCATTCACTTCTATGGGGCCTGCGTTGCGTGAAAACGCACAATATAGAGCATACTGCGATTTTCACGCAACGCAGAAGTGATGCGTGAAAATCACTGCTCATGTGCACAGCCCCATAGAAATGAATGGGTCCGGATTCAGTGCGGGTGCAATGCGTCTTCCTCACGCATTGCACCCGCGGAAAACTTGCCCGTGTGAAAGGGGCCTAAGAACTGGAGCTCTTTCTTGCTGAGGCCAGCCTTCAATCACCGGATGAAACAGCATACTAGCTGTCTTTCTTTCATGCAAGACATTCCCTGTCCATGTCTGATTCAAATCTACTGTTGCTTCACAATCGCCTGGTAATACCTGAGAAACTTCAGAACAGAGTGCCCGATCTGGCTCACGAGGCTCACTAAGGTGTGGTTAAAACCAAGCAATTGCTTAGGGTAAAGATTTCCAAAGGGAGTCTTTCACCCCCATATGGCCATATAGAGTGTTTACTCCACCCAATAGCACAGATATAGAAGAATGTAAGGGAACCTTTATCTTTCTCTTCATACTTGAAGTAGATGTAAAGACGAAGTTTAATCCTTATGCAAATGAGCTCTTGAAGGTGCCCTGGGGTGGCGCTTACTGTATGGGAGCCCCGGCTGAGCTGCCTATTTTGAACGTTTCCCGCCCAGCCTGTGCTTATACCTGCCCTCCTATTCCCTTGTTTCAACCTACAGTCCGGTCTCGCCGGGCCGGGCTTGCGCACTGCGATGCCTATTGTGGGCACAGCATTGCTATAATTAATTTGCATGCGCCAGCGAATGAAGCGAAACCAGCCGCAAGAGGGCGTGCGCCAGGCACATGCGCATTAATTAAAGTAATGATCCTGGCCCGATGAAGCAGTCCGCAGGCACGGGATCTCGGATGGACTGTAGGTTGAAACAAGGGAATAGGAGGGCGGGTATAAGCACAGGCTGAATCAAAAATATGGTTGGCACTCCTATACGTGTGGTAAATCAAATGTTTTTATTCTCACATAAAATCTATTAATAGTAAAGGATGCTATACAATATACTCTTTGATCCAGAAAATCAGATCATACACCATAAATCCTATAAGTAAATAGGAACTATCTAAAGTGGCTAGTGCAGCCAACCAAAGTTGAATATCTATAAAGTGACTTGTGCTGGTAAAATGAAAAGTGACATGTGCAGAAAAAGATGTGTGTAAAGAGGTACCTCGTGCAAAAATGTGCAAAAATTGTTTGTTTAAAAAATACTTTCAATTTATATCAATATGTTGTGCAATCAAATAAATTTTCTATGAAGCCAGCTTCAGAAAAGTCCTATAACAAAACAGCAATAGGTTTCTGAAGCTGACTTTTCTGAAGCTGGCTTACACACATCTTTTTCTGCACATGTCACTTTTCATTTTACCAGCACAAGTCACTTTATAGATATTCAACTTTGGTTGGCTGCACTAGCCACTTTAGATAGTTCCTATTTACTTATAGGATTTATGGTGTATGATCTGATTTCCTGGATCAAAGAGTATATTGTATAGCATCCTTTACTATTAATAGATTTTATGTGAGAATAAAAACATTTGATTTACCACACGTATAGGAGTGCCAACCATATTTTTGATTCATTATTACCATACTGTTAGGGTGTAACAGCTAGGTTAGAGCACCCTTTTACATTTTTGCTAACAGGTGAGCTATTCCCTATTTCCAATATAAGCACAGGCTGGGCGGGGAAACGTTCAAAAAGGGCAGCGCAGCCTGGGCTCCCATACAGTAAGCGCCGCCCCTGGGCACCTTCAAGAGCTCATTTGCATAAGGATTAAACTTCGTTTTTACACCTACTTCAAGTATGAAGAAAAAGATAAAGGTTCCCTTACATTCTTTTATATCTGTGCTATTGGGCGGAGTAAACACTCTATATGGCCATATGGGGGTGAAAGACTCCCTTTAAGGCAGTCATTGAAACATATTTACCTTGTCAGGCAACTACTGTTGACCATAGACATTCACCATTACAAATGTCACCATTGCCAGAAAGTCCATGGACTGCTGTTAGTGTGGATTTTTGCACTTTGCCAGATCATTCCTATTTACTGGTAGTCATGGATGATTTGTTTAGGTCTACAGACATTTAACCTGTTTCAACAACCTTTGCGAGAGCTGTTATATCAAAATAGGACAAAATCTTCTCTGCCTATGATACACCTAAAACAGTAAAGACTGATAATGGGCCACCTTTCAATAGTGCAGACTTTCAGTCTTTTGCAACTTATTTTGGCTTCTTTACACACAGAAAAATAACTCCTTACTGGACTCAGGCCAATGGCAAAGTGGAACAGTTCATGCAATCAATCAACAAAATTCTTAGGATTGCCACCATGGAAGGCAAGGATTTACAGGAGTTTTCGGAGGGTTTTTGGAGACTTAAATAATGAGGGACCCCCACATTCTAGCTGTTTGAGAAGGCACTAGTGCTCCTGTGAGCGCCGAGGCCTTCTCCTTGCTCACTAAGCACAGCATCCTACACTGTATAGTGGCTGTGCTTGGTATTGCAGTTTAGCCCTTTTCACTTCATTGGGGCTGAGCTTCTAGGCCATGTGACCGATGAACGTGCTATCACTTGGCCTAGATAAAGCTGAGATAAGGCCGCAGCGCTACTGAAAGTGCCACTGCCTTCTTGAACAACTGATCAACGGGGTCCCGAGTTTTTGACCCCTACCGATCAGATATTGATGTCCTGTCCAGAGGATAGGTTATCGGTAATTAAGTCTCATGATTGTAGTGGAAAAGTTTTATTTTTGAATTAATATTGATTATACACAAGATGTGATATTGGACTAGTACCCAAGATTAAAGACACTGATAGAGGAGAAGTGCCAGCTAGCCATTCTCATTTGGTCAGGGCCGGTGTGCACTGCTATAATTACTGCAGAAGTCGCAGTTTCACCTATGCATTTGGGTCAAGGGGGAAAAGTTTTGCATTGGGGGTAAGAAGCTTCAAATTATGTCCCTGGGTCAGGGTATTTAAATATAGTGCTTAGGCAGAAAATTTATTGTTTGCCCCAGGTGAAAGAAACATTCGCTATGATTCCCTCTAGGTTTGTATAGGTATCACTCTAAATGGCCTCAGTAATTAGGTCTATACTTTGCATCTATCCAGACAAAAGCCCAAGATAATTTTTGACTTGTACAATCCAGCACAAGTAGCATGTGTCAGTGTAAAGACATAAAAATATTTTGTTCCTGTGTTTTGAGTGCAAGGATTTATAACAGTGATTATCACCTCTGGGAAGATCATATAGCTTCAGTTACAGACTTCACCATCTGTGATTATTGCTTAATTACTGGCAAAGAAAATTCTAACTCCAGATCTGTGGCGCTTTCTGCGTGATGGCAACTTGCATTGTGTGCACTTCATCTGTCTGAATTTTATAAGTATCAGGAACACATGGGGACCATTTCAAGAACATTTCCTACCATTAATATTCAAATGTTTTTATTAGGAGGCTGTAATAGTCTATAACACAAAGTCACATATTTTTGATAACATCAGCAGCTACAGAAAATCCACCTTTTAGGAGTTTTTAACCATATGCGGTAAAGTAAGAGTCCTATTTTTTTAATCAGAGATTCCTAATCATTTCCTACTTTTAACACTGGCCGATGAGACAAGTAAGAAATATTAGTTGGTGGATACACCTTTGTGTCCCCCACCGATGCCGACAAAGACTGGCACTCAATATCTGTTCTTCTAGATAACAAATTAAGCATGCAGTCATAAATGAGATGCTGAATGTTAAAAATGATAAATTTACCATATTTATACAGCATCATGCCCCATATTTTTGGAGGTTTTCTCATAAACTGTGTTTTTAATCTTGGCTTGTGGTCCATTTTCTTGTACAGTAAACGTACTCAAATTTATGCATGAAACATGTTTACTCATTAAAGCTGGGTAGGTCAACCATACAATATTGCTGGAATTTCTGAAAGGACAACATTTAAATTCATGCAACGTTTTCAGAAAGAATATGCAACATGCAAATAGAAAAGTTTTTGCCTACAAAAAATTGGCAAAAAAAAAAAAACTTTTATAGAAATATGTCCTAATGTCTCTTCTAGATGTGTTTTCCCTGTATCCAACTACATCAGAAAAACAAAAGAGGAATTACACAGTTCACAAAATTTGTATACCTGAGATGGCAGCTCAAGTCCTGCTTCACATAAAGAAACCAGATAGTCATTCTCTAGATCTGGCACTGCACTTGCACCTTATGAATAATTGTGTTTGTTTTATTTTTTAATTGAGTTCCACTTGATTTGTGAGAAAAAGCAAAAGCTTTACATGTACTGGGCAATTGTTGGTTTTAGGACAAATATTCTTTACAGGTACATTTTTAAATATAAAGTTGAAGCCATTGTCCATGAAATAACTCCAAATTGTTCATATTAAATTTCTCATTATTTATTCCTAAATAATTTCATTTTTAATAATATGGCAGCTGCTGGCTTTATGTGTAAATGGCTAGCGGTATAAGGTTTCTGGGCTGATAAGTCGAGGGCAGAGCTTTGTAGTAGCACCTACATATCATATACTCTATGTACTATAGCTTTACCACACTGAGATCTGCTTAGAAAGCTAATATACATATTACTGCTTTATATACCAGCACAATATATGATTATAAAGACACCAGTAATAAGTGTTAGCTTATAAGAATAGAAAACACATATTTTTCTATGTGGTAATGCTATAGCTTTGTGGTAAGTGGTCTGCCATGCATGTAGAAATCTTAAGTTCATCTTTTTTTCTATTATTTTTCCTCTCTCTCATTTAACACATAATAAAAGGATAAACTATAATAAATAATATATAATCATATAATAACAATAAAAGGCCTTACTATATTAAGCATAGTGTTTTTTTGTGCTAAGAAACATAAAACCTATTACTGATTTGTGCCCAATATACGATTATAAAGAAACCTGCAATATTCATTCGATTTTTAAGCCTAAAAACATATGGGGAGATTTATCAAACTTGTTTAAAGAAGAACTGGCTTAGTTGCCCATAGTGACAAATCAGATTATACCTTTCATTTTTCAATAGAGCTGTGAACACTGAAAAGTGGAATCTGATTGGTTGCTATGGGCAACTAAGCCAATCCTACTTAGATTAGTTTGATAAATCTCCCCATAATTCTCAATATGATAAGGTAGGATTATCGAGAGACACGAACTTTGGCTCCATGGATCCAATACATTTTAATGCTGTACAGAGACATCATTAAAATTGAGGCATTTGAACAAATTGACTTTGAATCTATGATCCGAAGGTCGATTCACTCAATCCTTTAGGATTTTTTTTTTTTTTTTTACTAGATATTGACAAAACATGTTTAAAATATAGGCCATTTTCTTATGACGCATTCCATTTAAATCCATAAACGGCACCCACTCAACTAGTTAAACCTCCTGCCCATTTTTCCACCTCTTCTTATAGGAACATAGAATTTTAACAACTCTGTAAATGGATGAAATGGATAACAAGTGCTCTATTCCCCTACAGTGCCACCACAGGGGAAATTAAGTATTACAGTACATGGCGCTCATTGAAATCAATAGGTAGGCTGCATGTGTAATGTATTGACATGCAGGTCTAGAGATAGAAATACTGTAATCAATTTCTTTTTTTTCTCGATTCAATTAACAGTTTTTTCCTAAACCAGACATTCCATTAACATTTTGTATTATATACAATGTTTATGGATCATCAACCATTAGTCTTGGGCGCACATATTCAAATCGCAAATAGAGATGTCGCGAACATAAAATTTTCCGTTCGCAAAAGCGAACTTCTGCAAATGTTCGCGAACGGGCGAATCGAGCGAACCGCCATAGACTTCAATAGGCAGGCAGATTTTAAAACCCACAAGGATTCTTTCTGGCCACAATAGTGACGGAAAAGTTGTTTCAAGGGGACTAACACCTGGATTGTGGCATGCCGGAGGGCGATTCATGGCAAAACTCCCATGGAAATTTACCTAGTTGACGAGAGTCGGGTTATAATCCATAAAGGGTCATAAATCACCTAACATTCCTAAATTGTTTGGAATAACGTGCTTCAAAACATCCAGTGTGTGTATACGATCAGGTATGTTGTTGTATCGATCAGGTAGTGTAAGGGTTACGCCCGCTTCACTGTGACAGACCAAACTGTGACAGACCAAACTCCCCGTTTAACGCACCGCAAACAGTCTATTTGCACAACCGCAAACTCCCCATTTTCACAAGGTTGGATACCAAGCAAGCCATGTCCCGTTCCTTGTCCTCACTGACGTCATTGAAGGTCTCTTCCTCCACCCAGCCCCGTACAACACCAACGGTCCCCGAAAGGTGACAACAAGCCCCCTGGGACGCCTGCTGTGGTTGGTCTTCTACCTCCTCAAAGCCACCTTTCTTCTCTGACTCCTCTTCTTCAGACACCTCTCTCTGCGTTGTCGCAGGTCCAGCAATCGGCGACGACAAGGCTGCTTCTGGTGGTGATGGTGACCACAACTCTTCCTCTTCATGCTCATCTACAGCCTGATCCAGCACTCTTCGCAGGGCAAGCTCCAGAAAAAACGCATATGGGATGAGGTCGATGATGTTGCCTTGGGTTTGACTGACCAGTTTTGTCACCTCCGCAAAAGGACGCATGAGCCTACAGCCATTGTGCATGAGCGTTCAGTAATGCGGCAAAAAAATACCCAGCTTCGCAGAGGCTGTCCTCTTTTTTTTTAAGTTAAAAAAATCTGTTCTTACCAGTTTAATCTCTGTTTTGTCCCCTTTCAGGGGCCGGTGTATGGAATAGATTTTAGGAACCGGGAGATGGAAAAAGATGGTTGGTCGGTCCTCTTCCTTCCAACTTGGGGCACTGCACGTGTGCCGTGCAATGTACTGTGCCACCCTATATGAGTGGTGGGCAGTGCGCACAGTACAGTCAGTGGGCTTGACACACACTGGCAGGCAACTTCAATTATATTAAAGGGTGAAAACTAAATGACTTTTTTTATCTACAAGGTACAGTGCCACCCGATATGAGTGGTGGGCACTGGCAGTGGGCACAGTACAGTCAGTGGGCCTGACACACACTGGCAGGCAACTGCAATTATATTAATGGGTAAAAATTAAATGACTTTTCTATCTGCAAGGTACTGTTTCACTCTATATGAGTGGTGTGCCTACTGGCCTCTCACACGCGGGCAGGCAACTGCAATATATATATATAGAAAAATAAATAAAAGCAGACTGATGTACCAGCCCTAAAAGGGCTTTTTGGGGTGCTGTCAGGACGCTGTCCTTACAGCAGATGAGTCTTTGAGGACTGAAGTGGACACAGAACACTGGCCTAGCTAACGCTTTCTATATTAATTCAGCAGCAGCAGCACTCTCCCTGCTCTAACTTAGGCCCCATTCACTCCCCATAGAGATGCCTATTCTTGTCTGCAGGTTATGGACAAAGAATAGGACATGCTCTATCTTTGCAGAGCCGCGGCCGGATGTTTCGCGGCCCAAATCTGGAAGTTCGGGGCTGCGACTCCGCAAATGCGGAAGCGGAGAGCACATAGTGTGCTCTCCGCATCTCATCCAGCCACATTCACAATTAATGGGTCCAGTATCCATTCGCGCAGAATTGCGGAATGGATGCGGACAAATTGTGGACGTGTGAATGGGGCCCTTACACTGCAGCTTCAGAATGAATCTAAGATGGATGCTGTCCTTGCTTTTTGATAGGAGGTGGGAGGGTCTGGGAGGGATGGTATGCTGATTGGCTGGAATGTGTCTGCTGACTGTGAGGTACAGGGTCAAAGTTTGCTCAATGATGACATATAAGGGGCAGACCGAACATCGCATATGTTCGCCCGCGGCGGTGAAGCGCGAACATGCGATGTTCGCCAGGAACTGTTCGCCGGCGAATAGTTTGGGACATCTCTAAGCGCAAATATTTGAATCGTGGATATTTATCGCAAATAACGCAACTTCGAGAATTCACTAATATTTAGAATATAGTGCTATATATTCGAATATTCAACATTTTTTCCATCAGTAACCTCCCTCTTGCATTTGGGGCCAATGAGAAGGCTGCAATGTCTTTGTCTGAGCTTATCAACATCCCTAGCAACCAATAGGAAAGTCGCCTACCCCTTACTATATAAGGTACCTCACCAGTAATGGATTTCTGAGAGAGACAGCAGTGCGATTGCTGTGCTCTGTGCTTTGCTGTATAATTAGACAGTTAACTTAGATATATAATTCAGATTGTTAGGGAGATAGTCAGTGTAGGTTACATTGATTTATAGTGTAGCTGATAGGTTAGAGTGTAGGGTGTTAAGTAGGGTTCTGCCATCCATACATACATAGTGCTGTGATGTCCCCCAGTTGCACGAATTGCGCAAAAAATATGAGAATCATTAATTGCCGATTTTCGCAATCGCGAATATATATTGGAGCACTGTACCTGCATATATAAGGCTATTCTAATGTTCTTCCGTGCCAACCATTATCTCCAATCTCAGTAAACTTCTACTGTAGCAGCTTGAAAAATGTACCCAAAATGTACCCAAAGTGACCCACGCCTGTATTGCACACGCATTACACGAATTTTACATTGCCGATTTTTCACAATCAAGAAAATAACTGTGAATTTGCAAATATATGGCGAATATTCAGCCCATATATTCGTGAAATATCGCAAAATTGAATATAGCCCCTGCCATCACTATTAACCATATCCAAAAAGAATATTATCATGAAAATGGATTAAAGGGAGTCTGTCAGCACATATACCCTTTTTTATGGTTCAATCTTTTTTATTGAGTTTTAACATATGCATGTCAATGAAATAATCACAATGCATGAACCGTACAAGTGCAAAAAGAACATTTTGTAGAACATCAGATGTGGAGTGCAGAGCATCAATAGGCAAGTCATGCAATAGACTCGACAAGACTGTATCATTAGAGAAAATGCGTAAGTGAAAAGTGAAAAAACGTATGGTGTAATCATATGAGTAACTCAAGGAGGAGGGAAAGTGACATAGAAGGGGGGAACAAGAAGACAAGACAGATACAAAGGGGAAACAGGACGGTTAGGTGAGGAGTACAGACAACCTGTCACATATACCCTTTTTTAACAGTTCCCATAGCGCTGTAGCCGTAACACAGATGATAAAAACGGTACCTTTATATGCTTTAGTGGACCTTTAAAACAGAGGCCGCCAAAAACAAACTTTGATTATTATGTAAATGAGAGCCCGCAAGTGCCCAATGGCGGCGTCCACCGCGTTGGTGCCCAGGCAGCTCTGCCTCTTTGCTCTTCTCCCCGCCCAGCCTCCTCCTCTGCCCACCCATCTGTTGGCTCTCCCTCTCAGCCAGATCCCATGCCTGGCGATGACCGTTGGCCGGGGCATGCGCACTGCATGCCCATTGCTGGCACAGCATCGCAGTAGCTCCTGCACATGCGCCGGCTAATGGCACGAAAACTGCAGAAAGGAGGCGGTCCCCTCAGCGCAGGAGAAGAGGAGGAAAGCCGTTCTGCAGTTTTGCGCCATTAGCTGGTGCATGTGCATGAGCTATTGCGATGCTGTGCCAGCAATGGGCATCGGAGTGCACATGCCCCGGCCAACGAAGTCATTGCGCAGGCGCGGGATCTGGCTGAGAGGAAGAGCAAACAGATGGACGGGCAGAGGAGGAGGCAGATATTTTTAGCTTTTCGAACAGGGAAAATTGTAATAGACTAAAGGAGGTGTGTTAATGAGCAGCAAACAGAAATTCATACGTCATTAGGGTAAAAGCATGAGCTAATCTGGTGAAGTCACACAAAATGGAATATATGTCATGAATAATGTTGAGCGAATCAAACTTCACAAAGTGGAATTGATCTAAATTTTAGGGGAAATTCGATTGGCAGGGAAGCCAAATTTCCTCGTGATTGGTGGAAGCGAATACAATTTCCTTGAATGGTGATAAACAAATTGATACTTACCTCATCCATTTGAGTGTGAAGAGCCGGCAGCCGCCATCTTGATTGAAGATCTTGCATGAAATCTTGTGCGCCGTGACATATGACCTGATGATGTCATCACAGGCTGTGCAAGATTTTGCTCTAGATCTTTAATCAAGATGTTTGCGGCCGGCTCTTCACGATCAAATGGATAAGGTAAGTATAACTTTTTGTAATTTTTTCAAATTTGACACTGTAATATTGCTGTCAGATGCCAGGATCAGCTATGAACGCAGCATTTGAGGTGTAAAATGATCGGGGTGGCGCAATCACTGATCCCTGTCATTGCACCCACTACTAAAGAAATGCACTTCATGACAAAGCAATTCAGGATAGGCCATCGATATCTGATCAGTGGGGGTTCAAGAATATGATCAGCTGGACAGAGTTGGTTACTGCAGCACTGCTCCCATTGGAGTTACTGCAGAAAAGCTGATTGGAGGGGGTGCAGAAAAGTCATCAATATAGAAGGACAGGAAAACCCCTTTAAATTGATTCTGACAGCAATTTTGGCCAACATAACTGCTGATAGCACTAATTAAGGGTAAGGAAGAGCAGAACAAGGAGATCTTTTTCTGAGCTTTTATTATCAGAAGTAGTGTGAAAATAAACTTATATTCTTCCCACCACTGCTCCCATAGGTTCCCAGGAGGCAGTGCTAGACTGTAAAGTACTCTCTGCTCTCTGCACTGCAAGGCTTTACAGCCCCTCCCATCTACTCGGAGTGACAGATGTACCATCCAACCAGGAGAATGCTATAGCTGTCCCTAAGAGGGGAGGGGCTGTAAATAGTACTTCATAGTAAAGGTCTTCCTCCTGGGCAGTGTCCCGCAAAATAAAGCTTCATATTCACACTACTCCTGATAATAAAAGCTCCAAAAAATGTATGTTTGTCCTGCTCTCTCCCACCCCTGCCTTGTGCTGTCAATAGATTTGCATGGTAACAGTGAGAGTCTCCCTTGAATCATTAGATTCTTCCCTCTTTCCTATAGATAAGTAGTGACAGATGTTTGAAGGGAATATCTATTTTTGACAATTCCCTTTGTAATTAGTAAGTAACCCATAAACAAGAATTCAATTTTACTGTAGTGCCATTACAAGAGAAAGTAAACATTACATAGCTCCAATTGAAGTAAATTTGCAATCAATGAAATGCATAAAAATTTTGGGTCCTCCACAGCAAGACATAAGTGATACATACTTTTGAAAAAGGAACCCCACTATTAACTTCTATGATGACATTTGAAAATCGGTTTAAAACCAGACAACCCCATTAAGTCCAAAAACCAACTTGGGTGGCAGGGAGATTTGGGTCTACCGTACAGAGAGACCGATATGCTGAAAAGTATAATAATCCAGTAAAGACAAAGCTATATTTTGCCAATTCCTGATGCTTAGAGTAAATAATTAAATTAATTAACTGGGGATTTATGAGCTTCTCTTTGGCTTAGTCCAGCTAGCAGTACTAGTGACCCGCACTTAATAACAAGACCAATGAGTGGGATGCGCTATGTCTGCAAAGTGTTAATATTAACCCCTGACACACTTGTTCTTAATTATGCATTAGAGCTGGCAGTTTTATGTCATGTCAAGGAGCCTTTATTACCTTTAATTCCTATTTTATAACTTTTTGTTTGATCTCTCCCAGGATTTAATCTGATAGAATTCAGCAGAATAAATTATCGTTCCTCCCGATCATTTGACTGTGGCTTTTAATATATAATTTATCTGCTGCTGTATATAATTTATGAGAGATTGATTACTCTTTCATCTCTATATCCTTTTTTATGTCAGGGAGTCTCAAATTTAACACTTTCCATTTTGGATATTAGGGCTGATGTGTGTGTGCGAGGTCGGCATATTAATAGGTGGCTGATGAAAACCTCTTATGTTACACTAAGCTGACAGGTTTTCCAGCAAATGCCCAGTTTAAATGACAAAGTGAAAAAGCAGAGAAGACAAATGGAAAATCACTGCAATCTACTTATGAGTACATCTGTACAGTAACCTCTTCCTCCAAGTTACAATGGCCAGGCATCCATTCAGATCCTTGCTTTTCTTTAAGTGGCATTATTAAAGATATCGGGGTCATTTACTATTCTGAAATACGCCTAAATTAGGTGTATGTCAGGTGCAGATGACGGTGGAATGGATAGTCTGCGACTTCGCCCCACTCCCGGCAGTCTAAAATTGTCGGCGTGGTGGAAAGGGAACAGGCGCAGAGGCCCGTCTGATTTACCATTTTCTATGCCATTTTCTATGCCTGCTTTACCATTTTCTAAGCCTGTTTTAGGCGTAGAAGGAGGTCTAAATATAAGACAGCTCGGAAGCTGTCTTACATTCAGAACTGAGGCTGGATGCGCCGAAGTTATTGAGCAACTCTTCATAACTTCAGTGGAACCACCAGCAGCGCAGGGCCTTTATTAGGGCTGCAACGATTAATCGACGTTATCGATGATATTCGATAATGGGATTCGTTGTCAACGAATCCCGTTATCGAATAATCGGCGAATCGTTGCTATGCGGGTGGTCAGGCGCTATTGCCTGCAGGTCCCGTAAATCTTGAATGCTGAGAATATGGCGTGTGCTGCGCTCAGCAGACAGTGGAGAAGGAGGGAGGGAACCTCTCCCCTCTATGACGCAGCCGCGCTGAGACCAATGAAGTGAGCGGGCTCTGAAGCTGCCCGCACCACTTCCACGGTGCGCTAATGAATGTGTGGCTATTAATTAAAGCAGGAGGAGGGACGGGGAGGTAATAAAGTTACAGCAGCGCCGGATGAGTTACTGAGCTCAGCTAACAGCAGCGGCAGAATCCTCCACCTCCCGAGTGCACAGCTCAGTGTCAGCCCGAGCACCAGCCCCAGAGTAAGTGCCCTGAACAGCCAGCATAGAAGGTACCCCACACCTAGAGTAATTAGCCTGCCTAAAAATAAAAGCAGGCAAAAAACATTGGTATCAGGCAGCCAGCAAGATTGAGGTTAATGTGACCCCATGCTTTTGGACTGGACCCCATGTGACTCACATTAATAGTAAGTGACCGCCAAAGTAGTGTACCATCTCACATAATGGACAACATGGGGTTAATGAGACTGAGTTACAGAATACAGGCCACTTAGGCTACTTTTACACTTGCGGTAGCCTTTTCCGGCGGGGAACAGCCTGCCGTATCAGTGTTTACACTAGCCCAATTTGCTGCTGGAAGTCCGCTCTAGACCCATTTACTCTAATTGGGACTGGCTGGAGGTCCGGCCGCAGTACGGCAAACAGGTACGGCTGCGGTTTTTGTCCAGCCTCCTCTCGAACCTGTTTGCCGTACTGCGGACGGACCTCCAGCCCGTTATTTTGGTGTTTTCCCGATTAATCGATGAAATTATCGACAACTAATCGATTATTTAAATAATCGTTAGCTGCAGCCCTAGCCTTTATTAAGACAGGCGTCTAAAACACCGGTCTTAATAAATATGCCCCACTGTTTTATCAACACCCCTTTTATATTTCAGCTCCCAGCAAACTGCTTATTTTGCTGGTTTAAATCTTGGATCAAACATCAGCAGCAAAATTGTGTATTAAGTGGCAACCGTTAAAATTAAAGGGGATTTTGAAATTGATGGCCTATCCTCAGTATAGGTTATCATTATCTGATTAGTGCCCGACTCCCACCACCCATTCGGATCAGGTGTTTAAAGAGGCTGTGGTGCTCCTTAAGGTTCCATTCACGTGTCCGCAATTTGCAGACCGCTTATCGCCGGCACTACATAGAAAATGCCTTTTCTTGTCCGCAATTGCGGACAAGAATAGGACATGTTCTATTTTTTTCGGGAACGCGATTGCGGACTCGGGCGGGGCATAGAGTGTCCCCAAAGGAATAAATGGGTCCGCAATTCAGTTCCGCAAAATGCGGAACAGAATTGCGGACATGTGAATGGGGTCTTAAACTCTGCAGCCTCATCATAGTTTGCCTGACAGTGTTGTACATTGTATAGCGGCTGTGTTGGTTTTGTAGCTCAGGTCCATTTACTTGGATGAGGTTGAGCTGCGTCTAGGCCATGTAACCGATTAATGTGATGCCACTGGCCTAGGAAGAGGCTACAGCACTCACTGGAGCACCACTGTCTATTCAAACAGCTGATAGGACTGTGTTTTATCGATGCAGGTTCAACCACTGGGGTCCCCACTAGAGTTGAGCGAACACCTGGATGTTCGGGTTCGAAGTTCGGCCGAACTTCACGGAAATTACAGGGTTCGTGATCGAATGTGACCCGAACTTGACCCCGAACCCAAACCCCATTGAAGACAATGGGGACCCAAACTTTGGCACTAAAATGGCTGTAAAATAGGTGAAAAGGGCTAGAGGGCTGCAAAAGGCAACAAAATGTGGGTAAGTGCCCTGCAAACAAATCTGGATAGGAAAATAACTTAAAATAAAATAACTAAAAATTAAACAATGTTAATTGCCAGCTCGGAGGATGAGGTGGAATAGGAGGTTGGGGAGGCATCAGGTGGGAATGCCATCAGCAGCGCGTCTACCAGCGTGAGTTTTGTAGTCAGCAGTTACGCATCTTTTGATCAGTAACATACGTTTTTACAAAATTTGGTTTCCTGCCAGCAATGCACAGCTGTGGCTTATCACTGGCAAAAATGGGTTAATGTCACCCACCAATGGAACAGGTGATATTCAGAAATGTTAGGCCCCTGGCACCCAGACAGAGGAGTGGTCAATGCTCGGCAAAACAGGCTTCATGTCACCCACCAATCCAGCAGGCGATTATCGGAAATGGAGGCCCCTGCCACCCAGACAGAGGAGAGGGCAATGGACGGCAAAAGAGGCTTCATGTCACCCAGCAATGGAAAAAGCCATTTTCAGTAATTTAGGCCCTGGCACCCAGCAGATGAGAGAGGTCACGTAATAGCAAAACAGGCAACATGTCACCCAGCAATGCAGCAGTCGATTGTCATAAATGTAGACCCCTGGCACGGACTAGTCACAACCAGATCAAATGTCAACCTAGTAGCTTAAATAACCACGAGAATCGAAAATATAGACAACAGGGCGTGGAAAATAATTAAAACATAACTTTTACTCAATAATCAATTTAAAACATGATCCCATTTATAATATCAAGAAAATATATAAAAGACAAAAACTGGATACCAAACAAACCTATAGTTCAGTTCAGGACAAATCGCAAGTACCCGTTTGTCACAGTCAAAAAAGTGCTCGCGGCACCATCAAAACCCGTTTGTCCTACCTTGGTTGTAGTACATTCAACGGTAGGTGAAATGAGGTGGCACAAGACCAGACGGAGTAGGCGGGGAGGCAAAGCAGTGGAAAACAAGAGAGAGGTGCAATTTAATATACAAACACTTAGACGTCCCTACAATAATTGGGACCACTCTTTCCCTGTTGGCCTAACCACAGGGTAACCGCCCTGAAAAGAACGACCCCGTCCAGAACCTGTCCCTCAATGGTAGAGGACCCTGTAAGCCCTAGTGCAGCTAGACCCTACATGCATGTTTCATCACTCAAGATTCATCAGGGAATACAAGCGCACAGGGAAACACACCAGATAAATGCAGCAAAGAGTCAGTCAGCAGTCACATACAAACCAAGGCCAAAAAAGGTTATTAAATAAAGGCATTGGTCACATAGAATTAGATCTACTGGCTATAATAGGATAACTAAGGGTCAGTAGTGAATGCCCATAAATAAAGGCATATAGTGAAAACAGCCCATAGATGCAGGCTTGAGCAGACCGAGGACACAGACACCAGTGTGTGATAAATCCTGGGCTGTCCGGTCGGTTTCAGGGCCGCTGGTAGGAGGGCAGATGATGTCCAGGACCCCTTGCACCCAGATAGAGGAGAGGTCATTGGACGGCAAAAGAGGTTAATGTCACCCATGAAAGCAACAGGCGATTATCTGAAATGTAGGTCCCTGGCACCCAAACAGAGGAGAGGGCAATGGGCGGCAAAAGAGGCTTCATGTCACCCAGCAATGGAACAAGCCATTTTCAGTAATTTAGGCCCCTGGCACCCAGACAGAGGAGAGAGGTCACATAACAGCAAAACAGGCATCATGTCACCCAGCAATGCAACAGGCAATTATCATAAATTTAGACTGCAGCCACCCAGACAGAGGAGACAGGTTAATGCACTGCAAAACAGGCTTCATGCCACCCAGCAATGGAACAGGCCACTTCCTGTAATTTAGGCCCTAGCACCCTGACAGAGGAGAGAGGTCCCGTAACAGCAAAACATGCTTCATGTCACCCAGCAATGGAACAGGCGATTATAATTAATGTAGACCGCAGGCACCCAGACAGAGGAGAGAGGTCCTGTAAAAGCAAAACAGGCTTCATGTCACCCAGCAATGGAACAGGCCTCTTTTCAGTAATTTAGGCCCTAGCACCTTAACAGAGCAGAGAGGTCCCGTTACAGCAAAGAGGCTTCATGTCACCCAGAAATGGAACAGGCGATTATCATTAATGTAGGCCGTAGGCACCCAGACAGAGGAGAGGTCAATGCACGGCAAAAGAGGTTAACGTCACCCACCAAAGCAACAGGCGATTATCTGAAATGTAGGCCCCTGGCACCCAGACAGAGGAGAGGGCAATGCACGGCATCAAAAAGGCTTCATGTCACCCACCAATACAGTAGGCCACTTTCAGTAATTTAGGCCCTAGTACCCTGACAGAGGAGAGAGGTCAATGCATGGCAAAACAAGCTTCATCTCACCCAGCAATGGAACAGGCCATTTTCAGTAATTTAGACCGCAGGCACCCAGACAGAGGAGAGAGGTCAATGCATGGCAAAACAAGCTTCATGTCACCCACCAAAGCCACAGGCCATTTTCAGTAATTTAGGCCGCAGGCACCCAGACAGAGGAGAGAGGTCCCGTATCAGCAAAACAGGCTTCATGTCACCCAGCAATGGAACAGGCCACTTTCAGTAATTAAGGCCCTAGCACCCTGACAGAGGAGAGAGGTCCCGTAACAGCAAAACAGGCTTCATGTCACCCAGCAATGGAACAGGCCACTTTCAGTAATTAAGGCCCTAGCACACTGACAGAGGAGAGAGGTCCCGTAACAGCAAAACAGGCTTCATGTCACCCAGCAATGGAACAGGCGATTATCATTAATGTAGACAGCAGGCACCCAGACAGAGGAGAGGTCAATGCACGGCAAAAATAGGTTAATGTCACCCACCAAAGCAACAGGCGATTATCTGAAATGTAGACCCATGGCACCCAGATAGAGGAGAGGGCAATGCACGGCAAAAGAGGCTTCATGTCACGAACCAATGCACCAGGCCACTTTCAGTGGTGACGCTTCATGTCACCCAGCAATGGAACAGGCGATTATCATTAATATAGGCCGCAGCCACCCAGACAAAGGAGAGAGGTCAATGCACGGCAAAACAAGCTTCATGTCACCCACTAAAGCAACAGGCCATTTTCAGTACTTTAGGCCGCAGGCACCCACACAGAGGAGAGAGCTCATGTGACAGCAAAACAGGCTTCATGTCACCCAGCAATGCAGCAGTCTATTATCATAAATGTAGGCCCCTGGCACCCAGACAGAGGAGAGGTCAATGCACAGCAAAAAGAGGTTAATGTTGCCCACCAAAGCAACAGGCGATTATCATAAATGTAGGCTGCAGCCACCCAGATGGAGGAGAGAGGTCAATGCACGGCAAAAAAAGCTTCATGTCAACCACCAAAGCAACAGGCCATTTTCAGTCACTTAGGCTGCAGGCACCCAGACAGAGGAGAGGTTCATTCAAATTGGGGTAGCCCCCAAAATAATGGTACAAGCAAATAAAAAAAAAGGAAGGATTCAATGAATAAGTACACTGGAGTACAAGAATGTATGGTTGAGGGCGAGGCAGTTATTAATGTCTATTCTGCACAAGGTACGGACAAGTCCTGTGCCTGGTTCATTTTTATAAACGTCAGCTTGTCCATGTTGGCTGTGGACAGTGGGCTGCATTTGTCTATAATGACGCCCTCTGCCGTGCTAAATACACGTTCAGACAATACACTGGCTGCAGGGCAGGCCAGCTCCTCCAAGGCATAAAGTGAAAGCTCAGGCCATGTGGACAATTTGGAGACCCAGAAGTTGAATGGAGCAGAACCATCAGTCAGTATGTGGAGGCGTGTGCACACAAACTGTTCCACCATGTTGTTGAAATGCTGCCTCATGCTAACACCTATCAGCTGGTGGTGTAGTTTGCTGTGACGCGGGGACAAAATTTTTCACATCTCGGCCATGCTAACCCTGCTGACTGAGGAGCTGGCCATGACACAGCTGCGTTGGTGACCTCTTCCTCCTCCTCCATCTCTGCCTTCGCTTTGTGCTTTCACTTGTCCGCCCGTGTCAGTTGGGAATGCCCTCAGGAGTGTGTCTACCAGCGTGCGCTTGTAGTCGCACATCTTCCTATCACGCTCCAGTGCGGGAATTAAGGTGGGCACGTTGTCCTTGTACCAGGGGTCCAGCAGGGTGGCAACCCAGTAATCAGCACATGTTAAAATGTGGGCAACTCTGCTTTCGTTGCGCAGGCACTGCAGCATGTAGTTGCTCATGTTTGCCAGGCTGCCCAAAGGTAATGATAAGCTGTCCTCTGTAGGTGGAGTATCGTCTGTGTCCTCCGTATCCCCCAGCCACGCTCCAGTGATGGCCCTGAGCTCTGTAGGGTGCCACCCTGCAGTTAAACCGGGTCCTCCTCCTCCTCCTCTACCTCCTCCTCCTCGTCCTCCAGAAGTGTGCCCTGGCTGTCCACATGTGTACCTGGCCTCTGATGGTGCAGGAACCCACCCTCTGAGCCACTTCTGTATGACCTGCCTGAAACCCTGTGAAATGCCCCCTCTTCCTCCTCCTCCTGTGCCGCATCCTCTTCCATCATCGCCGTAATATTTTTTTCAAGGAGACATTGAAGGGGTATTGTAATGCTAACAACGGCGTCATCAGCACTAGCCATGTTGGTTGAGTACTCCAAAGACCGCAACAAGGTACACAGGTCTCGCATGCAAGCCCAGTAACTGGTGGTGAAGTGGTGCTGATCCGCAGAGTGACTAAACCGTGCATACTGCATCTTAAACTAGACTATCGCCCGCTGCTGCTCGCACAGTCTCTCCAGCACATGTAAGGTGGAGTTCCACCTGGTGGGCATGTCGCATATGAGGAGGTGAGCTGGAAGTCCAAAGTTATGCTGCAGCGCAGACAGACGAGCAGCAGGGTGAGAATGCTTAAGCGCTGTCATACGGACCGCACTTTCAGCAGCAGCTCTGACATGTCTGGGTAGTTTTTAAGAAACTTCTGCACCACCAGATTCAGTACATGCGCCAGTCAAGGGATGCGCGTCAAACCAGCTAGTCCCAGAGCTGCAACAAGATTTTGTCCATTATCGCACACCACCAGGCCGGGCTTGAGGCTCAACGGCAGCAACCACTCATCAATCTGCTGTTCTATGCCCCTCGAAAGCTCCTAGTGCGGTGTGGGGTTTGTCACCCAAACACATGAGTTTTAAAATCACCTGCTGACGTTTACCCTGGGCTGTGCTGAAGTTGGGGGTTCTTTCGATGACCATATATGGGTTGGTAGAAGAGGAGTACGAGGAGGATGATGCGGAGGAGGAAGCAACAGGATGCAATGAATAATATCCCTGCAATTCTCGGTGGTGGAAGGATATGCACCAAACCGCTATCCACCTCGGGCTCAGCCGCCACTACGTTTACCCAGTGTGCAGTTAGGGAGATATAGCGACCCTGGCCGTGCTTACTGGTCCATTTATCTGTGGTTATGTGGACCTTGCCACAGATGGCGTTGCGTAGAGCACACTTGATTTTATCCTCCACTTGGTTGTGCAGGGAAGGGATAGCTCGTCTGGAAAAGTAGTGGCGGCTTGGTACAACGAACTGGGGGATAGCCACCGCCATCAGCTGTTTGAAACAGTCCGTCTCCACCAGACGTGAATGACAGCATTTCAAGGGCCAGTAATTTTGAAATGCTGGCATTCAGGTCCAGGTCTCGAGGGTGGGTAGGTGGGTATTTCCTCCTTCTCTCCAATGTTCTGGAGATGGACAGCTGAATGCTGCCGTGTGACATGGTGGAGATGCCTGGTGATGGTGTTGTATATGGTGGTGTTGGTGGAACATCCTCTGTTTGCTGGTCGCCAGGTGCCACGGTGACGCCAGAGGTGGAGGAGAGGCCGATCCAGCAGCAGAAGAAGGAGCAGAAGGAGCATGAGAGAGTTCCTTGTTTCTAAGGTGTTTACTCCACTGCAGTTCATGCTTTGCATGTAGATGCCAGGTCATGCAGGTTGTGCTCAGGTTAAGATTGTTTATGCCTCGCTTCAGACTCTGATGGCACAACATGCAAACCACTCGTGTCTTGTCGTCAGGACATTGTGTGAAGAACTTCCACGTCAATGAACTCCTTGGAGCAGGCCTTGGTGTGCTTGGTGCCTGGGTGCAGTGAACAGTAGCAGGCACACTGTCTCTGGAACTGCCGCTGCCCTTTTGCACCCTGCTCCCTCTTTTGCTGTGCTGTTGCCTCTGTGCGACCACCTCCTCTTCCTCAGAACTGCACGCCTCACTAGCACGACCTTCAGTCCAGTCTGGGTATAGGACTTCATCATCCTCCACGTCATCTTCCACCCATTCATGACCCCTGCCCTCCTCGTCGATCTGCACATTGCAGAAAGCCACAGCAGTTGGTACCTTTGTTTCGTCATCATCAGAGTCGTTTTGAGGCGATATTCCCATGTCCTCATCCTGCAACAAAAGTGGTTGCGCATCAGTGCATTCCTCTTCTGGAGCAGGGCTAGGTGGATGGGCTGGGGAAACCCTGCCAACAGAGTCATCAAAAAGCGTGAGACTTTCCTGCATGATTTGGGTTTTGCTGCTTGGCTGATTTGCAAGGGGGTGAGTTGGAAGACTGATGGGCATGGGCTGCAGGTGCCAACTCTGAGCTTTCTGCAGAGGACTGGGTGTTATATACTGTGAAGGAACTGGAGGTACTGTCAGCCACCCAATCTACTATCGCCTGTACATGTTCTGGCTTTACCAAAGTGGCATTTGGACCTATCAAATAACGCTGCAGATTCTGTCGCCTACTCGCACTAGAGGAAGGTGTTTGACTAGGAGCGGTAGTTGGCGCTAAATGGCCACATCCTCTCCCCACAACAGGAGCTCCACCCACACCCCCATGACCATGCCCACGTCCCAAATGTAGCATCCCCACTGAGGGGACAGCAGGAGATGCCAGTGATGGAGAGGCAGACACGTGGGTCCTCTGGGGCACACTCTTGTTGTAGGGACACAGGCTAGATGTTGGGTGAGGTGCCCTTGGTGTTGTGATTTAACGTGCCTATAGCTAGGTCCCTTAAGGTTCGTGACGCCAGTGTCGGTAACGGTGGCACACCGATTGACAATGAGAATAATGGAGGTGCAGACACTTGAGGTGAAACAGAACTCTTCTTTACTGAACAATTGAAACAGCATACAAGCTCCTTACAGTTCCACAAAAGACATATCGGAATGAAGTGCCGGTCTTCATTCCGATATTGCTTCTGGGACACCAACCCTCAGACACGTGCACCGCCACTATTACTGCAGCAGTGCCGACCAGTCCAACACTGAGTTCCACAAAAGACAATTGGTACACAGCAGGCTTTACAGTACATAGGCAGGTATTTCTTGGCAAGGTATACAGAGGGTTAATCAGAACTCACAGTACAGGCTGAACTCCTCAGTACAGGCTAAACTCCTGACTGGTAAAACATCCAAGGCCCGTATGTCCTATTGCTGGCTTTATCCTTGGGAAGTATTATAGTACTTCCTCTGGTTTCTATGGTACCGCTCGCACTGACTTTTCCTTCCTCTGCCTCTCAGCTTTGCTTCTAGCTGGTTTATGGTGATGGCACTGCTGGTTCTCCCTCTGCTACCAGAGCAGGGTCCTCCTCAGACTCCTGGGTCTGGACTGACTTTCACAGGCCTGGACTAAAAAACTGCCTTTCCCTGACTGGGCCTGAATATATAAACTAGGGCTCCCTAGCTCCCTCTACTGACCTAGAGCAGGAATGACATCCCTAGCAGGCCTGTACATAGCAATACATTCACAGTAACAGGGTTTCTCAGTGTGCAATAAAAGGACATACCAATCTCCCCACAGGTGGGGGGAACAACGTGACCCTTAGACCCTTTGTAGTGCCCACCATCACGGAGTGGGACACTACACTTATTTCTCCTCATTATTTGCGTGTCACCCACCAAGCTTTAAAATGGTTTCTCTCCGGTGTCAATTTAACTGCCAATTGTCAACAATTATGTTCACTAAGGCGGTGTTCATGTCATAAAAATGCTCTGTGGACCAAGAATAAAGTTTTTGGCCTAAAACACAGTTAATCTCAATTTCACTGCAGAAATGTAAAATATGTATTTGTACTCTGTATGCACAACTGTTTGGTGAACCCAGAACAGTTTTTTTTTTCTTCAGTAAAAACACAGTAAAGCACTATTTCCGTGATGCAATTTGAAATTGGTATTTGTACGCTGTATGCACAAGTGGTTTGTTGACCAAGGACAAGGATTTTTTGAATAAAACACAGAAAATCAGTATTTCACTGCTATTAATAAAATGTTGGTATTTCTACGGTTTATGCAAAAGTGGTTTGTGGATCCAGAACATGGATTTTTAATAAAAACACAGAAAAGCAGTATTTCACTGCTATTAATAAAAAATAGCTATTTCTACGGTTTATGCAAAAGTGGTTTGTGGACCCAGAACAAGGATTTTTAAATAAAACACAGAAAATCAGTATTTCACTGCTATTTATAAAATGTTGGTATTTCTACGGTTTATGCAAAAGTGGTTTGTTGATCCAGAACATGGATTTTTTTAATAAAGCACAGAAAAAGCAGTATTTCACTGCTATTAATAAACGTTGGTATTTCTACGGTTTATGCAAAAGTGGTTTGTGGACCCAGAACAAGGATTTTTGAATAAAACACAGAAAATCAGTATTTCAC
>CM065594.1:82089520-82335315 GCA_033119425.1 Bufotes viridis | reverse complement strand
GACATACCAGTGCTTTTTGGTACTGGTGTTTTTGCTCATTAGATGACGTTTTTGTCATTCAGCTTTTTTTTTATTTTTCAAAAATGCAGCTGTAGCTGTTTTTTTTTTCCATTTTTACTTCTGTTTTTTACTATTAGGAAAAAGCCATAAAAAAAGTATTTCCCTCATCCATTAAAAAAAATAATGCCATCAATAAAAAGTAAAATGTAAAGTGTAGATGCCCTAAAAAACGCATGAGCATATTCTAGTGTTTTTTTTTTTTCTACTGGTAGAAAGAACTTTTGAGCCAAATTAATGGGTGCAAGTATCAATAGCTATAAAGGTATCTGTATTTTTCGTTTCATTTTAAATCTAGAAATAAAAACATGAAAGAATAACCTAGCACTCCCTGCATCATTATTTGTCCAATTTACTGGTAAGAATTTCGAGGGACAGTCAAATCTCTTAAAGAGAACCTATCACCTCCCAAATGCATGTAAACCCGCCAGCAGTACCTCAGAGTAGCCTGCAGTGTTTTTCATCCTGCAGTACGATGCTGCATAAGGTCAGAAAACGATCTTTCATCCTCCGTCCTATTATGCATATCAGCTTGAAATCAAGGGGGCACCAGCATCCTTGCTTCAAGTCAAGGTAACCGCGCCCCCTCTTGCCTTTGAGTGACAGCCGGTAGTTCGGCTTTGCTTTCCCAAGTCTCGTGCATGCGTGGTGCCCTCTGTTTTACTGCATGAACACGTCAGGCAGCCACTGTTCGCAGTGTTTTAGCGGCGCAATGCGTATAAAAAAAGGATTAGTGTCACACTGCGGGCTACTCTGAGGTACTGCTGGCGGGTTTAGGGTCCTTTCACACTTGCGTTCTGAGGATCCGGCAGGCACTTCCGTCCCGCCGGATCCGTCTGAACGCAATTCGCCTGAAGCATTAGAAGACTGATCAGGATCCTGATCAGTCTTCGAAATGCTTTCAGGTTACTATGGCAGCCAGGATGCTATTAAAGTCCTTGTTGCCATAGTAGGAGTGGGAGGCGGGGGAGCGGGGAGCGGTATACTCACAGTCCGTGCGGCTCCCGGGCGCTCCAGAATGACGTCAGAGCGCCTCATGCGCATGGATCACGTGATCCATGCGATCACGTGATCCATGCGTGTAGGGCGCCCTGACGTCACTCTGGAGCGCCCGGAGCCGCACGGATGGTAAGTATACTGCTCCCAGCTCCCCACTACATTTTAACATGGCAACCAGGACTCTATGCCGGAAAACAAAAACGCCAGTGTGAAAGGACCCTTACATGCATTTGGGAGGTAACAGGTTCCCTTTAAAAAATTATGACCTGACTGCAGCTTACCCATTATTCACAGACCAGAAATATTGACACCATCTTCTCTGGTCTTCTCAACCTTCTGGCCTATAGAGAGTATTACAGGTGCTGAAATTCCGATATGGCACAGAGTTACAGTCTTAGGCCTCTTTCACACGGGCGTCATGTTTGATGCCCGGATAAGAGGCGGGTGCGTTGCGGGAATATGCGCGTTTTCCCGCGCAGGTGCAAACGTTTGTAACGCATTTTGCACGCGCGTGAGAAAAACGCCATGTTTGGTACACAGACCCGAAGCCGGACTTCATCACTTTAGTCCGGTTTCGGGTCTTCTGGAGAATTGATTATTTTCCCTTATAACATCTACAGGACCTGTGATGACGTCACATCACATGGTCCAATCACATGGTCCATCTTACCATGGTGATGGACCATGTGATTGGACCATGTGATGTGACGTCATCACAGGTCCTTTAGATCTTAGATGCTGCAGGAAAGAGAGGAGAGATCGCGACTACGCGATCAAGTGGCTAAGGTAAGTTAACTTTTATTATTTTTAACCCCTCCACTTCATTTAACAATGCATTCTTTATTAAGAATGCTATTATTTCCCTTATAACCATGTTATAAGGGAAAATAATAGAGATTGGGTCCCGTTGCTAAGCAACAATGCGGGAAAATCGCAACGCATCCGCACTTGCTTGCGGATGCTTGCGGTTTTCCCAGCAGTCCCATTCACTTCTATGGGGCCTGCGTTGCGTGAAAAACGCAGAATATAGAACATGCTGCGATTTTCACGCAACGCAGAGGTGATGCGTGAAAATCACCGCTCATGTGCATAGCCCCATAGAAATGAATGGGTCCGGATTCAGTGCGGGACGCGGAAAACTCGCCTCGTGTGAAAGGGGCCTTAAGGGCTTTGGGGTCTAGGTAGAACAAAAGGTAATTGGTAGGATGAGGATCCATCTGAGCTATTTGATAAAACATTTGACCTACAGTAGTTGTGTCATATGTGGCATTTTTTTTTTACAAACTTTATATTATGGATTTTTTTGTAAAAAAAAAAATGTTACTCTGTAATGTGCTATTATTTATTTAATATATCTTACCAAAGATAATGAAGTTAATGGATAATTAAACTAATACCAGATAATGAGAATAATGACTTATACTTAATTAAGAATAATGAATTTTAAAGTAGCTAGTAATTACTGTAAAATTGCTTCAATATATATGAAATAATGTATCCCCTGTTGAGCTATGTATAGATACTAGCATCTGTATGGCAATGTAAATACATGAGGTCACTGTCAAATGTACATTCACATGGTATAGAGCTGAAAAATATTATAAAGAAATGCAGTTGCACATACTGACTAAAAGAAAAAAGAAAATTTAAAAATATGCTATATGATTATTATGCATTCATTCTTTTACACAATGCTAGGTAATATAATAGAGACAGTAACAGTAAGGGTGCCTCAACAGTTTTTCAGACACTTTGAATTCTAATTAGATAAACTTAGCACATTAAAGGGTTTCTCCCAGACCAGGAATGCCTTTTAACCACTTCAGTCCCCCTAGCTTAAACACCCTTAATGACCAGGCCACTTTTTACAATTCTGCACTACGCTACTTTTACCGTTTATTGCTCCGTCATACAACTTACCACCCAAATTAATTTTACCTCCTTTTCTTCTCACTAATAGAGCTTTCATTTGGTGGTATTTCATTGTTGCTGACATTTTAATTTTTTTTGCTATTAATAAAAATTTAACAACATTTTTGCAAAAAAATGTCATTTTTTCACTTTCTGTTGTAAATTTTTTTTTAAAAAAAACTACATTTCTATATAAATTTTCCGCAAAATTTATTGTTCTACATGTCTTTGATAAAAAAAAAAAAATTTAATAAGTGTATATTTATTGGTTTGGGTAAAAGTTATAGCGTTTACAAACTATGGTGCAAAAAAGTGACTTTCCGCATTTTGAAGCAGCTCTGACTTTCTGAGCACCTGTCATGTTTCTTCAGGTGCTAGAATGCCAGGATAGTATAAATACCCCCCAAATTACACCATTTTAGAAAGAAGACACCCCAAAGTATTCGCGGAGGGGCATGGCGAGTTCATGTATCATTTCATTTTTTTTCACAAGTTAGCGGAAAATGACACTTTCTGAGGAAAAAAAAAATAATAAAGTTTCCATTTCTGCTAACTTCTGGCAAAAAAAAATAAAAAATCTCAGACGGACTCACTATGCCCCTCAGTGAATACCTTGGGGTGTCTACTTTCCGAAATGGGGTCATTTGTGGGGTGTGTTTACTGTTCTGGCATTTTGGGGGGCAAAATTGTGAGTAGCCATGTAAAACCTAAAGGTACTCGTTGGAATTTGGGCCCCTTTGCGCACCCAGGCTGCAAAAAAGTGTTACTCATGTGGTATCGCCGTACTCAGGAGAAGTAGCGCAATGTGTTTTGGGGTGTATTTTTACATATACCCATGTTGGGTGAGAGAAATATTTCTGTAAATTGACAACTTTGTATAAAAAAAATTAAAAAGTTGTAATTTACAGAGATATTTGTCACACAAAGTATGGGTATATATAAAAATACACCCCAAAACACATTGCCCTACTTCTCCTGAGTATGGCGATACCACATGAGTGACACTTTTTTGCAGCCTGGGTGCGCAAAGGGGCCCTAATTCCAAAGAGTACCTTTAGGATTTCACAGGGCATTTTTACGCATTTGGATTCCAGACTTCTTCTCACGCTTTAGGGGCCCCTAAAATGCCGGGGCAGTATAAATACCCCACATGTGACCCCATTTTGGAAAGAAGACACCCCAAGGTATTCCGTGAGGGGTATGGTGAGTTCATGTAAAATTTTATTTTTTGTCACAAGTTAGTTGAATATGAGACTTTGTAAAAAAAAATAATAAAAAAAAAATATATATTAATTTCCACTAACTTGTGCCAAAAAAAAAAATTCTGTGAACTCGACATGCCCCTCATGGAATACCTTGGGGTGTCTTCTTTCCAAAATGGGGTCACATGTGGGGTATTTATACTGCCCTGGTATTTTAGGGAACCTAAAGCGTGAAAATCCAAATGTGTAAAAATGTCCTGTAAAATCCTAAAGGTACTCATTGGTTTTAGGGCCCCTTTGCGCATCTTGGCTGCAAAAAAGTGGCACACATGTGGTATCGCCGTTCTCAGGAGAAGTATGGCAATGTGTTTAGGGGTGTATTTTTGCATATACCTATACTGTGTGTGAGAAATATCGCTGTAAACGACAACTTTTTAAATTATTTTATACAAAGTTGTCAATTCACAGAGATATTTCTCTCACCCAGCATGGGTATATGTAAAAATACACCCCAAAACACATTTCCCTACTTCTCCTGAATACGGCAATACCACATGAGTGACACTTTTTTGCAGACAAGATGCGCAAAGGGGCCCAAATTCCAATGAGTACCTTTTAGGAGGGCATTTTTACGCATTTTTCTTCTCACGCTTTAGGGCCCCTAAAATTCCAGGGCAGTATAAATACCCCACATGTGACCCCATTTTGGAAAGAAGACACCCCAAGTTATTCCGTGAGGGGAATGACGAGTTCATAAAAGATTTTTTTTTGGCACAAGTTAGCGGAAATTGATTTTTTATTGTTTTTTCTCACAAAGTCTCCCTTCGGCTAACTTTTGACAAAAAGTTCAATTTTTCATGGACTCACTATGCCCCTCAGCGAATACCTTGGGGTGTCTTCTTTCCAAAATGAGGTCATTTGTGGGGTGTTTGTGCTGTTCTGGCATTTTGGGTGGGGCTAAATTGTTAGCAGCCGTGTAAAACCTAAAGGTATTCATTGGAATTAGAGCCCCTTTGCCCACCCAGGCTGCAAAAATAGTGGCACACATGTGGTATCGCCGTACTCAGGAAAAGTAGGGCAATGTGTTTTGGGTTACAGCAATATTTCTCACACAAAGTATGGGTATATATAAAAATACACCCCAAAACTCATTGCCCTACTTCTCCTGAGTACGGTGATACCACATGAGTGACACTTTTTTGCAGCCAAGATGCACAAAGGGGCCCAAATTCCCATGATTACCTTTAGGATTTCACAGGGCATTTTTACGCATTTGGATTCTCACGCTTTAGGACCCTTAAAATGCCAGGGCAGTGTAAATACCCCACAAGTGACCCCATTTTGGAAAGAAGACACCCCAAGGTATTTCGTGAGGGGCATGGCGAGTTCACAGACAAAAAAAATTTGGCACAAGTTAGCGGAAATTGATATATATATATATTCTTTTTTACAAAGTCTCATATTCCACTAACTTGTGACAAAAAATAAAATTTTACATGAACTCACCATACCCCTCAAGGAATACTTTGGGGTGTCTTCTTTCTAAAATGGGGTCACATGTGAGGTGTTTGTACTGCCCCGGCATTTGAGGGTCTCCGCAATCATTACACGTATGGCCAGCATTAGGAGTTTCTGCTATTCTCCTTATATTGAGCATACCGGTAATGAGATTTTTTTTTCCGTTCAGCCTCTGGGCTGAAAAAAAAAAAAAAAAATGAACGGCACCGATTTTTTCATTCGCATCGATCAATGTGGATGAAAAAATCTCTGCCAAAATCAGCGACTGCGGTGCGGTGGGCTGGGCGCTAGCTACCTAACAAGTAGCTAACTAACTGGCGGTGATAAGGGACCCTTATGCCGCATTCACACGTCCGCAATTCGGTTTGCGGAACAGAATTGCGGACCCATTCATTTTTATGGGGACAGACTTTGTCCCACTCGTATCCGGAATTACGGATCCGCGCTTCGGGGTCTGCACTTCTGTTCCGCAAAAATATAGAACATGTCCTATTCTTGTCCGCAATTGCGGACAAGAAAAAGCATTTTCTATATAGTTCTGGCAATGTGCGGATCTGCAAAATCCGGAAAGCACATTGCCGGGGTCCGTGTTTTGAGGATCTGCGGATCCGCGGATCAGATCCGCGGATCCGTGGATCAGATCCGCGGATCCGTGGATCCACGGATCCGCAAAACACATATGGACGTCTGGCATAAGCATAACATTTATATCACCCAGCACATGACAAGGCCACTTTCAGTGAGTTAGGCCTTAGCAACGAGACAGAGGAGACAGGTCAGATAGCGCAAGCATCAGTTTTACAGATCACCCACCACAGGAGTAGGCCACCTTTAGTTAATTTGACCCCTGCACCCAGAAAGAGGAGAGAGGTCCCACAGCACATAATCAGGCATCATATCAACCACCTCAGGAGAAGGCCACCATTTAGTTACTTAGGCCTTAGCACCGACACAGAGGAGACAGGTCAGATAGCACAAGCATCAGTTTTACATCAACCACCACAGGAGAAGGGCACTTTTAGAGACCTTGACCCTGCAGCCACACGGAGGAGAGAGGTCCCACAGCAGAGAATCAGGCATCATGTCAACCACCACAGGAGTAGGCCACCTTTTGTTTCTTTGACCCCTGCACCCAGAAAGAGGAGAGAGGTCCCACAGCAGAGAATCAGGCATTTCGATCACCCACCACAGGAGAAGGCCGCTTTCAGTGACTTTGGCCCCTGCACCCACACAAAGGAGACATGTCAGACAGCACAAGTATAACATTCATATCACCCAGCACAGGAGAAGGACACTTTCATGTACTTTGGCCCCGCACCCAGACAGACGGAAGGTTCATTCAACTCTGGGTTGCACCCCAAGATCCTACTTAGTTTCAAAAATTGATTTTTCAATGAAGAAGTGGCCAGGAGTACAAGACAACATGGTTTAAGGCAGTTATTAAGGACTACTCTGCACAAGGGAGGGTCAGGTCTTGTGGGATCCATGCCTGGTTCATTTTTATAAACGTCAGCTTGTCCACGTTGGCTGCGGACAGGCGGCTGCGTTTGTCAGGAATGACGCCCCCTGCCGTGCTGAATACACGTTCAGATAAAACGCTGGCCGCCGGGCAGGACAGCACCTCCAAGGCATAACATGCTAATTCTGGCCACGTGGACAATTTGGAAACCAAGAAGTTGAATGGGGCGAACCATCCGTCAGTACGTGGAGTTGTGTGCAGATGTACTGTTCAACCATGTTAGTGAAATGTTGCCTCCTGCTAACACGTTCCGTATCAGGTGGTGGGGCAGTTAGCTGTGACGTGGAGACAAAACTTTTCCACATTTCTGCCATGCTAACCCTGCCCTCAGAGGAGCTGGCCGTGACACTGCTGCGTGGGCGACCTCTAGCTCCTCCTCTGCCTTGGCCTTCCACCTTTTCCCCTGTGACAGTTGGGAATGCTCTGAGGAGCGCGTCTACCAGCGTGCGCTTGTACTCGCGCATCTTCCTATCACGCTCCAGTGCAGGAAGTAAAGTGGGCACATTGTCTTTGTACCGTGGATCCAGCAGGGTGGCCACCCAGTAGTCAGCACACGTTAAAATGTGGGCAACTCTGCCGTCTTTGCGCAGGCACTGCAGCATGTAATCGCTCATGTGTGCCAGGCTCCCCAGAGGTAAGGACAAGCTGTCCTCTGTGGGAGGCGTATCGTCATCATCCTCTGTATCCCCCCAGCCACGCACCAGGGATGTGCCTGCGCTGTGCTGGGTGCCACCCCGCTGTGAACCTGCTTCATCCTCATCCTCCTCCATCTCCTCCTCATCCTCCTCGTCCTCCAGTAGTGGTCCCTGGCTGGCCACATTTGTACCTGCCCTCTGCTGTTGCAAAAAACCTCCCTCTGAGCCACTTCTAACAGACTGGCCTGAAAGTGCTAAAAATGAACCCTCATCCTCCTCCTCCTCCTGGGCCACCTCCTCTTCCATTATCGCCCTAAGCGTTTTCTCTAGGAGACATAGAATTGGTATTGTCACGCTGATAACAGTGGCATCGCCACTGGCCATGTTGGTGGCGTACTCGAAACAGCGCAACAGGGCACACAGGTCTCGCATGGAGGCCCAATCATTGGTGGTGAAGTGGTGCTGTTCCGCAGTGCGACTGACCCGTGCGTGCTGCAGCTGAAACTCCACTATGGCCTGCTGCTGCTCGCACAGTCTCTCCAGCATGTGCAAGGTGGAGTTCCACGGTCCGCATATTAGGCGGTGAGCGGGAAGGCCGAAGTTCCGCTGTAGCGCTGACAGGCGAGCAGCGGCAGGATGTGAACGCCGAAGCGCGCACAGACGGCCCGCACTTTATGCAGCAGCTCTGACATGTCTGGGTAGTTGTGAATGAACTTTTGCACCACCAAATTCAGCACATGCGCCAGGCAAGGGATGTGCGTCAAACCGGCTAGTCCCAGAGCTGCGACGAGATTTCGCCCATTATCGCACACCACCAGGCCGGGCTTGAGGCCCGCCGGCAGCAACCACTGGTCGGTCTGTTGTTCAATACCCCGCCACAACTCCTGCGCGATGTGGGGCCTGTTCCCCAAACATATGAGTTTCAGAATGGCCTGCTGACGTTTACCCCGGGCTGTGCTGAAGTTGGTGGTGAAGGTGTGTGGCTGACTGGATGAGCTGGTGGAAGCAGTGGAGGAGGAAGCCGAGTAGGAGGAAGAGGCTACAGGAGGCAGAGAATGATGCCCTGCGATCCTAGGCGGCGGAAGGACGTGCGCCAAGGAACTCTCCGTCTGGGGCCCAGCCACCACTACATTCACCCAGTGTGCAGTTAGTGAGATATAGCGTCCCTTGCCGTGCTTACTGGTCCACGTATCTGTGGTTAGGTGGACCTTGCCACAAATGGCGTTGCGCAGTGCACACTTGATTTTATCGGACACTTGCATGTGCAGGGAAGGCACGGCTGTCTTGGAGAAGTAGTGGTGGCTGGGAACCACATACTGGGGGACAGCCATGGCCATCAGCTGTTTGAAGCTGTCTGTGTCCACCAGCCGGAATGACAGCATTTCAAAGGCCAGTAGTTTAGAAATGCTGGCATTCAGGCCATGGGCTCGAGGGTGACTAGGTGGGAAAAGGTTTGAGAGATGGAGAGCTGAACGCTGCTGTGTGAAATAGTAGAGACGCTAGGTGACGGTGGCGGTGGTGGTGTCGGTGGCATATCCTCTGTTTGCTGCTCGGCAGGTGGCAACATTCCTCTCGAGGCGGAAGCCGAGGCAGCAGCGGTAGAGGGAGCAGGAGGAGCAGTTCATGCTTTGCATGTAGATGCCTGATCATGCAGGTGATGCTCAGGTTAAGAACGTTAATGCCTCGCCTCAGGGTCTGATGGCACAGTGTGCAAATCACTCTGGTCTTGTCGTCAGCACATTGTTTGAAGAAGTGCCATGCCAGGGAACTCCTTGAAGATGCCTTTGGGGTGCTGGGTCCCTGTTGGCGCTGGCCAATAGCAGGCGAACTCTCTGGACGGCGGCTGTTATGCTTTTGCCCCCTGCTCCCTCTATGGCTTCGCTGTTGTCTCGGTCTCACCACTGCCTCTTCCTCTGAACTATTTAAGTCAGTGGCACGACCTTCAGTCCATGTGGGGTCTAAGACCTCATCGTCCTCTGCATCATCTTCCACCCAGTCTTCCTCCCTGACCTCCTCCTGTTCAGTCTGCACACTGCAATAAGACGCGGCAGTGGGCACCAGTGTTTCGTCATCATCAGAGACTCGGTCACTCTGCTGTGGTGGTATTCCCATGTCCTCATCATCTGGATACATAAGTGGTTGTGCGTCAGTGCATGAAATGTCTTCCACCGCTGGGGAAGGGCTAGGTGGATGCCCCTGGGAAACCGTGCGAGCAGAGTCTTCAAACAGAATAAGAGACTGCTGCATAACTTGAGGCTCAGACAGTTTCCCTGATATGCATGGGGGTGATGTGACAGACTGATGGGCTTGGTTTTCAGGTGCCACCTGTGCGCTTTCTGCAGAAGACTGGGTGGGAGATAATGTTGTGAACATGCTGGATCCACTGTCGGCAACCCAATTGACTAGCGCCTGTACCTGCTCAGGCCTTACCATCCTTAGAACGGCATTGGGCCCCACCAAATATCGCTGTAAATTCTGCCGGCTACTTGAGGGAGTTGGTTCACTACTTTGTGCGCCTAAGGCCGAACGGCCACGTCCTCTGCCAGCAACAGAGGCTCCACGCACACCACCACGACCGTGTCCTCGTCCCTTAATAGAATGTTTCCTCATTGTTGCGATTTAACTCGCACCACAATAAAATATATTATTTTTTAGCCCCAAAATTCCCACACTGGAAGATATAATTCCTTTATCCGGTATTAATTACAAGAAAACTGCTGCAAATTGGACACCAGAATTTTTAAAATGCTAGTTTTGGTACATAGCTTCCCACACGGGGAGATATAATTCCTTTTTACAGGAGTAAAAACGTGCGGCCTACTGTTTCTGGTCTAACTAACACCAGATTGATTAAATTGGCCTTTTTTTCACCAAAATTACAACACTGGACAATGTAATGCCTTTTTCCGGTATTAATTCCTTTTTTCAGGAGTAAAAACGTGCTGCCTACTGTTTCTGGTGTAACTAACAGCAGATTGATTAAATTGGCCTTTTTTTCACCAAAATTACAACACTGGACAATGTAATGCCTTTTTCAGGTATTAATTACAAGAAGACTGCTGCTAATTGGACAACAGAATTTTTAAAATGCTAGTTTTGGTACATAGATTCCCACACGGGGAGATATAATTCCTTTTTACCGGAGTAAAAACGTGCGGCCTACTGTTTCTGGTCTAACTAACACCAGATTGATTAAATTGGCCTTTTTTTCACCAAAATTACAACACTGGACAATGTAATGCCTTTTTCCGGTATTAATTCCTTTTTACAGGAGTAAAAACGTGAGGCCTACTGTTTCTAGTGTAAATAACACCAAATTAATTAAATTGGCCTTTTTTTCACCAAAATTACAACACTGGACAATGTAATGCCTTTTTCCGGTATTAATTCCTTTTTACAGGAGTAAAAACGTGCTGCCTACTGTTTCTGGTGTAACTAACACCAGATTGATTAAATTGGCCTTTTTTTCACCAAAATTACAACACTGGACAATGTAATGCCTTATTCCGGTATTAATTCCATTTTACAGGAGTAAAAACGTGCTGCCTACTGTTTCTGGTGTAACTAACACCAGATTGATTAAATTGGCCTTTTTTTCACCAAAATTACAACACTGGATAATGTAATGCCTTTTTCCTGTATTAATTCCTTTTACAGGAGTAAAACGTGAGGCCTACTGTTTCTGGTGTAACTAACACCAGATTGATTAAATTGGCCTTTTTTTCACCAAAATTACAACACTGGACGATATAATGCCTTTTTGCGGTATTAATTACAAGAGGACTGCTGGTATTTCAGAACACCGGAATTTTTAAAATGCTAGTTTTGCTAGATAAATTTCCCACACTGGGAGAAATATAGCCTAAGCCTTTTTACAGTATTAATTACAACAGGAGTGCTTCTTCTGGTCTAACACCAGAATAATTTTATTATTACGGTGAAAGCTTTTTTTAATTTATATTTCTGGCACATAAAAAAAAAATATTTCTGGCTGTAATGGCACTGGCTAGCCTAGCTGGAACAGCACATTCATGGGATTTGCTATCCAAGTGGGTTACTTTCAGTTTCACCATTGATATATTAAATATCTTTGCAGTTAGTATGGGTGACAAGCACAGCCAAACCCCTGATGTAGTATATCTATGAAAAAAATCGACTATTACATGAGATTAATGGACGTTGTGGCAGCTTTTGCTGTAGCACCACAAGTCCCAAAATGGCCGCCGCCTATCAGCCCAGTAACATGTGCCAGAAAACGGTCTGCCCAGCCAGAAAAAAAATTGACTTTGACTGAGCAGCTGAATCGCTGTTGTTCTGATTCACATGTGTAGATTTTTCACTTCTTTGGAGCTTTGGTTTAGACTCTGTGGCAGCTTGTGCTGGCGCACCACAAGTCCCAAAATGGCCACCGCCGGTCAGCCCAGTTACATGTGCCAGTAAAAATCGCTCTGGCCAGTCTAAACAAAATAGTGACTTTCAGTGAACAGCTCAGCTGAGTTGTTCTGATGCACAGGTGTAGAAATGTAGATCATTCACTGCGTCCTCTCCCTACACTAATCAGAGCAGTGTGATGTGCGGCGCTTCGTGACTCCAGCTTAAATAGAGGCTGGGTCACATGCTGCACTTGGCCAATCACAGCCATGCCATTAGTAGGCATGGCTGTGATGGGCTCTTAGGGCAAGAAGTAAAACACTAGCTGATTGGCTGCTGTGCAGCCCTTCAATAAGCGGGAAGTAATCGACGAACACCGGACCCGAACCCGAACTTTTTTGAAAATTTCCGGGTTCGGGTCCGTGTCACGGACACCCCAAAATTCGGTACGAACCCGAACGATGCTCGAACTGTTCGCTCAACACTAGTGTCGACCAGTGTGGATTTTCCACTACATTTGCATTTATGACACTGTATGGTCAATCACATTTTATGTCTGTTTTTAATGTTGGATACCTAACAAGACTGTGGATATTATTAATTGGAAATGGTGCTGAAACTCTAACTTTGGCTGGATCTATTCATAGAGGAGACACCAAGATCTGTGAACTATTGCAAGGTGCGCTGAATACTGTTTGCATCAACAATAGAGTTGATCGAACACCTGGATGTTCGGGTTCGAGAAGTCAATGGGGACCCGAACTTTTGGGCACTAAAAAGGCTGTAAAATAGCCCAGGAAAGGGCTAGAGGGCTGCAAAAGGCAGCAAAATGTAGGTAAATCCCCTGCAAACAAATGTGGATAGGGAAATGAATTAAAATAAAATAAATAAAAATTTACCAATATCAATTGGAGAGAGGTCCCACAGCAGAGAATCAGGCTTCATGTCACCCACCAATGGAGAAGGCTACTTTTACTTGTTTAGTTCCCAGCAGCCAGACAGAGGAGAGAGGTCCCATAGCAGACAATCAGGCTTCATGTCACCCACCAATGGAAAAGGCCACTTTCAGTTATTTAGGCCCCAGCACCCAGACAGAGGAGAGAGGAGGCATAGCAGAGAATCAGGCTTCATGTCACCCACCAATGGAAAGGCCACTTTTACTTATTCAGGCCCCAGCAATCAGACAGAGGAGAGAGGTCCCATAGCAGAGAATCAGGCTTCATGTCACCCACCAATGGAAAAGGCCACTTTCAGATATTTAGGCCCCGGCACCAAGACAGAGGAGAGAGGTCGCATAGCAGAGAATCAGGCTTCATGTCACCCACCAATTGAACAGGCCACTTTCAGATATTTAGGCCCCGGCACCAAGACAGAGGAGAGAGGTCCCATAGCAGAGAATTAGGCTTCATGTCACCCACCAATGGAACAGGCCACTTTCAGATATTTAGGCCCCGGCACCAAGACAGAGGAGTGAGGTCGCATAGCAGTGAATCAGACTTCATGTCACCCACCATTGGAACAGGCCACTTTACGATAATTAGGCCCCTGGCACCCAGACGGAGGAGAGGTTCATTCAACTTTGGGTTGCCCCGCAATATAATGGTAAAATTAAAAAAAGAGGATTGAATGAAGAAGTTACCTGGAGTCCAGGAATATATGGTTAAGGGGAGGTAGTTATAAATGTCTAATCTGCACAAGGGATGGACAGGTCCTGTGGGATCCATGCCTGGTTCATTTTTATGAACATCAGCTTGTCCACATTGGCTGTGGACAGGCAGCTGCGTTTGTCTGTAATGATGCCCCCTGCCGTGCTGAATACACGTTCAGACAAAATGCTGGCCGCTGGGCAAGCCAGCACCTCCAAGGCATAAAAGACTAGATCTGGCCACGTGGACAATTTGGAGACCCAGAAGTTGAATGGGGCCGAACCATCAGTCAGTACGTGGAGGGGTGTGCACACGTACTGTTCCACCATGTTAGTGAAATGCTGCCTCCTGCTAACACGTTCCTTATCAGGTGGTGGTGGAGTTAGCTGTGGCGTGGTGACAAAACTTTTCCACATCTCTGCCATGCTAACCCTGCCCTCAGAGGACCTGGCCGTGACACAGCTGCATTGGCGACCTCTCGCTCCTCCTCTGCCTTCGCCTTGGGCTTCCACTTGTTCCCCTGTGACATTTGTGAATGCTCTCAGTAGCGCGTCTACCAACATGCGCTTGTAATCGCGCATCTTCCTATCACGCAGTGCAGGAAGTAAAGTGGGCATATTGTCTTTGTACCGGGGATTCAGCAGGGTGGCAACCCAGTAGTCCGCACACGTTAAGATGTGGGCAACTCTGCTGTTGTTGCGCAGGCACTGCAGGATGTAGTCGCTCATGTGTGCCAGGCAGCCCAGAGGTAAAGACAAGCTGTCCTCTGTTGGAGGCATATCGTCATCGTCCTCCGTTTCCCCCCAGCCACGTACCAGTGATGGGCCCTTACTAGATGTTTTCCTCATTGTTACCGTTCACCACAATAAGAAAAAAAGTTATTTGGCCCAATGTATTGAATTCAAATTCAGGCCTTTTTTCACAGGCACCTAACACTATCTGGCTGTGTACCTTATTACACTAATCCAGGCACAGCAGTAACCACAGATTTATGGGAATATCAATTGTAGGCCTAGTATTTAGGCCCTGGATGAAAGTAATCCTTTTACGGACAGATTTAGGCCCCTTTCACACGGGCGAGTTTTCCGCGCGGGTGCAATGCGTGATGTGAACGCATTGCACCTGCACTGAATCCTGACCCATTTATTTCAATGGGTCCGTGTACATGAGCATTTTTTTTTCACGCATCACTTGTGCGTTGCGTTAAAATCGCAGCATGTTCTATATTCTGCGTTTTTCACGCAGCCCTGGACCCATAGAAGTGAATGGGGCTGCGTGAAAAACGCATTGCATCCGCAAGCAAGTGCGGGTGCGTTGCGTTTTTCACTGATGGTTGCTAGGAGATGTGGTTTGTAAACCTTCAGTTTTTTATCACGCGCGTGAAAAAGCATCAAAACGCATTGCACCCGCGCGGAAAAAACTGAACAACTGAACGCAATCGCAGACAAAACTGAATGGCTTTGCCAGCGAAATCGCACAGTTTTCACTGAACGCATCCGCAACGCATCCAGACCTAATATTAAGTGTTTTTGCTGAGTTAATCCCTGCCTAATCTCGTAACAGCAGCTGCATCCTATCCCTTCGCTAATCAGAGCAGAGTGACGTGCGGCGCGACACGACTACAGCTTATATAGAGGCTAGGTCACATGCTGCACTTGGCCAATCACAGCCATGCCAATAGTAGGCATGGCTGTGATGGCCTCTTGGGGCAAGTAGTATGACTCTTGTTGATTGGCTGCTTTGCAGGCTTTCAAAATGCGCCATAGAAATCTCCGAACAAAGAACCCGAACTTTTACGTAAATATTCGGGTTTGGGTCCGTTTCACGAACACCCCAAAATTTGGTACGAACCCGAACTATACAGTTCGGGTTCGCTCATCCCTAATCAACAATGTTGGGTTTGGGGAGGAAGAGGGTCCTGGTATTTTGTATTTCTGCAATGATTCTTTGTTATCATTGGAGCATGCTTCGATGAACCATGAATCAGGGCAGGCTAAAACAATTAGTTAGCCTTGTCCTCCAGAGTACATGATCTCTAAAAGAAGGATGTCTTTGATGAGGTGTTTTTTTCTTGGCATGGTTGATGATTGTACTCTCTGAACCTGTACTGACTTTGGAAAATTGGTATCATTTTGCAAATAAATATGTTTTCTCTTACTAATAATCACATTGATAAATGTTCTAATATACAAGAGTATTCTGCCACTGATGTACATGAGAGAGGTCTTTGATGAGTGTGAATGTAAATCTCTTGTACAAGCAATGGAAGATAGTCAACTAAAATTCATTGCTATATATATATATATATATATATATATATATATATACTGTACACACACACACACACACACACACACTATAAAAAAAATTAGAACAGACCATACATTGAATGGTGCCCAGTGCATTACCTTTTGTTGGGGCCCCCTCCTTTGCTGTATGGCCAAATAATGATACCTTATAGTGCTAAAGATGTCTGAATTACAGTGCCATATGTTGTCTTCACAATCCTTTACAGTGATGCCACCACAAAATATGTACAGTGTCTAAAGCAGTGCTATACCATGTAAATACCCCTAACAGTGCTGAAATAATGCCAACATATTACTCAGTACATATAGAAATTTAAGGCGTCATTTATGAAACTGGTGTAAAGTACAACTGGCTTAGTTGCCCATAGCAACCAATAAGATTCCAACTTTCATTTTCTAAAGCAGCAGTCAAGAATGAAAGGTGGAATACGATTAGTTGTTTTTAGAGATGAGCGAATCGAAGCTGACAAAGTGGAATTCGATCCAAATTTCAGGAAAAAAACGATTCGCACCAAATCCAAATTTCCTCATGCTTCATGGTAACAAATCAAATTTTTTCCTAAAATGGCTGCTGCACGTGTCAGGATATGGAGCAAGTAACTTTAAGAAGGCCGGGTCACCCATAATGCCATGCATGCAGCCAATCAGCAGACAGCCAGACAGCCCTGTGATGTTACAGCTAGTGTTGAGCGTGAATATTCGAAAAGTGAATTTTTTTAGCGAATATCGGCACTTCGCTAATTCGCGAATATTTCGAATATAGCGCTATAAATTCGCTATTTCGAATATTCGTTTTTTTTTTTTTTTTTTTTTTTTTAGTTATATTTTTTTCTTTCCTACTTCCCAAAAGTAGTTCTTACCTGTCCTGAGGATTCCTGGCTTCCTGGCTGCTCTAGTCAGTGCCCGTTGCCGCTTCTGCCGACTTCCGTGCTCATGTGGAGCGCCCCCATCCATGGGAGAATCTCCATATACTAAAATGTACTGTCGGATTTGAGGAATTACGTTGAAATCGCAATGCGATTAATTCAAGTTATATTAATCGCATTGCGATTACAACTTAGCACTGCTATCTTACATAGGCTAGAATTAACGAATATGGAGTATAGCTATGCACTAGCAGTGCTAAGTTGAAATCGCAATGCGAATACTTTAAGTTAAATTAATCGCATTGCGATTTCAACTTAGCACTGCTGCTATATTCCATATTCGTTAACTTCGTTAATTCTAGCAAGCTGACCCATTATAAACCCAGCTCTAAGTTGAAATCGCAATGCGATTAATATAACTTGAATTAATCGCATTGCGATTTCAACGTAATTCCTCAAATCCGACAGTACATTTTAGTATATGGAGACGTTCCCATGGTGATGGGGACGCCCATGAGCACAGAAGTTATGGTTGGCTTGGTAGAATTAGCGAATAGCGTAATATGACGAATGTATTCGTCATATTCCTCAAAACGAAGATAACGAAGTATTCTACATCTTCGCTTTAGCTACCTATTCGTCTCGTCATCGTCAACTTCGCTATTCGCTATTCTAGCAATCAAATAGGAAGGTTGACTTACCAGACAGCTGTGTTAAATTCGCTATGCGATTATTTTTTTTTAATACAATAATTATATTACTTGATAAAATTATTATAAGTATTCTATTTATTAAAAAAAAAAAAAAATCGCATAGCGAATTTAACACAGCTGTCTCTATAGTCAACCTGCCTATTTGATTGCTAGAATTAGCGAGGTTGACGAATAGGTAGCTAAAACGAAGATGTAGAATACTGCTATCTTCGTTTTGAGGAATAGACGAATACATTCGCCATATTCGCCATCCTCGCTAATTCTAGATATGAAACCAATAGGAAAGTAGCCTTAAGTACAAATCGCAATATGCGATTATTTAAATCGCATGTTAATCGCGATAACTAGAAAAAATGACGAATATTCGATTTCGACGAATATGAAACGAATATTCATTCGAATATTCGCGAATTTCGTCGAAATCGAATATGGCACCTGCCGCTCATCACTAGTTACAGCCCTACAAATAGCCTCAGACATCTTGGATTTTTCAATTTACCAGTATACTTAGTGCATGTAGAGATTTCGGCTAGCGCTAGGGACAGTGTTAGAAAAAAACTTAATTGTGCTGAAAAAAACTATTTACAAGTGCAGGGAAAGATTATTCCTTTGGAAAATGAAAGGAGGAATCTGATTTGTTAATATGGGGAACTAAGCAAATTCTACTTTACACTACTTTGATAAATGAACCCTATAGTAAAAGTGCTACACAATTCATGGGTGTTACAAGTCACTAGTGCAAGAACATATGTGACACTCACCTTCAGCTGATGCTCACTCTATAGTCATGTGACCTGGTAAAAAAAAAAAAAGTTAAAAAAAAGAATGGAATATTAATTACAATTTGATTGGCTCTTATTGCACCGCTTTCTCTGAGTTTCATTCCTCTGCATGCTTCGTATGTTTGAAAATCAATTCCTTTATTTGCCATAGGACACAAATTGTGACATTCAATATTTACTGCATTATCCGCTCAGCTGCCCTTGCAGGACTTTTGCCCCCAACCAGCACCCTTAAACAGCAAATCCAATTAAACCTTTGGCTACCCCTAACCCTAATTAAGAATTTGGCAAGCTACATGTCTTGCATTGTATTTTATTTTGTACTATGAGTCTTCAGGCAACATAAAGGTTAATGGAGGCTATTTAATATATAAACCCTTGTGTGTACATTAAGTAGGTCAGAGAAAGTTGACCAGATGTGCCTCATCCATTAGTCTCTGTAATATCCCAGTGTATAATCATTCTCTGTATTTTAATGTCTAAATTCTGATTCTAACAAATGTTATATCAATTATAAAAATATGAGGTTAATGCTTCACTTACAACTGATGAACATTTGCAGACATTAAAATGATTAAATAGCGTTTGTAAAGTAGCAATTACTTAAACCTTCAGAAAAGCTTCATAGTTGAGTTAGGCTTCATTTTATGCCAGTGTCTTAGAGGTTCATTTCTCTCAAAACAAGAACATAACAGGCGGGTAAGCAAACTAAAAACATTAATCCAGTCTAGGCTTTTAATTTAGAATAAATGTCTAAATCATGAATTTGTATTCTATATATGAATTTATAATTGTTGTTCTATATAAAGAGAAATGATTGCCCAATTAACTCCACCAAGTGCCCAGATAATGTTCTATAGTGTCAAGTTATATAGTGCAACAGTGCCTGGATAGTATCACACAACAGAAATAATGCAACACATCTCCATGAAAATGCAAATAATATCCAGGTGACCCCACACAATGCACAGATAAATAGTGCTATACGGTTCCCAGATAAATAATAGCACAAGACAATTAGATAAATAGTGTCATACTATACCCAGATAAATATTGGCATACACTGCCCAGATAAATAATGCTATACAATACTCAGAACTAAAAAATGGCCCAAATAGTACTGTACAGAACTGCACAGAAAGTGCTATAGATTACTCAGATACATTTTGGCATACAATGCCCAGATAAATAGTGATGTATAGCACCCAGATAAATAATGACATACAGTGCTCTAATAAATAACGCTATACAGTATCCAGATAAACAATGGCACACAATATCCAGATAAATAGTGCTATATAGCACCCAGATAAATAATGGCATACAGTATCCAGATAAAAAAATGGCACCTAATGTCCAGATAAATAGTGCTATATAGCACCCAGATAAATAATGGCATACAGTGCCCCGATAAATAACGCTATACAGTATCCAGATATAAAATGACATACAATGCCCAGATAAATAGTGATTTACAGCACCCAGATAAATAATGGTATACCTTGCCTATGTAAATAGTTGTATACAGCAGCTAGGTAAATAATGACATACGTTTTATTAGAAATGTAAGAGAATATACATATCACAACCAATTACCATCTCACATTTCCAAGATTCCATACAGTACAGTTCTTTTCGTGATGATGTAAGGTGCAGTACACATGCTGAAGAATTTAGACAGATTCTCGCTTTAAGATAAATGTCTTTTCTGTACAACTTGTAGTAAACAATGAATATACAGTATATAACAGCCATAGGTAAGATGCAGCAAACAATATGGGATTAACCCTGTCTCCAGTCTCCCTCTCACCTGCTTATTGTTACTGTCACTTTTCTCTATTAAATCACATAGACACTACTAAGAGAAAGCTCCAACTCTAGGCCAAAATTGGCTGCATCCTGAAGGAGTTGTTTCATGAAAACGGTCACTATCCATACACCTTAATAGGGCCTGTCAAATAGGGGACACCATGCTGAAAATCTGATTATAGCTGTGTCTGGTGGTGAAGATTTACTTGTATAGGACTGAGCCACAGTGAGCTACATGATTGGCCCTGCCCGTATCCAAATTTACAGTGCTGTGCCAATGAAACAATGAAGAGGACATGGCTTTCATAGAAGCACTTTTTTCAGTCAGCTGCTTAGTGGGGACCCCCACCACTCTGATATGGATGTTTTATACTAAACATAGGTCCTCAATAATATTTTCCTCCCAGAAACCCCTCTTAAGATTTGGTTTTCTCCTACAATTCCTCATCAGATATTTCCTCTGCAATCCAGTGCTGTTTCAGCCTTCTGTGACAGCTGCACGGGTATGGTGTGCGAGGGCATGCACATCCATAAACAATACCATTTATCCATGCGTGAAATTCATTTACATCAGCAAGCTCATTACCAGGACATTAAAGTGAAATAAGTGTGTTTATCATTATGCAAAATACATTATATTTGTATTAGAGCAAGTGCTGCTTATATTAAAAATATATATTTATGGCAGAGCACTACTCCCTAACGCATGGATATTACAAGGCAAATGCGTTTTCAATGTTTGCAGAGTGCAGGGCTTATTTGATCTATGGCAGCGCTAAACTGTAATCTTCATCTCTATATGAATTACAAATAATGTTGAGATATTGAACATAACTGTTTAAAATGGTCCATATATGCTAAAGAGGAAAATCCAGTCAAAATGGTCTGATAATATTAGATCATAGAGTATTTGATTTCTTATACCCCATATAGAATAATCAACAGTCCTCTTTGTTATGCACCTAGTGGCTGCAGGATGCAAAAAAAAAAAAATACGTCCCAATTCTCTCAGTCATATAAAATTGCGTTACCGGATCTAAGCCTTGGGAAGATCTTTTCCATCTCTACTTTGCCACCTCAGGAACCTCTCTATATGGTCTACTCCTTCTCCGTTTTTTTCTTTCAGCATACACCAATCATCCAAGGATATGGAGTCCTCCCTTGTTTACATGTCTCTCCCGGTTACTCTCGGACATGTCTCTCCCGGTATATAGTGACGTACCACATTCAAAGTTAAAAATTAATGCTTTTTCTTACTTACAGGATTTCCACTTGCTAGTTGCATCTCACATAAAATCTCTTAGTCAAAATCGCTGATTGAAGTTCAGCATCCTAAAAGTTGAATGGAAAATCATTAATTTAAAGGGAACCTAGGAACACTGTACAGGCATCCTGTTATAAAGGAAGGAGCTGAAGCTGATTAATATAAAAGATTCTGTGCAACATATTCTGTATGTCATGTACTTATCTGGGCTCCATTAGGCTACCTCTGCCCAGTGGCCACAACTCTTGTCTATGTGGTGGTGCTGAGGGAGATCAGAAAGATCTGTTATGACAACCTACCATATGAGAGAGACAGGACACCAAGCCAATCAGGCCTCTGGCTTAGTGTTTAATCAGATAGAGGAATTCATATGTCTCCTTGCTCCTTTTTGCACTACTGTGCTTTGTGCTCGTTCTCTATTCTAATTTAGATTTTCTAGGTGTACTAACTTTGAATTGTCTCCTGATTAACCCTTTGTTGGTTGATTTGACTTCTACTATGTTTCCTGGTTTTGATTCTGGCTATCTAGCTCTTCTGTTTTCCTGTTTCGTCATCTGGTAAGGTCTGCTACCTGTGAGCTCACATTGGTTTCTGTCACCTTACTCCACAGACGTAACCTGGGTCACCAACAGCCAAGTTCCATTTGCTTTGTGGCGGCTCAGATGAACACCTAGTGGTAGCCTTAGATCTACTAACCGGAGTGTTATTGGAAAATTGTTTGCAGTTTTGACTCTGCTGACCATGTAGTTTTTTTTTTTTTCATCATTGAAATTCCTACTCATCCTTGGCTTAGGAGTACCGTGGGTGGTCTTAACAGTGATTGATGGTTACTGTATCTGTGTATGCATGATTTTAAAGGGAACTCTGCTTATAGCTGTTAGTCCCATACACTGGACTCCTAACCTAAAAATGAGCAGGAATTTTAATGAATGCATTACGTTACGCTCAATTCTTTCCCACAAAAATGGGTATAAATATGCTTGGCTACCGCTGCCGCCTACAGATCCGACTAAATGTTCAATCTGACAGGTTACCTTTAAATTGTTTCCTGAAGCATTCGTATTCCCTGATAACTACAGCAGAATCCCCATTTAAGGCACAACACCCAACTGATTCTAAGGCCTTTTGCACACGAATGTTCTTTTTTCTGTTTACGTTCTGTTTTTTGTGTTGCGTATACAGACTGTATACGGAACCATTTATTTTAATGGATCTGCAAAAAAAATGGAAGGTACTCTGTATGCCGTTTCAGTATTTCCGTTGCATTCAAAGATAGAACATGTTCTATTATTGTCCGCACAATGGACAAGGATAGTACTGTTCTATCAGAGGCCAGCTGTTCAGTTCCATAAAAATGTAGTGCACACGGACGTCATCCGTATTTTTTCAGATCTGTGTTTTGCGGACCGCAAAATACTGAAAAGCCATACGGTCATGTGCAAGAGCCCTAAGACAGAGAACTGCAGCTTTATAGTCAATGAAGTGCACCACCCTCTTCAGAGGCAGCTGTCTACAGTCGTGGCCAAAAGTTTTGAGAATTTCACAAATATTAGTTTTCACAAAGTTTGCTGCTAAACTGCTTTTAGATCTTTGTTTCAGTTGGTTCTGTGATGTAGTGAAATATAATTACATCGTTTCAAAGGCTTTTATCGACAATTACATGACATTTATGCAAAGAGTCAGTATTTGCAGTGTTGGCCCTTCTTTTTCAGGACCTCTGCAATTCGACTAGGCATGCTCTCAATCAACTTCTGGGCCAATTTCTGACTGATAGCAACCCATTCTTTCATAATCACTTCTTGGAGTTTGTCAGAATTAGTGGGTTTTTGTTTGTCCACCCGCCTCTTGAGGATTGACCACAGGTTCTCAATGGGATTAAGATCTGGGGAGTTTCCAGGCCATGGACCCAAAATGTCAATGTCACTTAGTTATCACTTTTGCCTTATTGCACGGTGCTCCGTCGTGCTGGAAAATGCATTGTTCTTCACCAAACTATTGTTGAATTGTTGGAAGAAGTTGCTGTTGGAGGGTGTTTTGGTACCATTCTTTATTCATGGCTGTGTTTTTGGGCAAAATTGTGAGTGAGCCCACTCCCTTGCATGAGAAGTAACCCCACACATGAATGGTCTCAGGATGCTTTACTGTTGGCATGACACAGGACTGATGGTAGCGCTCACCTTTTCTTCTCCGGACAAGCCTTTTTCCAGATGCCCCAAACAATCTGAAAGAGGCTTCATCGGAGAATATGACTTTGCCCCAGTCCTCAGCAGTCCATTCACCATATTTTCTACAGAAGATCAATCTGTCCCTGATGATTTTTTTGCAGAGAAGTGGCTTCTTTGCTGCCCTTCTTGACACCAGGCCATCTTCCAAAAGTCTTCGCCTCACTGTGCGTGCAGATGCGCTCACACCTGCCTGCTGCCATTCCTGAGCAAGCTCTGCACTAGTGGCACTCCGATCCTGCAGCTGAATCCTCTTTAGGAGATGATCCTGGCGCTTGCTGGACTTTCTTTGACTCCCTGAAGCCTTCTTAACAAGAATTGAACCTCTTTCCTTGAAGTTCTTGATGATCCTATAAATTGTTGATTGAGGTGCAATCTTAGTAGCCACAATGTCCTTGCCTGTGAAGCCATTTTTATGCAACGCAATTATGGCTGCACGCAATTCTTTGCAGGTCACCACCATGGTTAACAATGGAAGAACAATGATTTCAAGCATCATCCTCCTTTTAACATGTCAAGTCTGCCATTTTAACCCAATCAGCCTGACATAATAATCTCCAGCCTTGTGCTCGTCAACATTCTCACCTGAGTTAACAAGATGACTACGGAAATTATCTCTGAAAGTACTTTAATGACAGCAATGAAATGCAGTGGAAAGTTTTTTTTGGGATTAAGTTAATTTCCATGGCAAAGATGGCAAAGACTATGCAATTCATCTGATCACTCTTCATAACATTCTGGAGTATATGCAAATTGCTATTATCAAAACTTAAGCAGCAACTTTTCTAATTTCCAATATTTATATAATTCTCAAAAATTTTGACCACGACTGTAGTTAACCTAACCCTCTTCCGGACCTACATGTGACAAAATAACATTAGTCTTCTAGTGTATCTGGGACCACCACTGATTTAAAGATAAAAATGTATCTATACAGGGAATATACCCTCTGAGTAATGTTTGTTTCTCTTCATTCTGACTCTTAGAAAGGAGGCCCCAATAGCCCTCCCACGATGTCCGTACACCCCCATGCGGCATGCTGATGAGGTTATTCTTTGTGCTGTATCTGTCTGAAGTCTTTATGCCCATCTCTCCCTGTTCTAATTCTTTTATGCTTTTACCTATACAGTAAAAAAGTCTCTGCTGCAGTCTCCTAATTGCTGTATTTTTGCTCTGCTCAAGGTACAGGTACACAGTGATGAATGCCGCCACTCATGCTTCTCCCAGTGGATAGAAATCAGTACTTTATTTCTATTACATGCCAGGAAATGTTGAAAGTACTGCAGGAGCCGTTCGCTAGTGATAGACTTTTCTTCTTGTACAATATTATTAATGTTCTTTTGCATATTCCCTAAACATATTCTTGTTAGAAACCTCAGCTTTAAAGTCTGCAGTTCTGTACACTAAGTAGATGTACAATTTATTTACAAAGGTAAATAGATGTTCACATTTGTATACTTCACTTCTGATTTTAACCAGCAGACAAGATCTTAGACAACTTTGGCTCAATTCACCAACTACCTAGAGCCCCTTTGTGCCTTATTAAAATCCTTCTTTGAATGAATTGTAAATGGAGACTGTAACTGAAACTCACTCATTTATTACTTGTTTCTTATGAAGGGCTTCCTTTTTTGTCCTTTCTATGGTTACTTGGACTCTTGGAGTATAGAGACTGTCCTGCTACTGGTGAACTGGTAACTACCTGTGGACATGAGACTGTCCTGCTGCCTGTGGTAACTGCCTGTGGAGAACAAAGACCATCCTGATACCTGCGGTGACTACCTGTGGAGACTGTCTTGCTACTTGTGGTAACTGCCTGTGGAGAACAGAGACCATCCTGTAACCTGCGGTGGCTACCTGTGGAGACATGAGACTGTCTTGCTACTTGTTGTAACTGCCTGTGGAGACAGGAGACTGTCTTGCTACTTGAGGTAATTGCCTGTAGGGATGTGAGACCGTCCTGAAACCTGTGGTGACCGACTGGGAAGACAACAGACTGTCCTACTACCTGTAGTAACCATCTGTGGAGACAAGAGACTGTCTTCCTCACCTGTGGTAACTGCCTTTGGAGAAATTAGACTGTCCTGCTACCTGTGGAAACTGCCTGTGATGAAATTAGACTGTTCCTTTCACAATAGGGAACAATGGGCCCTGTACTCCTGCCTAGCACTGTCCTTACCTACTTGCATGGACCATCCTAACCGGCAGCCTGCAACTGGCTGGCAATCCCTTCCTATATATGTTCTGGGCTCAAATCAGGGAAGGGAACACAGGGAAACAAAATAACAGAACAAGAACACGTACCAAGCCTGGGTCAATACAGGAGAGTCCAAATTAAAATCAGAACCAGTAACATGAACAAGTCATAGCCAGAGGTCAAAACCAGGAGATCACATCAAACCCAGGTGGTCAAACACAAGTCAGAGTAAGGGTACAAGCTAGGGTCAGGAATCCAAGAGCAACTTCACAGGAACAAAACGCTAGTGTTGCAATCACATGACTGATAACATCATTGCACCTCTGATTGGCTGGTTCTTTCCAAACCAGGAAACTCATCCTTGATGTCATGACAACTGAATGCCAGTGAGGAGCGTGCAGTCAACAGAACATGACAGTTCTGTTACCAGTGACAACTTTGTAAGGACTTTAGGGACTGTTCTGTTGTCATTGGCAACTTCCAGTACACTTAGAGAGCAAACGACATCTAGAGACTGCTTTGCTGTTATTAATAACCACCAAGCCCCATGCCTCAAAATAATGTATGTGTAACCACCAAGCTCTGTGCCACAATATTGCATGTGACCAATACGTTTCTGCCGTATCTTAGAGACTATTGGGGTCATTTATCAAAATGGTGTAAATTAGAACTGGCTGGTTTCCCATAGCAACCAATCAGATTCCAACTTTCATTTTCTAAACCAGCAGTCAAGAATGAAAGGTGGAATCTGATTAGTTGTTATTAGAGATGAGCGAATCAAAGCTGACAAAGTGGAATTCAATCCGAATTTTAGGAAAAAACGATTCACACCAAATCTGAATTTCCTCATGTTTCATGGTAACAAATCACATTTTTTCTTAAAATGGCTGCTGCACGTGTCAGGATATGGAGCAAGTAACTCTAAGAAGGCAGGGTCACCCATAATGCCATGCATGCAGCCAATCAGCAGACAGCCAGACAGTCCTGTGATGTTACAGCCCTACAAATAGCCTCAGACATCTTGGATTCTTTAATTGACCAGTATACTTAGTGCATGGAGAGATTTCGGCAGGCGCTAGGGACAGTGTTAGAAAAAACTTCATTGTGCTAAAAAAAACTATTAACAAGTGCAGGGAAAGATTATTCAAGGTGTAGGGAAAGCATAAGGAGAAATCATTCCACAGCATTTATGTTGAACAGGGTTCAGTAGGGAAGGCTACAGGCTGGGTAATAGGAACAATCCTATTACACCTTGCTGCACTGACAGGGGAACCAAATTGCCATTATACAGCTCTGTAATTCCAGCAAACCATTCTTGTTATTGTAGTGTTACAGCCATTAACAGGGTTTATTACAAGGACACATTTCTATGTCTCATCCGCCCTTGTGCGGTGCAGTTATATGTTCTAAAGCATTTTTTGGCTTGTATTAGTGGGAAAAAAAAGCTTATTAGCCGTTGCGTGGTAAAGTGCTAAAATTACAGCACTTTTTATTGTGTATTAGTGGCAAAAGAAAAATATATTTGCCATTAAGCGGTGCAGTTATATGTTCTAAAGCCTTTTGTGGCATGTATTAGTGGCAAAAGTAAAATATATTTTCAGTTCAGCTGTGCAGTTATATGTTCTAAAGCCCTTTTTTGCATGTATTAGTGGCGAAATAAAAATATATTTGCTGTTCAGCAGTACAGTTGTATGTTATAAAACCCTTTTAGTCGTGTAATAGGGGCAAAATAAAAATATATTTGCAGTTATATGTTCTAAAGCCCTTTTTTTGTTTGTTTATTAGTGGGGGGAAAAAAGGGGCTTATTAGCCGTTGTGTGGTGATGTGAGAAAATTGCAGACTTTTTGAGGGTGTTTTAATTTCCTTTTTATTTATTTATTTGATCTAACAGTATGTCAGAAATATGAGATTACACTTACCGGTAATCGTTTTTCCTTGAGCCTATGACAGCACCCATGGATAGCATCCGTCCCTCTCCTCAGGACAGGAATCAGGAAGCACAGTCACTTTAAAAGGGAGGTACAACCCCCATCATGCCAGTACTATTCCAAGATCTAAGGAAACAGAAAACTCCACAAACAAACAACAAAACGATCTAACCTATCTTTTTAGGTGAAACAGAAATTATGAATATATATGTTCATATCTATAAGTGAATATATACATATATCTATATTTTTGAGAGGATATTAGGCGGGTGCTGTTAAAGGGTCAAGGAAAAACAATTACCGGTAAGTGTAATCTCATATTTCCCCCCTCGCCTATGACAGCACCCATGGATATCTAAGCGAGATCAACTTAGGGTGGGACAACTGCTTGGAGGACCTTATGTCCAAAAACTAAACCCTCATGAGAAGGTAGCTGCAGTCTATAGTGCCTAAAAAAGGTATGTGGCGAACTCCACGTAGCTGCTATGCAAATCTGGTCAATGGAAGCAGAAGCTCGTTCTGCCCAAGATGTGGAGACCGCTCTAGTCGAGTGGGCTCCAAACCTGGCAGGAGGAGGAACACCCCTGGAGGAATATGCAAGGTAAATGGCCTGTCTTATGTATCTGGGAATGGATTGTGAAGACGCAGGAAAACACTTCTTTTGGCCCTGAAAGGAAACTAGAAGCTTAGAGGATGACCTCCAGTCCTGGGTGACTTTTAGGTACTAAATTAAGCATCTTCTCACATATAAGCAATAGAATTCCCTTTACTTTTAATTTTTTGGCGAGGGGCAAAAGGAAGGTAAAAATATGTCCTGCGAATGATGAAAAGCTGATGAAACCTTTGGAAGGAAGGGTCAGGAGACAGAATTACTCTATCCTCTAATATGTTAAGATATGGTTTTTCGATATAAAAGGACAAGATCTCACTCACTCTTCTAGCAGATGTTATAGCTAGTAAAATGGTCTGGACTGGTGCAAGCTTGGAGATTGCAGTGACAAATCTTTTTATCCAAGGATGATCTGCTAATCTGTACTCAAAGAGGGCACTCAAGGCAGAAATTTGGACTTTTGGTGTACTAGGTCTAAGATTTTTCCTCTAGCCCTCCTGGAGGAAGCTTAGGACTAAGGGTAAATCCGGGGGTTCAAGGACATTAATAGGTTTATCTGTGAACCTCTGGAAGGCCCTCCAAACCCTCAAATAGATCTTAGAGGTAACAGTTTTTCGGCTGGCTAAAAGGGTATTAAATGCGTCTACAGAAAGACCCTTCATTCTTAGGATCTGCCTCTCAACAGCCAGGAAGTCAGATGTAGGTTCTCTACCTGTGGATGAAGAATGGGGCCCTGCTTTAGAAGTCCTGGGAAGACAGGAAGTACCCATGGGGGTTGCCACTTGCATCTTCCTTAGCCAGGAAAATCAGACCCTCCTGGGCCAAAAGGGGGCTATAGCAATCACTAGTGCCCTGTCCTCTCAAATTTTTCTCAGGACCCTCAGGAGCAGTTTTATAGGAGGGTAGGCATACAGAAGTCCCTCTTTCCATGACTGAGCCAGTGCATTCACCGCTGTAGGCTGCTCAATTGGGGAAAAGGAGAAGAAATTCTTCACCTTTCTGTTTTCCCTTGTGGCGAAGAGATCCACCACCGGGATACCCCACAAGGCCACAATGTGGCTGAAGATGTGCTGATTCAGGGACCACTCCCCCTGGTGAATTTGATGTCTGCTCAGGAAATCTGCTGTTACATTCTCTGTCCCCTTTAAGTGAACTGCAGAAATTGATGAAAGAAAACGTTCTGCTAACTCGAAAATTTCCCTGCTTAAAGACATAGGACTCGGGAATCTGGTCCCTCCCTGTTGGTTGATGTGAGCTACTGCAGTCATGTTATCTGAGTAAACTAAGACATTTCTGCCTTTTATGAGGTGGAGGCTTTCCCTCAGAGCCATAAGGATAGCCCGTAGCTCTTTGAAATTGTGAGACCTGGAAGCTGTCTCTTGGTCCCACTGTCCCTGAAGAAGGAGGGATTCTAAATGGGCTCCCCAACCCGAGGGGCTTGCGTCCGTGGTCAGAGTTAAGACTTCTTCTCTTAACCAAGGGACTCCTTTCTGAAGGTTGGATGATACTGTCCACCACTCTAGAGCTTTCAATGTCTGAGGTGATAGGTGAAGGATAGAATCCAAAGATTGAGGATTTCTGTCCCACACCTCTAAGATCTGTAGCTGCAGTGGTCTCGAGTGGAAGTGAGCCCATTCCACCTCTGGGATCGCAGCTGTCATTAATCCCAGGACCGACATAGCTTCCCTTAGGGAGATGGATTCAAAGGTCTTGAACTCTGGATTTTAGTAGGGACACTTTTTGAGGGGGAAAAAAACACTTCTGCTTCCGAGAATCTAGGGTCATCCCCAAGAAGGTACACATCTGGCTTGGTATTAGGTTGGACTTCTGGATGTTTAAGTCCCAACCCAGCCTTACTAGAACTTCCCTAAACCAGGAAATGTGACTGACTAATTGTTCTGGTGTCTGGGAGAGAAGGAGAAAGTCGTCCAGGTATGGAATGACAACCAAATCCCTCTCCCTCAGGTGACCCATCATCTCTGCCACTATCTTTGTAAATAGTCTGGGCGCCTGGGATAATCCGAATGGCAGGGCCTGAAACTGTACATGTAGGAGTCTGTCCAGAAACTGTACTGTCACGCTCAAATATTACTGATGGCTGGGATGGATTGGTATGTGGTAATAAGCATCCCTTAGGTCCAGGGATGCCATGTAGCAGTCTGGAAACAGATTCAGAATTACAGAATTGATTGTCTACATACGGAATTTTTCGTACACCAGGTATTTGTTGAGCGTCTTCAAATTTATTATAGTACGGTAGGTACCGTTTGGCTTTTTTTACAAGAAAGAGAGTTGAATAAAATCCCCTCTCCCTCTCGTGCTGGAACCTCTCGCAGAACATTTTTCTTTAATAGGGAAGCAACTTCCAAAAGCAATGCTTCCAGCTTCTCTGGACTGGAGCCATAGTCTGTTAAGACGAACCTCTCCGGAGAAGTCTTCAGGAAGCTTATTCTGTAGCCCTCTGATATGATAGAAAGAACCCAGGGGCTGTTTGATATTTTTTGCCATTGTTCTGCAAAGAGGGAAAGCCGACCTCCTACCGGGGCTCTGGCGTCATTGCTGTTGTTTTTTGGAGGCTTCTCTGCTGGAAAAAAGAAATCCCTTATTTCTCTTAGTGGCACTAGAGGATTGTCTGGGAGCGTCTCTCCTCTTATAATTAAATCTATTTGTTTGAGAGTGAAAGGGCCTCTTATGGGGCTGTTGGCTTGAGGATGGGAACCCCTTCTTTCTGTCAGAAGATTTTTCTAGCAGGTCATCTAAAATTGTCTCAATTGGGATCACAGCACTAACTCATATATCTGGCTGATAGGGTGCACGTCAGTAGAGATATGTTCACTGCTCCACCACATGAACTTCCAAGTAGTAAATAAAATTCAGACAGCACTCCTTATGATGCTTGTTTTCGTGTTTATTTTCCTTTTAGCCAGACATAACCTCCTTAAGAGCAACGTTTCGGGCTTAAAGAAAAGCCCTTTATCAGGTGAAGCCTGATGAAGGGCTTTTCTTTAAGCCCAAAACGTTGCTCTTAAGGAAGTTATGTCCGGCTAAAAGGAAAATAAACACGTAAACAAGCATCATAGGGAGTGCTGTCTGAATTTTATTTACTAGGTCATCTAACATTGGTCCGGAAAAAAATTCACCCTGGCAGGGAATAGCACATAGCTTGGCCTTTGATAACGAGTCACTTTTCCAATCCTTTAGCCAAATAGCTCGGCGAGCTGAATTCGACAGGGCGGCAGCTCTGGTGGAGAGTTTCAGGGAGTCCACTAAAGCATCTGCCAAAAAATCAATGGCATTGTAAACTTCAGGTAAACTTCTGCCCTTTTATCCTTAGGATCCCTAAGTGAACCTGAGTCCTCAAATGGAAGAGCTGCTTTCTTAGAGATCTTTGCTACTGGGGCGTCTAGCTTAGGGGCTCTATAACAGTCCGCCGAAGCTTTCTCTTCAGTTGGATATTTTCGTTTAATTGCATTTGGAATAAAAAACTTTCTGTCAGGTCTACTCTATTCATTCTTGATGAAAGAAGCCACATTTTCATGGACATGAAAGCCCTTAATCTTTTTGGGGCCCAGGCCCCCAAACATAGTATCCCTAATAGATTGGGGTACCTTATGGTCATCCAGACCCATAGTCGCCCTAACTATCCTGACAAGGGAACTAATGTTCTCTGACTGGAACAGTGGCCGTCCCGCCATCTGATCATCCAGGGAATCATCTGAGGATGGTCGCTCTCCCTCCTCCTCTAATCCCGACAACACTTCTTGATCGCTTAAGGGGGGAATGGAGGCTGCAGCTGAGGCGCTGGGGCGGTTCTCAAGCAGGATATTCATAGATTCTTTAAGAGACTCTTTAACCTCGATTCAGATCATCTGTTTTAAGTCTGTAAGAGAGAAGGGGCCTCATCCTGTAGTAACTTGCCAACGCAAGCTTGGCATATGGGCTTCCCCCAACCAGACGGCAGCTTTCTTTTATAGATGGCGCAGCCTTTGTCCTTGAACCTTGACGCCCTTCTCTCTTTAGAAGTCTTGGCACAAAAAAACTCCCATAAGCTTTCATACACAATACCCAAACTGGTACCAAGGGTTCGTTGGTGGTTTTAGTGGGTTCAGCGTGCTGTGTTTGCTCCATTTTCAGCCTCTGGCTTTCCTCCATAGAGTTCACTGCAGGCTACTTCGCCGGCCTGCAGTGTGAGCTGGCTGGATTTTAAACTCTGCCGGGAGGGCACCGGCACCCCCTACTTCCGGACTACAGGCACGCCTCCTCCCTCTGCCCAAACTGTAAGCGGCCTCCGAGCAGTCTAAAGACGTCAGCGCTAGCAGGCCGCAACCGGAAGTGACGTCAGCGCACTCCGTGCGCACACCCGGGCTCGCTGCCAGCCGAAGTTACGATCACGGCCGCAGAGGTTCGCGGTGGTGAGGACACCAGAGGGATTCCCCAATGGGGGAGGGACCGGAGCAAGGGGGAGCAAGAGATCCAGACTTCAGCAGCGGCTTCCTAAGAAGTCTTAGGCCAGGTAGGCCCTCCTCCAAAGGGATAAAACCTGGGGCTCCCGCAGCTCTCCTGTGCTCTGTGCTGAGCATCCACCCTGTCTCTTAGTACAGGAAACAGAACTGGCATGATGGGGGTTGTACCTCCCTTTTAAAGTGACTGTGCTTCCTGTTTCCTGTCCTGAGGAGAGGGGCGGATGCTATCTATGGGTGCTGACATAGGCGAGGGGGGAAGAGAAGTGCCAGGCCGTGCACAGGGGAGTGGCAGAGGCCTAAATGTTTTTGGTGCAGGCAGAGATCGCAGATGAATGAGGCGTGGATCAGCCAGGATTTCCACCCACCAATGCCTGATGCATCAGACTAGATTATCCATGGTGCCACACCAACACTTTGACAAAAGAGACAGACTTCTTCTGGCTACCTGCCTCAGCTACTATTCTGATGCTGCCACCCACCTAATGCCACACATCTGATGCAAAGTGCTCCTTCTTACACCCACATCGTCAGTAGGTACTGTTATTGCCACCCGCCTCCCCACTCTGTCACCGGGTCACTTTGTGGTCTCCAGATGCTGCTGCAACCTCCACACTATGTCACCTTGCCACTCTGTGGCCTCCTGATGCTGATGCCACCTCCACACTATGTCACCTTGCCACTCTGTGCTGATGCTGCTGCCATCTCCACACTGTCACTTTGCCACTCTGAGGCCTCCTGATGCTGTTCCTACCCTCCCCACTTCATGACTGGGCCACTATTTTGCCTTTCATCCTGGCTGACATCATCATTTATTTGACGCTTCTTCTGATCTGTCAGAAGGAAGGAAAAATTAGACACACAACGGATCCTGTCTGTGTAGCAGCTTTAAGGCTTGTATGGTCCCATCAGAATTGGCTTGTGATTTGGAAGCCAAAAGCAGGAGTGGGTACAAAACACAGAAGACATGCAAATATTTCATTCATTTGTCATCTCAATTTTGGATCCACTCCTGTTTTTTTGGCATTAGCAATATTGATGGATTACTGACCAAATGCTGACCGAGTGAAGGCAGATGCTCAACCGACAGGATCCGATTTTTGGGGTTATTGTTCTGATGGTTCAGAGAAAGGGCAAAATAATCAGTGGCGTCAACACAAACTTACTGCTGACCCACTCTCCACTCTGTTGGGGAGCTCTACTTGTTTAAGGTTTAATATAATAGGTTCCGTAGACATCTATTGTAAGTAAAAGGTGTGCGCTTCTTCTTGGCGCCAACATCGACCTGTAAGGCTGAGTTCATACTTGAGTTATTTGGTCAGTTTTGGCTCCGTTACTGCCCAAATAAGTGAAGTGTGCAGTGATTCTAAGAGAGACGCCTGTCATCTGCATGTCATATTGACTCATAGTATTATTTCACTACCAAGGCAGACTCCCTACTGCAAGGCACAGTGTTCTACACTACTATAAAGGCTCTCTGCAGCCAGGAAATAGCCATTAAAAAAAAATCAGCGCAAATAAATTTGGATTAAAACCGAATTTTTCAAAAAATTCGGTGAACCGGCCAAATCAAATTTTTGAAAAATGCACTCATCTCTAGTTGTTATGGGCATCTAAACCAGTTCTTTTTTACACCAGTTTGATAAAGACCCCATGTAACCTCATGCTCATGTTGCCTCAATCTGAGTAAACTGCTTTTCAATGGAGACCTTGCTTGCTGTGTGAATCAATGTGGTATTTTCAAGTTGAGTACCATGTAGCGGTCGCGGGCCACATCTATAAATTTTAGACCCAATTACACTATTTTCACACCCAATTACATCTGTCTGTCTCGGACTGGCCCACGGGGGTACAGGGGAATCCCCCAGTGGGCCCCTAGTCTCCCCCCCCCCCTCCCTGCACAAGTGGCACATAACACATTAGATTTACTGCACTACATACATATATTCAATGTACAGCACCTCACCCAGCTTATGTCCATATAAAAAACTTGTTAAATTATTTATTATATTTGAATGTATCCATACGGTGGGCCCCCAAAATAAATTTTACTGGTGGGCCCTAAGCATCCCAGTCCGACACTGTGTCTGTCTATCTCTCTATCTCATCTTTCTTGTGTTCTCTATCTCTGTCAGTTGTTCACATTAATAGGACTGTCTCACAAAGACATCCTCTTTTTAGATTGGAGGCACCACAGCCATCCTGTGATACTGACAATTCTGCTGCTCTTGGCATGGAAGAGGTTAACATTTTCATCAGGCAGATAAAGTCAATTTTTAATGAATAACAGAATAACAAGCACCAAATGTGGCGCTGCCTGGCAGAGCCGCGGTGTCTATTATTTTCATATCTCATTTATTTTATACACACTGAAACACAGTTGATGCTGTACGTTTTTGCCTGGGGAATTTTTAAGGCAGAGTTCTATAAAAGAGCTATTGCGGGAGAACCCACCAGATAGGAGACAGTATTTAATCATAACTGTGTGTTTTGTATTTATTTCCAAGCAATTTTTCTCTGTGACAAGGCAAATATGTCTAATATTCTAGGCAGATCAGTTGTGTGCCTAATGTCAACACTCGTACTGTTTATTGTCTCAGTTTATCAGATAAAACTGTCACAAGTTTTTTTATTAATCTGTCCTTGAAGGATCACAATATTGCAATAAATTGAGTGTCTTTCATAAGTTAGTGCTTTTATTCTAACAGGAGTAATTATGAGGTGTGTAACAACCAGTTCCATTAGGGCTCTTTCACACGAGCGGATGCTGTGCGGGTAATCAGCTGCGTGAAAATGAGCCAAGCCCAGCTCTGGACTACCTGATTGATAATGCTCTGTGCCTCTCTGTGATCTTTTTACTACAAAATCACGGTGACAACTTCATCTCAGTGAGATTTTGTAGTAAAAAGATCTCAGAGAAGCACGGAGCATTATCAATCATGTTAATGCTCTGTGTCTCTGCTGTCCAGAGTGCGGCTTGGCACTCTTTCACACAGCGAATTACCCGCATGGCATCCACTCATCTGAAAGAGTCCTTATTCTTGGAGCTTAACACAGTTTCCTTACACATACCTTACAATTAAATTACCAATTATATTAAAGGGTTGTCTCATCAAGACTATCCTATGGTGGCATACTTAGACTGTCCTATAAAAGTATATGGACATCATTGAGCTGGGGTTATTGTTCCCACTGTTGACCCTGTAGAACCATAATGAAAAGCCACTAACTATGAGCGGCTTTCGTTCTGCTGGACCAGGCTGACCATGTATTGTGTATATTTTAATGGTCTGCATTTAATATTACATTTCCACTGCAGTGTTCAATCCAGAGTTAATGTAGGGCTTGATATAATTTTCTAAGAGAATCGCGGTTGATTGCTTGGGATCCTAACAACCTGATCTAAATTGATAAACTGATGTCTCTGGGTCAGGCTCTTGGAATCACCTTGACAGCTTTCTTTTAGAGAAGGAAATGTTCTGATGACCACTGAAGGTGAAGAAGAGTCCAGGATGTAACTAAAGAATTTGAATATGTTACAGTCACACAGGTGAAGGCTGTATTACAGATTTTGCATGGGTCAGGTGGTGATAAGTTGGAAAGTGCTAGGTGAGGGCAACCATGGAATAGGTGGTTGAGCCAGACTCACTAGAGCTTAGCAGCCCTCCTTTCAGGCTTTCTGGCTCCTTTCTGGCTCATTAAGGAGGGTCTCAAGTTGAAGACTCCACTTCCATGATGTCCATAAGGCCTCATGCACACGAACTTATTTTCTTTCCATGTCCGTTCCGTTTTTTTGCGTGTGGTACTCCATGTGCATTCCATTTCCGTATGTATGTTTTTCTGTTCCGCAAAAAAATAGAGCATATCCTATTTTTTTCTAGTTTGCGGACAAGAATAGGCATTATTACAATGATTCCGCAAAAAAAACGGATCCGCAAAAAAAACGGATGCCATACGGAACGTCATCTGTTTTTTTTGCAGATCCAAAATTTGCCGACTGAAAAACGCATACGGTCGTGTGCATGAGACCTAAGACATATTAATAGCTCATATAGAAAAGTATTGCCTTGAAAGGACAGTCCCCTTACAATTAAGCATCCTAAGTAGCTGGACTTTCACTTAACAGACATTGATTAAATACCCTATTATATACCAAGAATGTCTGTAGTGGGGATACTCCCTTTACGACAATAAGTAAGTATTAGATATGAGAAATTCTGTTAAAAGGTTTGTTTTTCTTTCAATATTTCGTATAAAGGTGAAGTTCTATTTATATTTCCCTATAAATGACAACAGAGGCTGAAATATAGAACAATGAATAACCTTATATGATGGGAATACTGTATAAATATATGCCCACAAAGCAGATTTTCACAAATTCCTTCTTATATCAAGGCACATCTATCCAGTATGTTGTGCCAAAGGTCAAATTAAGCTCTGCTACATCTGTTTTTACATCATAATAATAACCTGAGTAAGTGAATGGTAAGTAATGGCAAATAATCCAATAATCTATAGACGGCAACAAATCTCTGTTGTCATCAGACTCTTTAAATTTTGCTGATCATCTCAGAAACATGATGGCTTCGCTTGAGTAAGGAATTAATTGTAAAGTGGTTCAGAATCGTCCATAAAGCACAGTGGTATGAGAGAAAACAAAAGGCTGACTTAACTAATTACATTATCTCATAAGATCAATCAGTCGGTCGAAAGCAAACCTGCTCTTGTAAAGCGAGCAACTACTGAACCAGAAGATAATATAGACCGAAGATTTAGAGTCCCTTCAAAGGTGAGAGTCCAACATTCAGCATCCTCATCTATTAGCCATAGTGGAGAAGCTCTACAAGAGAACATCTCTTATTCTGGAAGACCCACCAGATTTGTGCATTACAAAGTAGCCTACTGACTTCAATGAAAACTGTGTAATGCTTCATTTACCCTGTGGGGGCAATGTTTGGGAATTAAATACTTGTCACCAGGTTACATATAGTTCATAAGGTTGAAACAAACACAGGTCCATCTAGTCCAATCTATAATACTACAGTGTTGATCCAGAGCAAGGCAAAACCCCCTATAAAGTTAGAGGAAAAATTTCTTCACTACTCAGAATAAATCCCTGGATCAATGACATTTCACCAGAAATCTTGTGAATATAACTTTTGATATTATTTATTTATGATAGTCATTAGTGTTGAGCGCGAATATTCGAATAGCGAATTTTTTTAGCGAATATCGGCACTTCGCTAAATCGCGAATATTTCGAATATAGCGCTATAAATTCGCTAATTTCGAATATTCGTTTTTTTTGGGTTTTTTGTTATATTTTTTTCTTTCCCACTTCCCAAAAGTAGTTCTTACCTGTCCTGAGGATTCCTGGCTTCCTGGCTGCTCTAGTCAGTGCCCGTTGCCGCTTCTGTCGACTTCCGTGCTCATGGAGCGTCCCCATCACCATGGGAACGTCTCCATATACTAAAATGTACTGTCGGATTTGAGGAATTACGTTGAAATCGCAATGCGATTAATTCAAGTTATATTAATCGCATTGCGATTACAACTTAGCACTGCTATCTTACATAGGCTAGAATTAACGAATATGGAATTTAGCACAAGCAGTGCTAAGTTGAAATCGCAATGCGATTACTTCAAGTTAAATTAATCGCATTGCGAATTCAACTTAGCACTGCTGCTATATTCCATATTCGTTAACTTCGTTCATTCTAGCAAGCTGACCCATTATAAACCGAGCTCTAAGTTGAAATCGCAATGCGATTAATATAACTTGAATTAATCGCATTGCGATTTCAACGTAATTCCTCAAATCCGACAGTACATTTTAGTATATGGAGACGTTCCCATGGTGACGGGGACGCTCCATGAGCAAGGAAGTTTATGGTTGGCTTGGTAGAATTAGCGAATAGCGAATATGACGAATGTATTCGTCATCGTCCTCAAAACGAAGATAACGAAGTATTCTACATCTTCGTTTTAGCAACCTATTCGTCAACCTCGCTAATTCTAGCAATCAAATAGGAAGGTTGACTATAGAGACAACTGTGTTAAATTCGCTAATCGCTATGCGATTTATTTATTTTTTTTAATAGAATAATTATATTACTTGATATAATTATTATAATTATTCTATTTATTAAAAAAATATATATATATATAATCGCATAGCGAATGTAAACACAGCTGTCTCTATAGTCAACCTTCCTATTTTGCATTGCTAGAATTAGCGAAGTTGACGAATAGGTTGCTAAAACGAAGATGTAGAATACTTCGTTATCTTCGTTTTGAGGAATATGATGAATACATTCGTCATATCCGTCATCTTCGCTATAATTCTAGATATGAAACCAATACGAAAGTAGCCTTAAAGGGAACCTGTCACCAGGAAATTCACTGATAAAGCAGGCATGCTGCGTTATAGGGCTCACTCTGCTGAATATAATGATACCTTTTACTTGGTGATCTGGTGCTTTATTGTGGAGAAAAAGTACTTTTAATCCATATGCTAATGAGCTGATTTGAGTCCAGTGTTTTCTATTCAGAGCTGTAGCCCCTCCCTATTAACTTCTGTCAGTTGCAAAGGGGCGTGGTTTATTACATCATTCATTCATTCATTTTAATAATTAGAGGGAAAATGAATAACAGGGGATGCTAAGGTATTATATTAAAAGGGAGGAATATACTATTGAAGTTAGTAATTATAATAAGGGCTGGGGTGATAATATATATAATAATAATCATGGGGTGATAAACACATGATGGCTGATAAGGGACATGTCACCGTGGGTATGGCAGTTAGGCTTTAAAGTGAAAGGCAGCAAGCCTTGTATTGGCTATAATGCAGGTCATTTTTTTCAAACCACGTCCCTTTACAACTGAAGGCGTGAATAGGGAGTGGCTACAGCTCTGAATAGAAAAATGCTGGACTCATATTAACTACTGGACTCTAATCAGCTCATTAGCATATGGATTAAAAAGTACTATTTCTCGACAATAAAGCAACAGATCACCGAAGTGAAGAGGTATAATTATATTCAGCAGGGTGATGCCCTCATCAAGCCAGTCATGCCTAGTTATATCAGCTAATTTCCTGGTGACAGTAGCTCTTTAAGTTAAAATCGCAATACGCAATTATTTAAATCGCATATTAATCGCGATAACTAGAATAATGATGAATATTCGATTTCGACGAATATGAAACGAATATTCTTTCGAATATTCGCGAATTTCGTCGAAATCGAATATGGCACCTGCCGCTCATCACTAATAGTCATCCAGGTCCTTTTGAGCTTGTACAATGGGTCAACCATCACAACATCTTGTGGCAGTCTCATGGCTCTTACAGTAATGATTCCCATTCTGTGCTGTTCGTGTTACTTTTGTTACTCTAGAAGTAGACTCTAGAAGTAGAGGGTGTCCTCTTGTGATGGTCACAGGCCTAGGTGTAAAAGATCACTAGAAAGATCTCTGTTCTGTCCGTTCATATATTTTTATGATGAAATTAGATCACACCTTTAACCTGTCTTGTTACTGCAATTAATCCATTCCCTTAATTACCTTGGTTTCCCTCCACTGCATCCACTGAAGTTCAGCCATGTCTTTCTTATACACAGTTGCCCAAAATTGTGTGCAATATTTCATGGTCTGACTAGTGAGGCAAATTATGTTCTTGTTATGAGCTTCTATTCCTCTTTTGATGACTTTTTTGAGAGTTTATTTGCCCTGGCAGCAGTTGCCTGGTATGGGTTGATATAGCTAAAGGGGTTCTCCCGGAAAAGGAAAAAAGTTATAAACATGCCAGCAACAATAAAACCATAAATTAGAGATATGCAAAGTTCTTGAAATTCGTTTTGTGCCCAATTCAACAAATCTGTCAAAAAATTAATTCCGGTCCAAATAGATTCTACTTGGAGTCAAAGTTCTCCAATGTGCCTAAAAACTGGTATATGAAACTCTGCTGTCTCCTTTTTATTTATTTTTTAACTTTTGCTTTCCACCCTCTTTTTAAGTTCTTTAACATTATGACAGCAATAGCAACTATTGTCAGAGTGGCACTGACATACAGTATATAGCTATGGGTAAACACATGGTTTACGGTGCCAAGAGCATTTTTAAAAACAGAGTGCACCATCAAATTTGTTATGCTTTATAATAATAGAAACATTTCAAAATTCACTTATTGTGGGCAGATGGTGTTTAACCCCTTCGGGACCAAGTCATTTTCAGTTTTTCCATTTTCGATTTTTAACTCTCAGTCTTCCCAGAGCCATCACTTTTTTATTCTTCCATTCTTATATGAGGGCTTGTTTTTTTGTAGGATAAGTTGTACTTTCTAATGCCACTATTTCTGGTTGCATACAATGTAGTGGGAAGTGTGAATTTTTTTACATGGGGTGGAATTATGAAAAAAACACAATTCTACCAGTTTTATGGGTTTTGTTTTTACAGCGTTCCCTATGCGTTAAAACTGAACTGTTATTTTTATTCTTCAGGTCAGTACAATTACAATGATACTACATTTGTTTAGTTTTTTCTGCGTTTTAATACTGGAAAAAACTTTGGAAAAAAAGATTTTTTTTCTTCGGATCCCTATTAGAGAAGAGCAAATTGAAGTTGATGAAGTGGAATTCAATCCGAATTTTACGGAAAATTTGATTCACACCAAAGTCGAATTTTCTCACGCTTCGTGGTAACAAATCTAATTTTTTCCCAAAATCGCTGCTGCACGTGTTAGGACATAGAGAAAAGAACTCTGGTAACGAGGGCTCACCCACAATGCCATGCATGCAGCCAATTAGCAGCCAGCCAGTCCCTCTGATGTCACAGCCCTATAAATAGCTTCAGCCATCTTTGATTCTGCCATTTTCCAGTGTACTTAGTGCAGGGAGAGATGTGACAGGCACAAGGGACAGTATTAGGAAAGACTTTATTGTGCTGAAAAAAAACGATTTACAAGTTTAGGGAAAGATCATTCAAGGTGTAGGGAAAGGATAGGGAGACATTATATACAGTATAAAAAAGAGAACAGGGTCCAATAGGGGAGTGTACAGCCTGGGTAATAGAAACGATTCTAGTACACCTTGCTGCACTATGTGGGGATCCAAATTGCTGTTATACTGCTGCTTTAGGTTTGCACTATATGGTAGCTCAGTAATTCCAGTAATTCTTGCTTGTTATTGGGGTGCAAGTGCTGTGTGATACAACCATTTACGGGGTGTATTAATAGGAACTATACGTATGTGTTATTATCGGTTTTGCAGTGAAAGTGCATTTCTTTGTAGACCTTTTTTTGGTGTATTTAAAAAAAAAAAAGTATGTGTTATATGCCGTTCAGAGGTAAACGTACATTGTTTTATACACATTTTTGTGGTGTGTTAATAAGAAAAAAAGGGCGTTATTAGCCGTTTTGTGGTAAATGTACATTTTTTGGGGAGTACTAATAAGAAAAAAAAGGCCTTTTTATTAGCTGTTTTGCAGAGAATGTATATTGTATCAGACATTTTTCTGGTGTATTAATAAGGAAAAAAAAGTGTGTGTTATTTGCTGTTTTGCGGTGAACGTACATTGTTTCATAGACATTTTTCTGGGGTATTAAAAGGAAAAAGTAGTGCGTCTTATTAGCCGGTCAGCAGTGAACGTACATTGTTTTATACACATTTTTGTGGTGTATTGATAAGAAAAAAAGGCTTGGGGTGTATTAATTTACTTTTAATTTAGACACCCCCAGCCAATAATTGGTGGGTTGCTCTGACACAATGCTTAGTTAAACAAAACAATAGCTGATCTCAGGGAGACCAGCCACAAAAACACAGCGGAGCCTCATTTAAGAGTCTCAACACAGCAATCCAAAGTGCAAAGCTCCCTGGGAAACAGTAATATGCAAAATAAATGTGGAGCCCCAGTATTGGGTCTACAACACAATGAAAGCCAGATATATCTCAAAGGAAGGAAGAGAGATTTGGTGATCTCTGTAATGGAGACACCCCTTTGCTTGGTTTTCCTTCCTTTGAGGGATATCTGGCTTTCATTGTGTTGTAGACCCAATACTGGGGCTCCACATTTATTTTGCATATTACAATGATTAGTTGGCATGAACCAGGAGCACGCCCTGTTCCCCCTACTGTCCTCAACCTGCCTCTGTCATTTCTGTTCCCTTATCACGAGAAGTACTATATGCCGTAGGCTCGGCTCCACATTTAAGCAAAGACAAGCTACTATAGGAAAGTCAGCAACTACTGCCCAGCCAAGATCTGGAGGAGACATCTGCTGCTTCCTTCGGTAGGCGGGCAAGTAATGATGAGATTCATGTGGGAGCTGGTGTTGTGAGCGGTCAGGCTGATAGCCCTGAGAACATTGAGGGGGACATCAGCGACTTGCAGACAGTAGCGTATGATAATGATGTAGCCGATTACACTTAGGAGCCAGGTGAAGAAGGGCTTCGTCATCATCAGGAGAAGCGGGTGGCAGTTTGCACGTGAGGCAGCGGCTTAGCTAGCAAGGTGGTAGCGTGGCCGTGAGTCAGCAGGGTGGCAGCATTGGGAGGTCAGGAGCCTACCTGCCCGGAAAGTAGCGGTGCAGGGGTTTACCGGGGCAGCGGTAGCAGCCAGTCAGTGCGGATTGTTGTGGGGAAAATGCCATACTCGGCGGTCTGGCAGTTTTTTTTCAAGGAGCCGGAGAAGATAAACCTCGCCATTTGTCGAATCTGTGAACAGAAGGTGAAGCATGGCCATAAAGTGGCCTGGGAGAAACGTGGTGTTAATGTAATGGTTTAGCCTGCCACAGCAACCGCTGCATCACCCAGTGGCCCGCAACCCTTTTCCGCAAGTCTAGGCTCCACCACCTCAGCTGAAGGGAGCTTTCTGTCCTTCCCATCATCTACTGGTCCAGATGCTCATGCTCCTTGTCTCTTTTACTCCTCATCAGTCATTTCATCAGCAATATATCACCAAAGTGATTGCCAAGAGACCGTGAGGTAGCAATGGAGCCAGCAAGTCGTTAGCGTGGCCAGGAGTCAGCAGGGTCAAACATGCCCAGAGGAGACCACCCGTAGGAGCCTACCTGCCCGGAAAAGTAGTGGTGCAGGGATTCACAGAAGCTGTGGCAGTAACAGTCAGTCAGTGTGGAATGTTGGGGGTAAAATCACCTACTTGGCGGTGTGACAGTTTTTTGTCAAGCTTCCGGAGGAGGTGAACATGGCCATTTGTAGAATCTGTGGGCAGAATGTGAAGCGTGGCCAGGGTGCCAATGTTGGCACCACGGCTCTGCATCAAGATATGCATCAGATTCATCACCATAAAGTGGCCTGGGAGTACCATGGCTCCAATCTGGTGGTCCAGCCTGCAGAAGCAACCGCTGCATCACTCAGTGGCACAGACCCGATTTCAGGCAGTCAAGGCTCCACCACCTCAGGCGAAGGGAACTGTCTGTCCTTCCCATCATCTGTCATCCTCCTCGTCAGTAATTCCATCAGCAATAAAACAGTATGCATGCAATCATCTAACGGCACATAAGCTGAATGTGCTCCTGGCCAAGTTGCTGGTGCTTCAGTCCCTCCCTTTCCAAGTGGTGGACTCTGCACCTTTCAGAGAAATGATGGCTTGTGCCGAGCCGAGGGGAAAAGTCCCCAGCCATCATTTCTTTGCAGAAAAGGCAGTATCAGCCCTGCAGACAGAAAGTTGAACAGAGAATGGGCCAGTCCTTGAGCCTGTCGGTATCCGCCAAAGTGCACCGCAGCACCAACATGTGGAGCTATAACTACGGTTAAGATGAATATATGTCCTTTACGGCCCACTGGGTAAATGTGGCTCCTGCCCAGCCACAACAGCAACTTGGTCAGGTGACGCCGCTACCACCTCCACATTCTTATGCCATTGGTCCTGTGACAATGTCTCAACAATTACCTTCTGGTATTGCACCGTTTTACTTGTCCTCTCCACCACAGGAATGAGAGATGAGAAGTTCTCTTTGTAGTAGGGGTCGAGAAGGGTGAACACCCAGTAATCCGTGTTATATAAAATGCGTATAATGCGAGGGTCGTGAGAAAGGCAGCTTAACATGAAGTCAGGCATGTGTTCAAGAGTACCAACAGGCAAGACGTCAATGTCGACATCGGGATGACTCTCCATCTCCTCATCCTACTCCTCCTTTTCTGCCCATCCACGCTGAACAGATGGAATTAAAGTTCCATGGGTACATACCTCTGTAGCAGATGCAACTGTCTTCAGCTCCCCCTCCTCCTGGTCCAAGACGAACTGTGGGTGGTCCAAGACGAACTGTGGGTGGTCTGGCTATCACCCTGTGTCCTCCCCCATTTCCTCGTCTGCTACATTCAGAGCGTCCTCCTTAATTGTGAGCAGGGATCGTTTGAGTATACACAGCAGTGGGATGGTTACGCTGATAATAGCGTTATCGCCACTAACCATCTGTGTGGATTCAACAAATATTTTTAAAACCTCACAGAGGTCTGACATCAATGCCCACTCCTTGTGAATAGTGGCAGTTGACTCGAAAGGTGACGACCATGTTGCAGCTGGTATTCTTCAACTGCCCTCTGCTGCTCACAAAGACTGGCCAACAAGTAGAACGTAGAGTTCCAGCATGTGCTCACGCCGCGCAACAGTTGGTGAGCTGGAAGCTGCAAGCGCTGCTGCAGCATTGACAGACCGGCTGAGGCTGTGGACGACTTGTAGAAATGGGCACACACACGGCACGCCTTCACTAGTAGCTTTTGCAAATTGGGATAGGTTTTGATAAACCGCTGAACCACTAAGTTTAAGACGTGGGCTAGGCATGGGATGTGTGTCAGTTTGCAGAGCTCCAAAGCTAACCAAGTTATGGCCATAGTCAGACACAACCATGACTAGTTTTAGGTTGAGTGGCAAGAGCCACAGCTTGGTCTGGTCCCTTCTACCCTGCCACAGCTCTGCGGCGGTGTGCGGTTTGTCCCCTAAGCAGATTAGCTTCAGCACGGCCTGTTGACGCTTACCTACAGCAGAGCTACACTGCTTCAAGCTAGTGACTGATGGCTGACTGCTGTGGGAGGTTGAAGTGGAGGTTGGAGCCAGTAACATAGCTGCTGGCGGAGACCCTGATGGACGTAGGGCCCGTAATCCTGGGCGTGGGTAGCACCTGTTCCATCCCAGGGTATGACTCGCTCCCAGCCTCCACAACATTCACCCAGTGTGCAGTCAGGGAAATGTAGCGTCCCTGGCCACCAGCACTTGTCCATCTATCTGTAGTTAAGTGGATCTTCCCAGTAAGTGCATTGGTAAGGGCACGGGTGATGTTCTGGGACACATGCTGGTGCAAGGAGGGCACAGCACACCGTTAAAAATAGTGGGACTGAGTACCGAGGGAAAGCCGCCAACATCAGGCTGCAGAATGCCTCAGTGTCCACAAGCCTAAATTGCAACATTTCAAGCGCCAGTAATTTTGATAGTTGCGCATTTAGTGCTATGGCCTGTTGGTGGGTGGGTATTTGTGCTTGCGTTAAAATGCCTGTGTTATCGACATTTGGACGCTGCGCTAGGACAGGGAAGTGGATGTTGTTGCTGACAGTTCATGCAAAGGTATAGGTGTAGGGCGAGGGGCATCCGGGCCAGTGCCTTAGATAGGGGATTGGCCAACAGTGCGTAACACAGGGGAAGAGGAGACAGTGGTGGGACCTGCAGACCCAGATTGTGGATCCAGACATTCGGCCCACTTATTAGGGTGCTTGGATGCAATGTGGCGGATCATGCTGGTGGTGGTGAGGTTGCTAGTGTTCCCGCCCCAGCTCATTTTGGTACTGCACAGATTGCAAACTACCACTCTTTTGTCGTCTGCACTTTCCTCAAAAAAGCACCATAGTGGGGAATACTTACTCCTTGGCAAGGTAGATTTACACATGGGGGTGCTCGGTGTAATGGTTTCGGGCCTGTTTGGTGTGGGCTGACTTCTCCCTTTTGCAACCCCACTGCCTCTTCCAGACTGTTGCGGTGCTGCGGATCCCCCTCTGTACAGCTGTCCTCACTTGGCTTTTACCCTAACCATGTTGGGTCAGTGACCTCATCGTCCACCACCTTCTCTTCCACTTCCTCACTCTGCTCATCCTCCTGACTTGACTTAACTACGACCTCAGTGATTGACAACTGTGTCTCATCATCATCCACCTTGTGAACGAATGATTGGCGTTCACCACAGTCATCTTCTTGAGACTGTGAATGCTCAAGAGTTTGGAATCAGAGCACATTATCTCTGGTACCTCTTCAAGCGTTCTGGGCGCGAGTGCCATATCTAATAGTGGCGCTGGAAAGAGCTCCTCGGAATATCCGAGTGTGAGATCACTCATTTGGCAAGTCTCTCCATGGTGGGAGAAAAAATGATCAGAGTGAGGATTCAGTTGAACAGACTCTTGGCTACAGAGACTGGATGAGAGGGTGGTGCTTAACCGACTGAAAGCATTATCTTCAGCAATCCAACCGACCAACTGTTCGCACTCGTCTGACTTGGACAGTGTTGTCCTGTGCCGCCCAGCTAAGTTGGACATGAATCTCGGTACAGTGGATGTTTTTTTCTTTTTTCTGGTGCCCTGGCAGCAGGCACAGTATAATTGCGCCCAGGGTCACAACCTCGCCATGCACCATCAGCATCACGCCCATTTTCCCGTCCCTTAGTATTCACCTTCTTCATATTAATGGTTTTGTCACTAGATGTGGCGCAGATTGTTTTACTGTCCGCTAAAGACACAGTTTTCGGATGCAGGACAGTATATGTCACAGAAACCCATATAATCTGGAGGCTATTAGGCCCAGATTATTGGAATTTGTAATACAGACAATGTTTGCAGATGTTCAACAGTATTGCTTATAGAACACCACAGATTATGGACACTAGATGTGTCCCAGATTATTGGAATTTGCAATACAGAAACAGTTTGCAGATGTTCTACAGTATTGGTTACAGAACACCACAGATTATGGACACTAGATGTGGCCCAGATTATTGGAATTTGCAATACAGAAACAGTTTGCAGATGTTCTACAGTATTGGTTACAGAACACCACAGATTATGGACACTAGATGTGGCCCAGATTATTAAAGACACAGTCTGCAGATGATGTACAGTATATATCACTAATAGGTATAAAATAAAAACATTTTGCTGCTGTCAAACACACACAGTATTCCTTAAATGGACTTTGTGGTCATTGAAAAGCTTTTGGTAGTACAAACAGCAAATGTCTCTCCGTGCAAATGTCCCTGATACTGCAGGAGGTAAATAGGTTGTTGCCCTAAAACACACACAGTAGTCCCTAAAAGGACGTTGGGTCTTGGAAAAGCTTTTTATAAATAAAAACTGTTAAAATCGCTCCATACACTGTCTTTACCTTCCTATGCTCTGCTCTCCCTGTCTACGTCTGAGCCGAACATGCGTCATCGGGTGCTATATAGCACCCGATGACATGTTCCGGCCAGCCTATCACTGTAATGCCAGCAGCCAACATGGCTACTGGCATTACAGTGAGGGCAGTACTTACCTGCACCTTTATTGGCTGCTTAAAACGCACGTGCGGGGTGGAGACTCGAGCATTTCGCTCAAGCACATGCGGTACTCGGCCAAATACCACCATGTGCCGAGCATAACGATGCTCGAGCCGAACAGATATTCAGCAGAGCATGCTCGCTCATCACTAGTGGTGACTAGATCTCACAGCCACATGAGCCCTGTGGGGGCTGAATTAGAGGGGGGAGGAAGAGGATGAGGACATTTGAGCACAAGCAATGAGTAGAGAAGTGGGTGTTTTTTCTCTACACAGGTGACAGGAGAGAAGGAACAGGAGGAGCAGCCGGAGGAGTACAGGGAGATGAGGAAGACGAGGCAGATGACTCAGACACACCATGGCAATATGCGGTGGGGACCTTAACTACTAACCCTAACCATAACCCCTAACCCTAGTCCCTTCGAGTCCCTATCCTATGCAGTTAGTCGGCCGCTGCCTATTAGTGTTGAGTGCGAATATTCGAATAGCGAATTTTTTTAGCGAATATCGGCACTTCGCTAATTCGCGAATATAGCGCTATAAATTCGCTATTTCGAATATTCGTTTTTTATTTTTTTTTTAGTTATATTTTTTTTCTTTCCCACTTCCCAAAAGGAGTTCTTACCTGTCCTGAGGATTCCTGGCTTCCTGGCTGCTCCAGTCAGTGCTCGTTGCCGCTTTTGCCAACTTCCGTGCTCATGGAGCGTCCCCATCACCATGGGAACTTCTCCATATACTAAAATGTACTGTCGGATTTGAGAATTACGTTGAAATCGCAATGCGATTAAATCAAGTTATATTAATCGCATTGCGATTACAACTTAGCAGTGCACTGCTATCTTACATAGGCTAGAATTAACGAATATGGAATATAGCAGCAGTGCTAAGTAGAAATCGCAATGCGATTACTCCAAGTTACATTAATCGCATTGCGATTTCAATTAGCACTGCTATAATATATTCCATATTCGTTAATTCTAGCAAGCTGACCCATTATAAACCCAGCTCGAAGTTGAAATCGCAATGCGATTAATATAACTTGAATTAATCGCATTGCGATTTCAACAGACATGGTTTACTATGGTTGCTAAAACGAAGATGGAGAATACTTCGTTATCTTCGTTTTGAGAAATATGATCAATACATTCGTCATATTCGCTAATTCTACCAAGCCAACCATAGTAAACCAGGTCTAAGTAGAAATCGCAATGCGATTAATTCAAGTTATATTAATCGCATTGCGATTTCAACGTAATTCTCAAATCCGACAGGACATTTTAGTATGGAGACGTTCTTGGCTTGGTAGAATTAGCGATTAGCGAATATGACGAATGTATTCGTCATATTCCTCAAAACGAAGATAACAAAGTATTCTCCATCTTCGTTTTAGCTACCTATTCGTCAACTTTGCTAATTCTAGCAATCAAATAGGAGGGTTGACTATAGAGACAGCTGTGTTTAATTCGCAATGCGATTATTTAATATTTTTTTTTTTTAATAAATAGAATAATTATAATAATTATCAAGTAATATAATTATTCTATTAATAAAAGCTAAGTAATATAATCGCATAGCGCAATTAAACACAGCTGTCTCTATAGTCAACCCTCCTATTTGATTGCTAGAATTAGCGAAGTTGACGAATAGGTAGCTAAAACGAAGATGGAGAATACTTTGTTATCTTCGTTTTGAGGAATATGACGAATACATTCGTCATATTCGCTATAACTCTAGATATGAAACCAATAGGAAATTAGCCTAAGTTAAAATCGCAATACGCGACTATTTAAATCGCATATTAATCTCGATAACTAGAATAATGACGAATATTCGATTTCGACTAATATGAAACGAATATTCTTTCGAAAATTCGCGAATTTCGTCGAAATCGAATATGGCAAACAGACTCGATTTGTGGTCGCAACTTGTCGAGTTTGCCCTGGACAAGATTTCCTGCCCAGCCAGCAGTGTGGCGGGGGCCATGTATACCTTAAGGAGAACTCGCCTGTCCACCAAAATGTTGACAAACTGACGTTTGTAAAGATGAATCAGGCGTGGATCGGCCAGGATTTCCGCACACCAGTGCATGATGCATCAGACTAGATCATCCATGGTGCCACATCTAAACTTTGTCAGAAGTAAGGAAAAATGAGACACACAACAGATTCTGTCTATGTAACAGATGTAAGGCCTGTATGACATGGTCCATATTTTGCATCAAAATTTGCTTATGATTTGGGAGCCAAAACCAGGAGTAGGTACAAAACACAGAAGATAAGCAAATATTCCATTCACGTGTCATCTCTGTTTTGGATCAACTGCTGTTTTTTGTTTTTTGTTTGTTTCAGCAATACTGATGGATTACTGATAGAGTTGAGCGGACACCTGGAAGTTCTGGTTAAACGGGTTCGGGACCCGAACTTGATCCGAACTTTACCCCGAACTTTGGGGCACTAAAATGGCTCTAAAAAAGTCCTGCAAAGGATTAGAGGGCTGGAAATTGAAGCAAAATTGGAGTAAGAGTAGGACAAGTGCCCTGCAAACAAATTTGGATAGGGAAATAACTTAAAATAATACAAAATACATAAAAATTAAAAATAAGCATTCTAAACCTGAGCACAAATGAGTGACAGTGGCACCTGCCACCCCGCAAACAGAGGATGTGGCAGCAACGCCACCACATCTTTCACCATCACCAAGTATCTCCACACTATCCCATGGAAGCATTCAGCTGTCCATCTCCCAATTAGAAAAAGAAATAGAAAGAGGAAGTACCCCCCTACCCACCCACCCGCGATCCCTGGCCCTGAATTCCAGGATTTCGAGACTCCAGGTCCTTTAAAATGCTGTCATTCTGTCTGGTGGAGATGGCTGAAGACTTGTAAGAAACTTATGCCAGTGGCTGTCCCACAGTACGTGGTTTCCAGCCGCCACTACTTTTCCAGTCAAGCCGTTCCTTCCCTGCACAACCAAGTGGCGGACAAAATCAGGTGTGCACTGAGCAACGCCATCTGTGGCAAGGTCCACATAACCACCAATACGTGGACCAGTAAGCACGGGCAGGGAAGTTATATCTCCCTAACAGCACACTGGGTAAATGTAATGGTGGCTGGGCCAGAGGCGGATAGCAGTTTGGCGCATGTCCTTCCGCCCCGAGGATTGCAGGGCATTTCTATATGCCTTCTGTTGCCTCCTCCTCCTACTCCGCTTCCTTCTCCTCTACCACCTCCTCATCCACTCAGAGTAACAACTTCACCACCAACATCAGCACAGCCAGGGAGAAACTACAGCAGGCTGTTCTGAAACTCATCTGTTTGGGGGACAAACCTCACACCGCGCAAGAGCTGTGGATAGGCATGGAACAACAGACCGATGAGTGGTTGGTGCCACTGAGCCTCAAGCCCGGCCTGGTGGTGTGCGATAATTGGCGAAATCTCGTAGCAGCTCTGGGCCTAACAGGTTTGACACACATCCCTTGCCTGGCACATGTGCTGAATTTGGTGGTGCAGAAATTCCTGAACATCTGACAGTGAATATCAATTCAGTTAATCCAGCTCTTAGATTCTGATGGGACAAATTCACTTTTAATGGTGCTCAAAGACCCCTGCGGACAATAATTTTATTAACTTTATCGGTTAGATTGTTGGGTAACATTTCCACGGTTATCAGGACTTATTATAAATCGTAACAAAAACTATACAAGGAACATTTCAAAAAGAGAAAATTAACCCGACCAGACTCCCCCCCTACACCCCCCCCCTTTTTACTCAAACTACTCATTAATGCCTATTCACAAACTATTTACAAATTTACTTATAAACATATTTAAATAACTATAAGTCAGATAAATGAGATAAACAAATAAACTATATCATGCCTTACCCTTAACTTATAAGGCCAGTCATATACAAGTGGCTCGGAGGGTGGGTTCCTGCACCAACATAGTCCAGATACCCAATTGTCCAGCCAGGGCACAGTTCTGGAGGAGGAGGAGAGGAGGAGGAGGAGGAGAAGAAACCTTGTTCACAGCAGGGTGGCACCCAAAGCAGCTTACGGCCATCACTTGAACGTGGCTGGGGGGATACGGAGGACACAGATGATACACCTCCCACAGAGGACAGCTTGTCGTTGCCTCTGGGAAGCCTGGCACACATGAGCGGCTACATGCTCCATTGCCGAGCTGCCCACATTTTAACTTGTGCAGATTACTGGGTGGCAACCCTGCTGGATCCCCGTTACAAGGACAACGTGCCGTCGTTAATTCCGTCACTGAAGTGTGACTGGAAGAAGCCAATGCTTTTAGATGAGGGGGCTCAGTGGAAGTACAGGGCTAAAGCAGAGGAGGAAGAAGTCGCCAACGCAGCTGGGTCACCGCCCACACCTCAGAAGGCAGGGTTAGCATGGCCGAAATGTGCAAAATCTTTGTCACCACGCCCCAACAGCCAGCATCACCAGCAGATATGGAACGTCTTAGCAAGAGGCCACATTTCCGCAAAATGGTGGAATAGTATCTGTGCACACGCCTACACGTACTGACTGATGGGCCTGCCCAGGGTCGTAGCTACAGGGGAAGCAGGGAAAGCAGCTGCTTTGGGGCCCTGACCAAGAAGGGGCCTATACAGGAGGAGGAGGACTTTGACAGGGCCCCCTCAACAGTATTATACAATGAAATTTCAGTGGCAGTATAGACAGTGTTGAATACGGATGGAACAACTGCCTAGTCTGAGAGAGCGATCTTTAGTAGCCACAGGAATGGGGGCAGCATGAAAGGAAGGCGTTGCGAAAAAATTATTGGGGGAGGGTGGGGGGGACTATTCAAAAATTTACTGTTGGGCCCAGTCATTTCTAGCTACACCACTGGGTCTACCGCATTCAACTTCTGGGTCTCCAAATTGGGGACATGGCCTCAGCTTTACCTTTACGCCTTGGAGGTGCTGGCCTGCCCTGCAGCCAGTGAATTGTCTGGACGTGTGTTTAGCACGGCTGGGGGTGTTATCACAGACAAGTGCAGCCGCCATCCACAGCCAACTTGGACATTAAAAAGAACCAGGCATGGATCGCACCGGACTTGTTCGTACCTTATGAAGAATAGATATGTATACCGGCCTCACCCAACCATTGTTATACTACTGCGCACTTTCTCTTTGTTTTCTTTTTTATATTTTTCAATGTTTTGGGGTCTACCCCCAAAAAAAATAGAAAGCAAGACACATTGTTGTTGGCGACTACCTTTGGCTTTACAGCCAAAAAAGTCTTTATGTAGAGATGGCCGAACTATTCGCCGGTGAACAGTTCCCGCGAACATAGCTTGTTCGCGTTCGCCGCGGTGGGTGAACATATGCGATGTTCGGTCCGCACCCTATACATCATCATTGAGCAAACTTTGACCCTGTACCTCACAGTCAGCAGACACATTCCAGTCAATCAGCAGTATACCCTCCTCCCAGACCCTCCCATCTCCTGGACAGCATCCATTTTAGATTCATTCGGAAGCTGCAGTCTTAGTGAGAGGGACAGCGTAGCTGCTGCAGATTTAATTGGGAAATCGATAGCTAGGCTAGTGTATTCAGTGTCCACTCCAGTCCTGAAAGACTCATCTGATTTCTGCTGTAAGGACAGCATGCTGACAGCACCCCAAAAAGCCCTTTTTAGTGCTGCTACATTAGTCTGCTTTTTTTTCTCCATATATATATTGCAGTTGCCTTGCCTGCCCGCGTGTGAGGAGCTTGCTTGCCCACAGACTGTAGTGTGCCCTCTGCCAGTGCTGCCCATAAATCATACCGTGTGGCACTGGACTTTGCCTTAAAATAAGGCACTTTATCTGTACACTTTAATCTATTTTCAGTTGCCTGCCGGCCAGTGTGTGTGTCAGGCCCACAGACTGTAGTGTGCCCTCTGCCAGTGCTGCCCATCAATCATACCGTGCGGCACAAGATGTTGCCTAAAATAAGGCTTTTTATCTGTATACTTTAATCTAATTTCAGTTGCCTGCCGGCCAGTGTGTGTGTGTCAGGCCCACAGACTGTAGTGCGCCCTCTGCCAGTGCTGCCCATCAATCATACCGTGCGGCACAGGACGTTGCCTAAAATAAGACACTTTATCTGTACACTTTAATCTAATTTCAGTTGCCTGCCGGCCAGTGTGTGTGTCAGGCCCACAGACTGTAGTGTACCCTCTGCCAGTGATGCCCATCAATCATACCGTGTGGCACTGGACTTTGCCCTAAAATAAGGCACTTTATCTGTACACTTTAATCTAATTTCAGTTGCCTGCCTGCCAGTGTGTGTGTGTCAGGCCCACAGACTATAGTGCGCCCTCTGCTAGTGCCCAACACTCATACCGGGTGGCACAGTACCTAGCACGTGTAGTACCACTTATCTAAAAAAAAAATGACAGGCAGAGGCAGGCCACCCCGCAGGGGCCATCGTGGTCGTGGTGCTGTGATTTCCACTGGCTCTGGAATAATGCCCAGTGTTCAGAGGCCACGTACCCTGAACCCGAAAAAGTCTGAGGACATAGTTGACTGGCTTACACAGGACTAGAGATGAGCGAACACCTGGATGTTCGGGTTCGAGAGGTTCGGCCGAACTTCCGGAAAATGTCCGGGTTCGTGATCCGAACTCAACCCGAACTTCATCCCGAACCCGAACCCCATAGAAGTCAATGGGGACCCGAACTTTTGGGCACTAAAAAGGCTGTAAAAGACTCCCGGAAAGGGCTAGAGGGCTGCAAAAGGCGGCAAAATGTAGGTAAATCCCCTGCAAACAAATGTAGATAGGGAAATGATGAGTTAACATAAAATAAATAAAAATTAACCTGTAAAAGACACCCAGAGGGATAATATACCGCAATAAACGCATTGCGATTACAACTTTGAGCTAACGATCACCATGGGAACGCCTCCTCCAGTAGAATGTACTGTCGGATCTGAGAATTAAGTTGAAATCGCAATGCGATTCTTATATATTTGCTTAATCGCATTGCGATTTCAACTTAGCATTGCTAAATAATTCCATCCATATCGCTAACTTACTGAGTCAGTAAGTTAACGAATATGGATGGAATTATTTAGCAATGCTAAGTTGAACGGCAATGCGATTAGCAGATATATAATAATCGCATAATCGCGTTCGAATAGAACTTAAAGCTGTCACTTAGTCAGTTTTAGTATTGGTGTGTTGTAATAGAAGTTACATTCGTACGCGAATATAACTTAGAGCAATACAGTCCACTTTACACTGTTAGTTTTATTATCGCGATAATACAACTATTCAAGAATCGTGCACGTGCGTCTGTACGTGTGTGCGTACTCGGATCGGATCGAGAGAGACGAGAGTGGAGATTGGTGACTGTCCCAGCGATTATGGCGAAAAGTAATTTCTCTAAAGAAGAGCTGGATTTCTTAATAACTGTAAGTAAAAAGTAATTGAACTTAGTTAGTGTGTAATTCAGTAATGTGATTTAAACTTATTAATGATTTTTATTAGCCAAGAAGCCTGCAGGCCTTCACTGATCTCATAACTGCCTTACACTGTCACATGTCCTACTGCTTGGTGACATAAACTCATCACAGGCTTTAGCAGACTGCACAACTACATGAGTGATTAGTGAAAGACACTGTTAAAGGGGTGGCAATGTTCAAGTCACTTTTAAAGGGATGACGATGTTCAAGTCACTTTTAAAGGGATGGCGATGTTCAAGTCACTTTTAAAGGGGCGGCAATATTCAAGTCACTTTTAAAGGGATCGCAATGTTCAAGTCACTTTTAAAGGGATGGCGATGTTCAAGTGACTTTTAAAGGGCGGCAATATTCAAGTCACTTTTAAAGGGATCGCAATGTTCAAGTCACTTTTAAAGGGATGGCGATGTTCAAGTCAGTTTTAAAGGGATGGCAATGTTCAAGTCACTTTTAAAGGGCGGCAATGTTCAAGTCACTTTAAGGGATGCATGGCGATGTTCAAGTCAGTTTTAAAGGGATGGCGATGTTCAAGTCACTTTTAAAGGGGCTGCAGTGTTCAAGTCAATTTTAAAGGGGCGGCAATGTTCAAGTCACTTTTAAAGGGATGGCGAATTGGCGATGTTCAAGTCAGTTTTAAAGGGATGGCGATGTTCAAGTCACTTTTAAAGGGGCTGCAGTGTTCAAGTCACTTTTAAAGGGGCGGCAATGTTCAAGTCACTTTTAAAGGGATGGCGGATGTTCAAGTCAGTTTTAAAGGGATGGCGATGTTCAAGTCACTTTTAAAGGGGCTGCAGTGTTCAAGTCACTTTTAAAGGGGCGGCAATGTTCAAGTCACTTTTAAAGGGATGGCGATGTTCTACTCTTTGACTGTTTTGATATTAAATGTTATTTTTGATGGTTCTTATGACTATGATAACTAATAATTGTATTTTAGAACTGTGGGATTACATGATTTAATTGTTATCTTGCAGGAAATGTTGGAGAAGGGGTACGACCGCAGAAGGTCAAGGGGCGAAAAGCAGGCCATAGTGCGGAGAATTGCTTTCCATCTGTGGCAGAAGCATGGGTGCACTCATCGGAAGGATGCGATTCTAAAAAAGTGGTCAGATCTGAAGCGCCACCGGATGGATCTGATCACTAAGATCCGAGATAAATCTCTTCCAGGTACAATACTTATTTGCATAACTGAGCAGATAGATAACACAATATGTTGGTGAGAGAAATAAGTATTTTTAACCCTTTACAATAAATCACTTAGTACAGTGGTGTTGAACTGATGGGAAAGGGTGCTAAAAGTGGCAATATGAGACCTCTTTCTGGGCCACATATGTTTTTTGACTTTACACAGTTGACTTTGGCCCCTGAAGCTTGTCCAAACTCCTCGCACGTCTGGACGAGTGTAGACAACAAGCATCGATCAGGACAATTAGGCCACATGCCCAAATGAAGTCATAGACTCGAATCACTCTTGTTCCCTGGGGAGTGGCCCAACACCCAATAGCAGCAGTGAGTTGAAGCTGAACTTAATCAACGATGCTCAAAGGCAGAGTGCAGGGGGTACCCACAGGGTCCTGGTCCGGCAGGTCAAGGCAGACACTGATGATACTACACTTGATCTAAGCCAAAAGGAGAAGAAAGATAGGTGTAGTTAATTATTATGCCATCCAGACACTACCATAGATTAATTTGTGTACCCTTAACTGTAATTTGGCTTTACTTGTTTATCTTGGCATTTTTAAAAATTTGGTCATCATCATCATTACAGATGCTCCGCTTCCCAAAGTGAGAGCCAAGCTCTCTAAAAAGAAGAAGGCGGTGGAGGTGGAGGAGGAGACAGACCACTCGGACGAGCAGGAAGAGGCAGGGCCATCAGGCTATCGGGCCCATAGCCCACCTGCTGCAGTGGAGGAGGGTGATGACTCTGAGGAGGCAGAAGAGGAGATGGTCACTACCCCCGACAAGAAGGTAAATGGATGATGTGGATATTTTTATTTATTCAGTGTCCCAGAAAGCTAATGTTACGGGTGGGAGTACTGATTTCCATAACGTATCTAACTGCCACATCCATTTTTGGAAGTACGATATAACAAGCATGCAATATATAAATTTTTCTAAGAATATATTTTAACAAACTATATTATTTTTTTAAATGAAGAAAATATAATAAAACAGGCAACAAATAAAGTACAACACATAACAGTAATATAAAAATAAACACTAAAAAGTAATTGATCAACATCAAAACCATTAACGTAACTACTAAGTCAATAACCCAAAACTAAAAGGAACTATTATTAATCCTACCTAAACCAATATATAACAGATTTACATAGTAACATAGTAACATAGTATATAAGACCGAAAAAGACATTTGTCCATCCAGTTCGGCCTGTTTCCTACAAGTTGATCCAGAGGAAGGCAAAACCCCTGTGAGGCAGAAGCCAATTTTCCTCACATAAGGGGAAAAAATTCCTTCCCGACTCCAATCAGGCAATCAGAATAACTCCCTGGATCAACGACCCTCTCTAGTAGCTATAGCCTGTAATATTATTACACTCCAGAAATAAATCCAGTCCCCTCTTGAATTCCTTTATTGTACTCACCATCACCACCTCCTCAGGCAGAGAGTTCCATAGTCTCACTGCTCTTACAGTGAAGAATCCTTTTCTATGTTTGTGTACAAACCTTCTTTCCTCCAGACGCAGAGGATGTCCCCTTGTCACAGTCACAGTCCTGGGGATAAATAGATGATGGGAGAGATCTCTGTACTGACCCCTGATATATTTATACATAGTTATTAGATCTCCCTCAGTCGTCTTTTTTCTAAAGTGAATAACCCTAATTTTGATAACCTTTACGGTACTGTAGATCCTCATTCCAGTTATTACTTTAGTTGCCCTCCTCTGAACCCTCTCCAGCTCTGCTATGTCTGTCTTGTTCACAGGAGCCCAGAACTGTACACAGTACTCCATGTGTGGTCTAACCAGTGATTTTCAAGAAAAAATATCATCTCAGCTTTATATAACAATTAATGATTGTATTTTAATGTACATTTCCAAATTTTATTTCATTTATTTTACAGCTGACAACATCATGTTAAAAAAATAAAAATAATGCGAAGGAAGCACCAGCTGCAAATGCAGCAGTTCAGGGAGCAGCAAACCAGGAAGATGAGGCAGCTCAAGATGCAGTTCTCCCACCAAATGCGAGCCATGGAGGAGGCTCATCTTAAGGACATCGATGATCTGCTGGAGGAGCAGAGAAAATTTAAAAATTACCCTAATTTTTTGGTTATTTATATATTTATGTTAAAAATAATTCTATTTTGTTAAAGATTATTTTATAAAACTATAATGTTAAATCAAATTTATTGCGTTTTGTTTGATTGGAAACAAAGGGTACAGATAGTGTTGCCCATATTAATAATTATTTTTCATTACTGTAATCTTTCAAGGGTTTCAAGTTCAACTGGTTTATGTGCTAGATCTGGTAAGGTTTTTGGTAAGGCTGTAAAACACACCCGAAAGGGCTAGAGGGCTGCAAAAGGCAGCAAAATGTAGGTAAATCCCTGCAAACAAATGTAGATAGGGAAATGATGAGTTAACATAAAATAAATAAAAATTAAACAATATTAATTGGAGTGAGGTCCCATAGCACAGAATCAGGCTTCAAGTCACCCACCAATGGAGAAGGTCACTTACTATTATTTCGACCCCAGCACCCAGACAAAGGAGAGAGGTCCCACAGCAGAGAATCAGGCATCATATCAACCACCACAGGAGTAGGCCACCATTTAGTTACTTTGACCCCTTCACCCAGACAGAGGAGAGAGGCCCCACAGCAGAGAATCAGGCATCATATCAACCACCACAGGAGTAGGCCACCATTTAGTTACTTTGACCCCTTCACCCAGACAGAGGAGAGAGGCCCCACAGCAGAGAATCAGGCATCATATCAACCACCACAGGAGTAGGCCACCATTTAGTTACTTTGACCCCTTCACCCAGACAGAGGAGAGAGGCCCCACAGCAGAGAATCAGGCATCATATCAACCACCACAGGAGTAGGCCACCATTTAGTTACTTTGACCCCTTCACCCAGACAGAGGAGAGAGGTCCCACAGCAGAGAATCAGGCATCATATCAACCACCACAGGAGTAGGCCACCATTTAGTTAACTTTGACCCCTTCACCCAGACAGAGGAGAGAGGCCCCACAGCAGAGAATCAGGCATCATATCAACCACCACAGGAGTAGGCCACCATTTAGTTACTTTGACCCCTTCACCCAGACAGAGGAGAGAGGCCCCACAGCAGAGAATCAGGCATCATATCAACCACCACAGGAGTAGGCCACCATTTAGTTACTTTGACCCCTTCACCCAGACAGAGGAGAGAGGCCACACAGCACATATTCAGGCATCATATCAACCACCGCAAGAGAAGGACACTATTTAGATACTTTGACCCCTGCACCCAGAAGAGGAGAGAGGTTCCACAGCAGAGAATCAGGCATAATATCAACCACCACAGGAGTAAGCCACCATTAAGTTACTTTGACCCCTTCACCCAGACAGAGGAGAGAGGCCCCACAGCAGAGAATCAGGCATCATATCAACCACCACAGGAGTAGGCCACCATTTAGTTACTTTGACCCCTTCACCCAGACAGAGGAGAGAGGCCCCACAGCAGAGAATCAGGCATCATATCAACCACCACAGGAGTAGGCCACCATTTAGTTACTTTGACCCCTTCACCCAGACAGAGGGAGAGGCCACACAGCAGATATTCAGGCATCATATCAACCACCACAGGAGTAGGCCACCATTTAGTTACTTTGACCCCTTCACCCAGACAGAGGAGAGAGGCCACACAGCACATATTCAGGCATCATATCAACCACCACAAGAGTAGGACACTATTTAGATACTTTGACCCCTGCACCCAGGACAGAGAGAGAGGTTCCACAGCAGAGAATCAGGCATCATATCAACCACCACAGGAGTAGGCCACCATTTAGTTACTTTGACCCCTTCACCCAGACAGAGGAGAGAGGCCCCACAGCAGAGAATCAGGCATCATATCAACCACCACAGGAGTAGGCCACCATTTAGTTACTTTGACCCCTTCACCCAGGACAGAGGAGAGAGGTCCCACAGCAGAGAATCAGGCATCATATCAACCACTCACAGGAGTAGGCCACCATTTAGTTACTTTGACCCCTTCACCCAGACAGATGAGAGAGGCCCCACAGCACATATTCAGGCATCATATCAACCACCGCAAGAGAAGGACACTTTTAGATACTTTGACCCCTGCACCCAGGAAGAGGAGAGAGGTTCCACAGCAGAGAATCAGGCATAATATCAACCACCACAGGAGAAGCCACCATAAAGTTACTTTGACCCTTCACCCAAACAGAGGAGAGAGGCCCCACAGCACATATTCAGGCATCATATAAACCACCGCAAGAGAAGGACACCATTTAGATACTTTGACCCCTGCACCCAGGACAGAGGAGAGAGGTCCCACAGCACAAATTCAGGCATCATATCAACCACCACAGGAGAAGGCCTCTTTCAGTGACTTAGGCCTTTGGACCCAGACAGAGGAGAGAGGTCAGAGATTAGCTTCATATCCCCCAGCACAGCAGAAGACCGCTTTATTTGACTTAGGCCTCAGCACCCAGACAGAGGACAGAGGTAGCATGGCAGAGGTTATGGCTTTATGTCACCTGATAGTTTAACAGGCCACTTTCATCTAGTTAGGCCCCGGCGCCCAGACAGAGGAGAGTTTCATTCAACTGTGGGTTACATAAAATTTGTATTAAATAAAGAAGTGGCCCGTAGTACAACAAGACATGTTTTAGGCAGTTATTAAGGACTACTCTGCACAAGGGAGGGACAGGTCCTGTGGGATCCATGCCTGGTTCATCTTTATGAACGTCAGCTTGTCCACATTGGCTGTGGACAGGCGGCTGCGCTTGTCAGTAATGACGCCCCGCCATGCTGAATACGCTGTTCTGATAAAACGCTGGCCGCCGGGCAGGAAAGCACCTCCAAGGCATAACATGCTAACTCTGGCCACGTGGACAATTTTTGAAACCCAGAAGTTGAATGGGGCCGAACCGTCCGTCAGTACGTGGAGGGGTGTGCAGACATACTGTTCAACCATGTTAGTGAAATGCTGCCTCCTGCTAACACGTTCCGTATCAGGTGGTGGGGCAGTTAGCTGTGGCGTGGAGACAAAACTTGTCCACATTTCTGCCATGCTAACCCTGCCCTCAGAGGAGCTGGCCGTGATACTGCTGCGTGGGCGACCTCTAGCTCCTCCTCTGCCTTGGCCTTGGCCTTCCACCTGTTCCCTGTGACAGTTGGGAATGCTCTCAGGAGCGCGTCTACCAGCGTGCGCTTGTACTCGCAAGCATCTTCCTATCACGCTCCAGTGCAGGAAGTAAAGTGGGCACATTGTCTTTGTACCGGGGATCCAGCAGGGTGGCCACCCAGTAGTCAGCACACGTTAAAATGTGGGCAACTCTGCTGTCGCTGAGCAGGCACTGCAGCATGTAATCGCTCATGTGTGCCAGGCTCCCCAGAGGTAAGGACAAGCTGTCCTCTGTGGGAGGCGTATCGTCATCGTCCACCGTATCCCCCAGCCACGCACTAGTGATGGGCCTGAGCTGTGTGGGCTGCCACCCTGCTGTGAACCTGCTTCATCCTCGTCCTCCTCCACCTCCTCCTCATCCTCCTCGTCCTCCATTAGAGTGCCTTGGCTGGCGACTTGTGAACCTGCCCTCTGCTGCTTCAAAAACCTCCCTCTGAGCTACTTCTAACAGACTGGCCTGAAAGTCTTAGAAACGAGCCCTCCTCCTCCTCCTCCTCCTCCTCCTCCACCTGGGCCACCTCCTCTTCCATCATTGCCCTAAGCGTTTCTCTAGGAGACATAGAATTGGTATTGTAACGCTGATAACAGTGTCATCGCCACTGGCCATTTTGGTGGAGTACTCAAAGCAGTGCAGCAGGGCACACAGGTCTCGCATGGAGGCCCAATCATTGGTGGTGAAGTGGTGCCGTTCCGCAGTACGACTGACGCGAGCGTGCTGCAGCTGAGACTCCACTATGGCCTGCTGCTGCTCGCACAGTCTCCACAGCATGTGCAAGGTGGAGTTCCACCGGGTGGGCACGTCGCATATGAGGCGGTGAGCGGTAAGGCCGAAGTTCCGCTGTAGCGCAGACAGGCGAGCAGCGGCAGGATGTGAACGCCGGAAGCGCGCACAGACGGCCCGCACTTTATGCAGCAGCTCTGACATGTTGGAGTAGTGGTGAATGAACCTCTGCACCACCAAATTCAGCACATGCGCCAGGCAAGGGATGTGCGTCAAACCGGCTAGTCCCAGAGCTGCCACGAGATTTCGCCCATTATCGCATACCACCAGGCCTGGCTTGAGGCCCACCGGCAGCAACCACTGCGTCCGTCTGTTGTTCAATACCCCGCCACAACTCCTGCGCGGTGTGGGGCCTGTCCCCAAACATAAGAGTTTCAGAATGGCCTGCTGACGTTTACCCCGGGCTGTGCTGAAGTTGGTGGTGAAGGTGTGTGGCTGACAGGAGGAGCTGGTGGAAGCAGAGGAGGAGGAGAAAGCCGAGTAGGAGGAGGAGGCTACAGGAGGCAGAGAATGATGCCCTGCGATCCTAGGTGGCGGAAGGACGTGCGCCAAGGAACTCTCCGCCTGGGGCCCAGCCGCCACTACATTCACCCAGTGTGCAGTTAGTGAGATATAGCGTCCTTGGTCGTGCTTACTGGTCCACGTATCTGTGGTTAGGTGGACCTTGGCACAAATGGCGCTGCGCAGTGCACACTTGATTTTATCGGACACTTGCATGTGCAGGGAAGGCACGGCTGTCTTGGAGAAGTAGTGGCGGCTGGGAACCACATACTGGGGACAGCCATGGCCATCAGCTGTTTGAAGCTGTCTGTGTCCACCAGCCGGAATGACAGCATTTCAAAGGCCAGTAGTTTAGAAATGCTGGCATTCAGGCCAAGGGCCTCGAGGGTGACTAGGTGGGAATTTGCGCTTCCTCTCAAAGGTTTGAGAGATGGAGAGCTGAACGCTGCTGTGTGAAATAGTGGAGACGCAAGGTGACGGTGGCGGTGGTGGTGGTGGTGTCGGTGGCACATCCTCTGTTTGCTGCTCGGCAGGTGGCAACATTCCTCTCGAGGCGGAAGCCGAGGCAGCAGCGGTAGAGGGAGCAGGGGAGCCTGAGCGGGTTCATTTTTTTTGAGGTGTGCACTCCACTGCAGTTCATGCTTTTGCATGTAGATGCCTGATCATGCAGGTGGTGCTCAGGTTAAGAACGTTAATGCCTCGCCTCAGGGTCTGATGGCACAGCGTGCAAACCACTCTGGTCTTGTCCTCAGCACATTGTTTGAAGAAGTGCCATGCCAGGGAACTCCTTGAAGATGCCTTTGGGGTGCTGGGTCCCTGTTGGCACTGGCCAATAGCAGGCGAACTCTCGGGACGGCGGGTGTTCTGCTTTTGCCCCCTGCTCCTCTCTTGGCTTCGCTGTTGTCTCGGTCTCACCACTGCCTCTTCCTCTGAACTATTTAAGTCAGCGGCACGACCTTCAGTCCATGTGGGGTCTAAGACCTCATCGTCCTCTGCATCGTCTTCCACCCAGTCTTCCTCCCTGACCTCCTCCTGTTCAGTCTGCACACTGCAATAAGACGCGGCAGTGGGCACCTGTGTTTCGTCATCATCAGACACTCGGTCACTCTGCTGTGGTGGTATTCCCATGTCCTCATCATCTGGATACATAAGTGGTTGTGCTGCCAGTGCATGGTATGTCTTCCACCGCTAGGGAAGGGCTAGGTGGACGCCCTGGGAACCCCTGCCAGCAGAGTCTTCAAACAGAAGAAGAGACTGCTGCATAACTTGAGGCTCGGACAGTTTCCCTGATATGCATGGGGGTGATGTGACAGACTGATGGGCTTGGTTTTCCGGTGCCACCTGTGCGCTCCGCAGAAGACTGGGCGGAAGACAATGTGAACGTGCTGGAAGCACTGTCGGCCACCCAATCGACTAATGCCTGTACCTGCTCAGGCCTTACCATCCTCATAACGGCATTGGGCCCCACCAAATATCGCTGTAAATTCTGCCGGCTACTTGAGGGAGTTGGTTCACTACTTTGTGCGCCTGAGGCCGAACGGCCACGTCCTCTGCCAGCAACAGAGACTCCACGGACCCCACCACGACCGCGTCCTCGTCCCTTAATAGAATGTTTTCTCATTGTTGCGATTCAACTCGCACCACAATAAAATATATTATTTTTTAGCCCCAAAATTCCCACACTGGAAGATATAATTCCTTTTTCCGCTATAAATTACAAGAAGACTGCTGCAAATTGGACACCAGAATTTTTTAAATGCTACTTATGTTAAATGAATTCCCACAGTGGGAGAAGTATTTCCTTTTACAGGAGTAACAACGTGCGGCGTACTATTTCGGGTGTCACCAACACCAGATTGATTAAATTGGCCTTTTGGAACCAAAATGACAACACTGGACACTATAATGCCTTTTTCTGGTATTAATTACAAGAAGACTGCTGCAAATTGGACACCAGAATTTTTAAATGCTACTTATGTTAAATGAATTCCCACAGTGGGAGAAGTATTTCCTTTTTACAGGAGTAACAACGTGCGGCGTACTATTTCGGGTGTCACCAACACCAGATTGATTAAATTGGCCTTTTGGAACCAAAATGACAACACTGGACACTATAATGCCTTTTTCTGGTATTAATTACAAGAAGACTGCTGCAAATTGGACACCAGAATTTTTAAATGCTACTTATGTTAAATGAATTCCCACAGTGGGAGAACTATTTCCTTTTACAGGAGTAACAACGTGCGGCGTACTATTTCGGTGTCACCAACACCAGATTGATTAAATTGGCCTTTTGGAACCAAAATGACAACACTGGACACTATAATGCCTTTTTCTGGTATTAATTACAAGAAGACTGCTGCAAATTGGACACCAGAATTTTTTAAATGCTACTTATGTTAAATGAATTCCCACAGTGGGAGAACTATTTCCTTTTTACAGGAGTAACAACGTGCGGCGTACTATTTCGGGTGTCACCAACACCAGATTGATTAAATTGGCCTTTTTGAAACCAAAATGACAACACTGGACACTATAATGCCTTTTTCTGGTATTAATTACAAGAAGACTGCTGCAAATTGGACACCAGAATTTTTAAATGCTACTTATGTTAAATGAATTCCCACAGTGGGAGAAGTATTTCCTTTTACAGGAGTAACAACGTGCGGCGTACTATTTCGGGTGTCACCAACACCAGATTGATTAAATTGGCCTTTTGGAACCAAAATGACAACACTGGACACTATAATGCCTTTTTCTGGTATTAATTACAAGAAGACTGCTGCAAATTGGACACCAGAATTTTTAAATGCTACTTATGTTAAATGAATTCCCACAGTGGGAGAACTATTTCCTTTTACAGGAGTAACAACGTGCGGCCTACTATTTCGGGTGTCACCAACACCAGATTGATTAAATTGGCCTTTTTGAAACCAAAATGACAACACTGGACACTATAATGCCTTTTTCTGGTATTAATTACAAGAAGACTGCTGCAAATTGGACACCAGAATTTTTAAATGCTACTTATGTTAAATGAATTCCCACAGTGGGAGAACTATTTCCTTTTACAGGAGTAACAACGTGCGGCGTACTATTTCGGGTGTCACCAACACCAGATTGATTAAATTGGCCTTTTGGAACCAAAATGACAACACTGGACACTATAATGCCTTTTTCTGGTATTAATTACAAGAAGACTGCTGCAAATTGGACACCAGAATTTTTTAAATGCTACTTATGTTAAATGAATTCCCACAGTGGGAGAACTATTTCCTTTTACAGGAGTAACAACGTGCGGCGTACTATTTCGGGTGTCACCAACACCAGATTGATTAAATTGGCCTTTTGGAACCAAAATGACAACACTGGACACTATAATGCCTTTTTCTGGTATTAATTACAAGAAGACTGCTGCAAATTGGACACCAGAATTTTTAAATGCTACTTATGTTAAATGAATTCCCACAGTGGGAGAACTATTTCCTTTTACAGGAGTAACAACGTGCGGCGTACTATTTCGGGTGTCACCAACACCAGATTGATTAAATTGGCCTTTTTGGAACCAAAATGACAACACTGGACACTATAATGCCTTTTTCTGGTATTAATTACAAGAAGACTGCTGCAAATTGGACACCAGAATTTTTAAATGCTACTTATGTTAAATGAATTCCCACAGTGGGAGAACTATTTCCTTTTACAGGAGTAACAACGTGCGGCGTACTATTTCGGGTGTCACCAACACCAGATTGATTAAATTGGCCTTTTTGGAACCAAAATGACAACACTGGACACTATAATGCCTTTTTCTGGTATTAATTACAAGAAGACTGCTGCAAATTGGACACCAGAATTTTTTAAATGCTACTTATGTTAAATGAATTCCCACAGTGGGAGAACTATTTCCTTTTACAGGAGTAACAACGTGCGGCGTACTATTTCGGGTGTCACCAACACCAGATTGATTAAATTGGCCTTTTGGAACCAAATGACAACACTGGACACTATAATGCCTTTTTCTGGTATTAATTACAAGAAGACTGCTGCAAATTGGACACCAGAATTTTTAAATGCTACTTATGTTAAATGAATTCCCACAGTGGGAGAACTATTTCCTTTTACAGGAGTAACAACGTGCGGCGTACTATTTCGGGTGTCACCAACACCAGATTGATTAAATTGGCCTTTTGGAACCAAAATGACAACACTGGACACTATAATGCCTTTTTCTGGTATTAATTACAAGAGGACTGCTGCAAATTGGACACCAGAATTTTTTAAATGCTACTTATGTTAAATGAATTCCCACAGTGGGAGAACTATTTCCTTTTACAGGAGTAACAACGTGCGGCGTACTATTTCGGGTGTCACCAACACCAGATTGATTAAATTGGCCTTTTGGAACCAAAATGACAACACTGGACACTATAATGCCTTTTTCTGGTATTAATTACAAGAGGACTGCTGCTGGTATTTCAGAACACCGGAATTTTTAAAATGCTCGCTTTGGTACATAAATTGCCCACACTGGGAGAATTATTGCCTAAACCTTTTACAGTATTATTTACTGAAGGAGTGCTTCTTCTGGTCTAACACCAGAATTATGTTTGTTACAGGGAAAGATTTTTTAATTTATATTTCTGGCAAAAAAATAAAAATTTAATTTCTGGCTGACAGTATTGGACCTGGCTGTAGTGACACTGGCTAGCCTAGCTGGAACAGCACATTCATGGGATTTGCTATCCAAGTGGGTTACTTTCAGTTTCACCACTGATATATTAAATATATTGGCAGTTGGTAGGGGTGACACAAGCACAGCCAAACCCCTGATGTAGTATATCTATGAAAAATCGACTATTACATGAGATTAATGGACGCTGTGGCAGCTTTTGCTGTAGCACCACAAGTCCCAAAATGGCCGCCGCCTATCAGCCCAGTAACATGTGCCAGAAAATGGTCTGCCCAGCCAGAAAAAAATTGACTTTGACTGAGCAGCTGAATCGCTGTTGTTCTGTGTCACAGGAGTAGATTTTTCAATTCTTTGGAGCTTTTCTTTGGACTCTGTGGCAGCTTGAGCTGGCCCACCACAGGTCCCAAAATGGCCGCCGCCGGTCAGCCCAGTTACATGTGCCGGTAAAAATCGATCTGGCCAGTGTAAAAAAATAAACTTTCAGTGAACAGCTCAGCTGAGTTGTTCTGATGCACAGGTTTAGATCATTCACTTCTTCTCAGGTTTTTTTCCTCGATTATTCCCTGCCTATCTCGCCCTCACAGCAGCTGCATCTATCCCTGTTCTATTCACATCGGGAGTGAGCACGTCCCGACGTGCGCACAAGCTTATAAAGAGGCTGAGTCACATGCTGCACTTGACCAATCACAGCCTTGCCAATAGTAGGCATGGCTGCGATGGCATCTTAGGGCAAGTAGTATGATGCATGTTGATTGGCTGCTTTGCAGCCTTTCAAAATGCGCCACAAAAATGACGAACTACAAAACCGAACCCGAACTTTTATGAAAATGTTCGGGTTCGGGTCGTGTCACGAACAACCCAAAATTCTGTATAGACCGGAACTATTCTCAAATGTGCGCTCAACCAACAGTCAACAATACTAGTGTTATTCAGTATCTCACTTTGTCTCTAATCGCATTCGATTTTATCTTATGCTTTTTTTGACAGGCATCGTATTCTATTTGATGCCTGGCAAAAAAAAAAAAATGCATAAGTTAACATCGAATGCGATTAGAACTTAATAGTGGGATACGAATAGCACTGCGTGCTAGAACAGCACGCACACGATTATTCGAATTTTGTATTATCGCGATACAAAACCAAACAGTAAAGTTAAAATCGAATGCAATTAGAACGTGTAGTGTGATGCGATTTATTTGAGTTCTAAGAATCGCATTGCGATTTCAACTTAATTCTCAGATCCGACAGTACATTCTACTGGAGGAGGCGTTCCCATGGTGATCGGTAGCTCAAAGTTGTAATCGCAATGCGATTTCAGCTTTAAGCCTGTACTATTCTGCTATATAGTACTTTCAAAATGCGCCGAGAGAACATGCCGAACTCCGAACTCGAACCCGAACTTTTTTGAAAATGTCCGGGTTCGGGTCCGTGTCACGGACACCCCAAAGTTCGGTACGAACCCGAACTATTCTCGAACTGTTCGCTCAACACTACACAGGACACCAAATCTTCAACAGCTTCCGCTAAGAACCTTGACGCACCATCCTCCTCCAGCTCAGCTTCGGTCACCTGCTCTCAAGTTACCACGCTCCCGCCAGGCCGCCACCACCACCACTACCACCACAGCCACCACAGCCGCTTCACTTGATCCAGTCAGAGGAGTTATTTACACATCAGTTGGATGCAATTAGTGATGCGCAACTATTATTGCCAGATGATGTAGATTACAGGGATATGTCTCAGTCAGGCAGGATTACACACATGTACATACAGTGTGATGATGATGATGATGATGTTGTACTCACTGCTGCTTCCTTTGCTGAGGTGTCAGATACAAGTGAAGCGGTTGATGATGACGATGTGTCCACGGATGCCACGTGGGTGCCTGCTCGAAGAGAAGAAGAGGGGGAAAGTTCAGAAGGGGAGACAGAGAGAAGGAGGAGACGAGTTGGAAGCAGGGGAGGTCGTCGCAAGGGAGTTAGTGGCACAGTCAGACAGCATGTATCGGCAGCCGGGGTCAGCCAGACAGCACGCCAGTCAACGCATGCTGTTGCCACCACCAGAATGCCGTCATTGCAAAGCTCAGCAGTGTGGCATTTTTTTGTGTGTCTGCCTCTGATAACAGCAATGCCATTTGCAACCTGTGCCAAAGAAACTGAGTCGTGGGAAGTCCAACACCCACCTCGGTACAACTGCTTTGCGAAGGCACATGATCTCACATCACAAACGCCAATGGGATCAACACATGCGTACAAGCAGCACACAAACTCAAAGCCACCATCCTCCTCCTGGTCCAGCATCTTCAGCCACGTCAACCACTGCTGTCCTCCTTGCCCCTCTCAACCACCCACCACTCCGCCTCTCACCTTCAGCAGTTCCATGCTCATCTGCCCACAGTCAGGTGTCTGTTAAGGAAATGTTTGAGCGTAAGAAGCCAATGTCACAGAGTCACCCCTTGCCCGGCGTCTGACAGCTGGCTTGACGGAACTCTTAGCCCGCCAGCTTTTACCATACCAGCTGGTGGAGTCTGAGGCCTTCAAAAATTTGTCGCTATTGGGACACCACAGTGGAAGGTACCTGACGAAATTTTTTTCAAAAAGGCAATCCTAAACCTCTACTATGTTATTGAAAATGAAGTCATGGCATCTCTGGCATACAGTGTTGGGGCAAGGGTCCATCTGACCATTGATACCTGGTCTGCAAAGCACGGTCAGGGCAGGTATATCACGTACACTGCGCATTGGGTCAACCTGCTGAAGGCTGACAAGCATGGAATGCGTGCGAGCAGAGTTGGTGACACCACCACGACTCTGCAGGCCGGCCTACTGCCAGTTAGATTCCCCGTTGTGCTGTGACATCCCCCTTATAAGCTGTGTAAAGCAAATTTTTAGTTTGGTTTTGAACTGCTGCATCCTTTCCGACTTTCGGTAATGTGGTAACATTTCTGCCACTTTCTGCTTATACCGGGGTCTAGTAGTGTGGCCACCCAGTACAGGTCGTTCTCCTTCATCCTTTTTATACGAGGGTCCCTCAACAGACATGACAGCATGAAAGAACCCATTTGCACAAGGTTGGATGCAGAGCTACTCATTTCCCCGTTCCTCGTCCTCACTGATGTCATTGACGGTCTGTTCCTCCCCAGCCACGTACAACACCACTGGGTCCCAGATAGGTGAAAACAACGAGCACCCTGAGGTACCTGCTGTGGCTGGTCTTCCTCCTCCTCAAAGCCACATTCCTCCTCTGACTCCTCTTCCTCATACTCCTCTTCCAGTGTTGCCGCAGGTCCGGCAAGCGGTGATGACAAGGCTGTTTCTGGTGGTGATGGTGACCACAACTCTTCCTCTTCCTCTTCATGCTCATCTACAACCTGATCCAGCACTCTTTGCAGGGCACGCTCCAGGAAGAAAACAAATGGGATGAGGTTGGTGATGGTACCTTCGGTGCGACTGACTAGGTTTGTCACATCCTCAAAAGGACGCATGAGCCTACAGGCATTGCGCATGAGCGTCCAGTAACGTGGCAAAAAAATTCCTAGCTCCGCAGAGGCGGTCCTAGCACCCCGGTCATAGAAATACTCGTTGATGGCTTTTTCTTGTTGGAGCAGGCGGTCGAACATCAGGAGTGTTGAATTCCAACGTGTCGGGCTGTCGCAAGTCAAGCGCCTCACTGGCATGTTGTTTCGCTGCTGAATATCGGAAAAGTGCGCCATGGCCGTGTAGGAATGCCTGAAATGGCCACACACCTTCCTGGCCTGCTTGAGGACGTCCTGTAAGCCTGGGTACTTAGACACAAAGCGTTGTACGATGAGATTCAACACATGTGCCATGCACGGCACATGTGACAACTTGCCCAAATTCAATGCCGACAACAAATTTGTTCCATTGTCACACACCACTTTGCCGATCTCCAGTTGGTGCGGGTCAGCCACTGATCCACCTGTGCATTCAGGGCGGACAGGAGTGCTGGTCCTGTGTGGCTCTCTGCTTTCAGGCAGGTCCACCCCAAGACAGTGTGACTGATAGGAATAGTACTAGTTAAGACAACTCATATCGGGTGTAAATTGCATGGCGCTAGACGCAGTGACCGTGGATTAAAACAAAGGGGAGGGAGCCAGCGTTTTTTTAACCATCTCCCCATTTGAAAAATCAATTTAATAAATGGACCCCAGATTGGGGACGTAACAGGGATTAAACTGATAAGAATAGTACTAGTTAACACACCACTCATACCGTGTGAGCAGAGCACACTGCACCAGCACGCCAAGCAGTGCCCCAAATTGGAAGTAACAAGAAGGACGCACACAGATAAATCACATTTCTGCAAGGAGCGGTGTCGAAAATCCATTCAATACACGTCCCTGATAGGGGACGTAACAGGATTAAAACTGATAGAGAATAGTACTACAGAAAATACCACTCATATCGGGTGTGAGAGTAAATTGCACAGCGCAGACGCAGTGACTGTGGATTAAAACAAAGGGGAGGGAGCCAGTGTTTTTTTAACCATCTCCCCGTTCGAAAAATCAATTCAAATCACCCTTTGTGTTGTACGTGGCTGGGTGGAGGAAGAAACCTTCAATGACACACATCACCGGGACATGGCTAGCTTGGTATCCAACCTTGTACAAATGGGGAGTTTGTGGTTGTGCAAATGGACTGTTTGTGGTTGTTTGCGGTCCATTAAAAGGGGAGTTTGGTCTGTCAATGTCTGCGAAGCGGGCGTAACCCTTACACTACCTGGATCGATACAACATCATACCTGATCGTATACACACACTGGATGTTTTAAAACCACGTTGTTCAAAAAATTTAGGATTGTTAGGTGATTTATGCCTTTTATGGATTAAAACCCAACTCTACGGCCAACTATGTAATTTTCCATGGGAGTTTTGCCATGGATCCTCTCCGGCATGCCACAGTCCAGGTGTTAGTCCCCTTGAAACAACTTTTCCATCACTATTGTGGCCAGAAAGAGTCCCTGTGGGTTTTAAAATTCGCCTACCTATTGAAGTCTATGGTGGTTCACCCGTTCGCCTGCTCGTGAACATTTGCTGAAGTTCGCCGCCGTCTCGCGAACGGAAAATTTTATGTTTGCGACATCACTATCTTTATGTCAGGCAACACTGCAACCGGTAATTGTAATGAACTAAGTTCCCTGTCTGTTATGCAGTGCAGGGGTACTTTTGAAAAGAAAAGGGATACAGATAGGCCAACAATCTGAACGCCACCTAATTTACAGCATATAGTTCCCAGTCAGGTATGCAGGGCAGGGTTAGTTTGAAAGAAAAAGGGGTCATGGAGCATCCCCTGTATCAGGCATCTATTTGCCCTGCTAAAGGATTATTTTAAAAGTGTATAGAAGCCAAGGGGGGCCCACACGCTGCAGATTTATCATGAGACATCATCGAGATTTTATAGCATATAACTACAGCACCCAACAATGTAAACGCCACGAACTTCAGAATATAATCTCCCAGTCAGGTATGCAGTGAGTGCAGGGGTACTTGAAAGAAAGAAGGGGGACAGATCACCTAACAATCTGAAGGTCACCTAATTTACTGAATATATTTCCCAAGTCAGGTATGCAGTGCAGGGGGTACTTTATGGCCCTAAGAATGTAACATACAATTTTAAGAAATTTACCTCCCTGTCACCTATGCAGAGCAGGTTGCAATTTTTCCTAAAATGGCGCTCACACATGTGAGGACGGAGGACATGGGTCAGGGAACTCTGGAAGACGGGATCATCAAGATCAACATGCATGGCATGCAGCCAGGGCTGGGACAAGGTCCACCACCACCAGAGGCTGAGCTGCCCAAGTGCGCTCCCCTCCAACTTGTGGGATGACACTGCCATGGGGGATCTGTGATGGATGACACTGTTATCAGGGAATTCCTCCCATAACAGGTCCCGATAGGAATGACCCCAATACAAGGGGTGAGGCTGTGGGCTGTACCTGCTTTTTTGATGACAGCGCCAGCGGGCCCGTGCAGTGACTGTGCTCCACACATCACTCCCACACTGTATATAATCTTAACTATATAACTGTAGTGATTTACCACAGCTATATAGTTAATAAAGATTATATCCAGTGAGCAGGGGCGGGGGTGGGGGGAATAGGGGATGGGTGTGTAGTAGAATACAGTCACTGCACGGGCCCTGCTGTCATTATGAAATAGCAGATGTGACCCCCAATCCTTTTATTGGGGGTCATTCAGCAAATTAACTCCTGTTTTGGGGTGAGGGGGGCATCTGTGGATGATGGTATTTCAGAACACCGAATTTTTAAAATGCTCTGTTTTGGTACATAAATTGCCCACACTGGGAGAATTATTGCCTAAACCTTTTTACAGTATTATTTACTGAAGGAGTGCTTCTTCTGGTCTAACACCAGAATTATGTTTGTTACAGGGAAAGATTTTTTAATTTATATTTCTGGCAAAAAAATAAAAATTTAATTTCTGGCTGACAGTATTGGACCTGGCTGTAGTGACACTGGCTAGCCTAGCTGGAACAGCACATTCATGGGATTTGCTATCCAAGTGGGTTACTTTCAGTTTCACCACTGATATATTAAATATATTGGCAGTTGGTAGGGGTGACACAAGCACAGCCAAACCCCTGATGTAGTATATCTATGAAAAAATCGACTATTACATGAGATTAATGGACGCTGTGGCAGCTTTTGCTGTAGCACCACAAGTCCCAAAATGGCCGCCGCCTATCAGCCCAGTAACATGTGCCAGAAAATGGTCTGCCCAGCCAGAAAAAAATTGACTTTGACTGAGCAGCTGAATCGCTGTTGTTCTGTGTCACAGGAGTAGATTTTTCAATTCTTTGGAGCTTTTCTTTGGACTCTGTGGCAGCTTGAGCTGGCCCACCACAGGTCCCAAAATGGCCGCCGCCGGTCAGCCCAGTTACATGTGTCGGTAAAAATCGATCTGGCCAGTGTAAAAAAATAAACTTTCAGTGAACAGCTCAGCTGAGTTGTTCTGATGCACAGGTTTAGATCATTCACTTCTTCTCAGGTTTTTTCCTCGATTATTCCCCTGCCTATCTCGCCCTCACAGCAGCTGCATCTATCCCTGTTCTATTCACATCGGGAGTGAGCACGTCCCGACGTGCGCACAAGCTTATAAAGAGGCTGAGTCACATGCTGCACTTGGCCAATCACAGCCTTGCCAATAGTAGGCATGGCTGCGATGGCATCTTAGGGCAAGTAGTATGATGCATGTTGATTGGCTGCTTTGCAGCCTTTCAAAATGCGCCACAAAAATGACGAACTACAAAACCGAACCCGAATTTTTATGAAAATGTTCGGGTTCGGTCGTGTCACGAACAACCCAAAATTCTGTATAGACCGGAACTATTCTCAAATATGCGCTCAACCAACAGTCAACAACACTAGTGCTATTCGTATCCACTCTTAAGTTCTAATCGCATTCGATTTTAACTTATGCTTTTTTGACAGGCATCGTATTCTATTTGATGCCTGGCAAAAAAAAAATAATGCATAAGTTAACATCGAATGCGATTAGAACTTAATAATGGGATACGAATAGCACTGGCGTGCTAGAACAGCACGCACACGATTATTCGAATTTTTGTATTATCGCGATACAAAACCAAACAGTAAAGTTAAAATCGAATGCAATTAGAACGTGTAGTGTGATGCGATTTATTTGAGTTCTAAGAATCGCATTGCGATTTCAACTTAATTCTCAGATCCGACAGTACATTCTACTGGAGGAGACGTTCCCATGGTGATCGGTAGCTCAAAGTTGTAATCGCAATGCGATTTCAGCTTTATGCCTGTACTATTCTGCTATATAGTACTTTCAAAATGCGCCGAGAGAACATGCCGAACTCCGAACTCGAACCCGAACTTTTTTGAAAATGTCCGGGTTCGGGTCCGTGTCACGGACACCCCAAAGTTCAGTACGAACCCGAACTATTCTCGAACTGTTCGCTCAACACTACACAGGACACCAAATCTTCAACAGCTTCCGCTAAGAACCTTGACGCACCATCCTCCTCCAGCTCAGCTTCGGTCACCTGCTCTCAAGTTACCACGCTCCCGCCAGGCCGCCACCACCACCACCACCACCACAGCCACCACAGCCGCTTCACTTGATCCATCAGAGGAGTTATTTACACATCAGTTGGATGCAACTATTATTGCCAGATGATGTAGATTACAGGGATATGTCTCAGTCAGGCAGGATTACACACATGTACATACAGTGTGATGATGATGATGATGATGTTGTACCCACTGCTGCTTCCTTTACTGAGGTGTCAGATACAAGTGAAGCGGTTGATGATGACGATGTGTCCACGAATGCCACGTGGGTGCCTCCTTGAAGAGAAGAAGAGGGGGAAAGTTCAGAAGGGGAGACAGAGAGAAGGAGGAGACGAGTTGGAAGCAGGGGGAGGTCGTCGCAAGGAGTTAGTGGCACAGTCAGACAGCATGTATCGGCAGCCGGGGTCAGCCAGACAGCACGCCAGTCAACGCATGCTGTTGCCACCACCAGAATGCCGTCATTGCAAAGCTCAGAAGTGTGGCTTTTTTTTTGTGTGTCTGCCTCTGATAACAGCAATGCCATTTGCAACCTGTGCCAAAAGAAACTGAGTCGTGGGAAGTCCAACACCCACCTCGGTACAACTGCTTTGCGAAGGCACATGATCTCACATCACAAACGCCAATGGGATCAACACATGCGTACAAGCAGCACACAAACTCAAAGCCACCATCCTCCTCCTGGTCCAGCATCTTTAGCCACGTCAACCACTGCTGTCCTCCTTGCCCCCTCTCAACCACCCACCACTCCGCCTCTCACCTTCAGCAGTTCCATCTCATCTGCCCACAGTCAGGTGTCTGTTAAGTAAATGTTTGAGCGTAAGAAGCCAATGTCACAGAGTCACCCCCTTGCCCGGCGTCTGACAGCTGGCTTGACGGAACTCTTAGCCCGCCAGCTTTTACAATACCAGCTGGTGGAGTCTGAGGCCTTCAAAAAATTTGTCGCTATTGGGACACCACAGTGGAAGGTACCCGGACAAATTTTTTTTCAAAAAAGGCAATCCTAAACCTCTACTATGTTATTGAAAATGAAGTCATGGCATCTCTGGCATACAGTGTTGGCGCAAGGGTCCATCTGACCATTGATACCTGGTCTGCAAAGCACGGTCAGGGCAGATATATCACGTACACTGCGCATTGGGTCAACCTGCTGAAGGCTGACAAGCATGGAATGCGTGAGCAGAGTTGGTGACACCACCACGACTTGCAGGCCGGCCTACTGCCAGTTAGATTCCCGTTGTGCTGTGACATCCCCCTTATAAGCTGTGTAAAGCAAATTTTTTAGTTTGGTTTTGAACTGCTGCATCCTTTCCGACTTTCGGTAATGTGGTAACATTTCTGCCACTTTCTGCTTATACCGGGGGTCTAGTAGTGTGGCCACCCAGTACAGGTCGTTCTCCTTCATCCTTTTTATACGAGGGTCCCTCAACAGACATGACAGCATGAAAGAACCCATTTGCACAAGGTTGGATGCAGAGCTACTCATTTCCCGTTCCTCGTCCTCACTGATGTCATTGACGGTCTGTTCTTCCCCCCAGCCACGTACAACACCACGGGTCCCAGATAGGTGAAAACAACGAGCACCCTGAGGTACCTGCTGTGGTTGGTCTTCCTCCTCCTCAAAGCCACATTCCTCCTCTGACTCCTCTTCCTCATACTCCTCTTCCAGTGTTGCCGCAGGTCCGGCAAGCGGTGATGACAAGGCTGTTTCTGGTGGTGCTGGTGACCACAACTCTTCCTCTTCCTCTTCATGCTCATCTACAACCTGATCTAGCACTCTTTGCAGGGCACGCTCCAGGAAGAAAACAAATGGGATGAGGTCGGTGATGGTACCTTTGGTGCGACTGACTAGGTTTGTCACATCCTCAAAAGGACGCATGAGCCTACAGGCATTGCGCATGAGCGTCCAGTAACGTGGCAAAAAAATTCCTAGCTCCGCAGAGGCGGTCCTAGCACCCCGGTCATAGAAATACTCGTTGATGGCTTTTTCTTGTTGGAGCAGGCGGTCGAACATCAGGAGTGTTGAATTCCAACGTGTCGGGCTGTCGCAAGTCAAGCGCCTCACTGGCATGTTGTTTCGCTGCTGAATATCGGAAAAGTGCGCCATGGCCGTGTAGGAATGCCTGAAATGGCCACACACCTTCCTGGCCTGCTTGAGGACGTCCTGTAAGCCTGGGTACTTAGACACAAAGCGTTGTACGATGAGATTCAACACATGTGCCATGCACGGCACATGTGACAACTTGCCCAAATTCAATGCCGACAACAAATTTGTTCCATTGTCACACACCACTTTGCCGATCTCCAGTTGGTGCGGGGTCAGCCACTGATCCACCTGTGCATTCAGGGCGGACAGGAGTGCTGGTCCTGTGTGGCTCTCTGCTTTCAGGCAGGTCCACCCCAAGACAGTGTGACTGATAGGAATAGTACTAGTTAAGACACAACTCATATCGGGTGTAAATTGCATGGCGCAGACGCAGTGACCGTGGATTAAAACAAAGGGGAGGGAGCCAGCGTTTTTTTAACCATCTCCCCATTTGAAAAATCAATTTAATAAATGGACCCCAGATTGGGGACGTAACAGGGATTAAACTGATAAGAATAGTACTAGTTAACACACCACTCATACCGTGTGGCAGAGCACACTGCACGGCACACGCGCAGTGCCCCAAATTGGAAGTAACAAGAAGGACGCACACAGATAAATCACATTTCTGCAAGGAGCGGTGTCGAAAATCCATTCAATACACGTCCTGATAGGGGACGTAACAGGGATTAAACTGATGAGAATAGTACTACAGAAAATACCACTCATATCGGGTGTGACATTAAATTGCAGGGCGCAGACGCAGTGACCGTGGATTAAAACAAAGGGGAGGGAGCCAGCGTTTTTTTAACCATCTCCCCGTTCAAAAAATCAATTCAATAAATGGACCCCAGATTTGGGACGTAACAGGGATTAAACTGATGAGAAGAGAACTACAGAAAATGACACTCATATCGGGTGTGAGAGTAAATTGCACAGCGCAGACGCAGTGACCGTGGATTAAAACAAAGGGGAGGGAGCCAGCGTTTTTTTAACCATCTCCCCGTTCGAAAAATCAATTCAAATCACCCTTTGTGTTGTACGTGGCTGGGTGGAGGAAGAAACCTTCAATGACACACATCACCGGGACATGGCTAGCTTGGTATCCAACCTTGTGCAAATGGGGAGTTTGTGGTTGTGCAAATGGACTGTTTGTGGTTGTTTGCGGTCCATTAAAAGGGGAGTTTGGTCTGTCAATGTCTGCGAAGCGGGCGTAACCCTTACACTACCTGATCGATACAACATCATACCTGGTCGTATACACACACTGGATGTTTTAAACCACGTTGTTCAAAAAAATTTAGGATTGTTAGGTGATTTATGCCTTTTATGGATTAAAACCCAACTCTGCGTCAACTATGTAATTTTCCATGGGAGTTTTGCCATGGATCCCCCTCCGGCATGCCACAGTCCAGGTGTTAGTCCCCTTGAAACAACTTTTCCATCACTATTGTGGCCAGAAAGAGTCCCTGTGGGTTTTAAAATTCTCCTACCTATTGAAGTCTATGGTGGTTCACCCGGTTCGCCCGTTCGTGAACATTTGCTGAAGTTCGCCTTCGCCGTTCGCGAACGGAAAATTTTATGTTTGCGACATCACTATCTTTATGTCAGGCAACACTGCAACCGGTAATTGTAATGAACTAAGTTCCCTGTCTGTTATGCAGTGCAGGGGTACTTTGAAAGAAAAAAGGGATACAGATAGGCCAACAATCTGAACGCACCTAATTTACAGCATATAATTCCCAGTCAGGTATGCAGGGCAGGGTTAGTTTGAAAGAAAAAAAGGGGTCATGGAGCATCCCCGTCATCAGGCATCTATTTGCCCTGCTAAAGGATTATTTTAAAAGTGTATAGAAGCCACAAGGGGCCCACACGCTGCAGATTTATCATGGAGACATCATCGAGATTTTATAGCATATAACTACAGCACCCAACAATGTAAACGCCGCCGAATTTACAGAATATAATTCCCAGTCAGGTATGCAGTGAGTGCAGGGGTACTTTGAAAGAAAGAAGGGGGACAGATCACCTAACAATCTGAAGGTCACCTAATTTACTGAATATATTTCCAAGTCAGGTATGCAGTGCAGGGGGGTACTTTATGGCCCAAGAATGTAACATACAATTTTAAGAAATTTACCTCCCTGTCACCTATGCAGAGCAGGTTGCAATTTTTCCTAAAATGGCGGCCACACATGTGAGGACGGAGGACATGGGTTAGGGAACTCTGGGAAGACGGGATCATCAAGATTAACATGCATGCATGCAGCCAGGGCTGGGACAAGGTCCACCACCAACAGAGGCTGAGCTGCCCAAGTGCGCTCCCCCCCCCCCCTCCAACTTGTGGATGACACTGCTATGGGGGATCTGTGATGGATGACACTGTTATCAGGGAATCTCCCCTCCCCATAACAGGGTCCGTATAGGAATGACCCCAATACAAGGGGTGAGGCTGTGGGTTGTACCTGCTTTTTTGATGACAGCGCCAGCGGGGCCCGTGCAGTGACTGTATTCTACTACACCCCCACACTGTATATAATCTTAACTATATAACTGTAGTGATTTACTACAGTTATATAGTTAATAAGATTATATCCAGTGAGCAGGGGCGGGGTGGGGGGGGGAATAGGGGATGGGGTGTGTAGTAGAATACAGTCACTGCACGGGCCCTGCTGTCATTATGAAATAGCAGATGTGACCCCCACCTCTTTTATTGGGGGTCATTCAGTAAATTAACCCTGTTTTGGGGGGGGTGAGGGGGTATCTGTGGATGACAAATATGTGTCATCCACAGATTCTCCCCATAACAGGGTTCAATTAGTGAATGACCACCCAAATTGTGGTGACCCAATACATGGGAGTTGCATCTGCAGAGCTTTTGTATAATGCCATCCCACACTGTAGTGTCCCCCACACAGTAATGTCCGCCACACTGCCCCCCACACAGTACTGTCCCCCACACCCCCCTCAACCACACAGCAGTGCCCCCACATAGTAATTTGTCATGCTCTCCCCCTCTTGTCATAATCCCCTCTTCTTGTCATGCTCTTTCTGCCCCTGTCATTCTCCCCCATCTTTTCATGCTCTTTATACCCCCATGTTGTCATGCTCTTTCTCCCCCATGTTGTCATGCTCTTCTGCCCCCCATGTTGTCATGCTCTTTCTTCTCCCCCCATTTTGTCATGCTCTTTCTTCCCCCCATGTTGTCATGCTTCTTCTTCTCCCCCTCCTCTCCTCCTACCTCTGCTGTAGCGTGGCCGAGCTCTGCATGGTCTGCGCCTCCGCGGGTACAGGAGGAGGGGCTTTTGTCTCCTGTACCGAGCCGACTGACTTTAAGTGGAAACTGTGCGCGCACTTCCTGTCAGTCCGGCCGGGTACAGGAGACTGATGCTCTCTGTACCTGCGGACTGGACACAGCACGGTCACGCTACAATCAGGGAATGACAGGAGGGAGCGCTGAGTGGTTCCCCCCTGTCAGTCCCTCTCCCTCTGGCAGGCCCCTGCCTGCGCCCTGAGGCTGGAGCGCCCTGAGGCTGGAGCCTCCCCAGCCTCTGTGTCGGCCCAGCCCTGCATGCAGCCAATCAGCAGCCAGCAAGCCCTGTGATGTCACAGCCCTAAAAATATGGCAGCCATTTTAGATTCTGCCATTTTCCAGTGTTCTGAGTGCAGGTAGAGATGTGAGAAGGCGCTAGGGACAGCAATTAGAAAACGCTAGTGTTGATCGAGCACCAAAGTGCTCGTGTAGAAAACTTTGCGATGCTCAGGTGCTCTACAAAGCACCCAAGCACAATGGAAGTCAATGGTAGAACCTGAGCAATAAACTAAGCACCTGAAGAGGAGAGGGTGTCGGGACTCCATACATGGAGTCAGTGCTTGGGAACACCCAGTTCCTCTATTCTTGAAAAATTTCTGCCGGGATTTGAACTCACTATCTTGCGCATTAGAGGCAAGGACCTTATACACTCAGCTACAAAGCTGAATGCTAAACTGTGTCAGAAAAAACTCATAGTAGTTTCTCTTTCTGATGTAGTAACTTCAGTGGATAAGGTCCTTGCCTCAAATTTACAATTTTGTGAGTTCAAATCCCAGCAGAAACTTTTCAGAAATACAGTCTAAATTTAGTGTAAATATATAAAACGTTTTTAGCCATAATATATTATAATATGTGTAAATATTTTGTGGCTAAAAATATCAGTAGTAGTTTCCCACATATTATGCACTCATATATATCAGAAGTATGAATATATATATATATATATATATATATATATATATATATATAATGATAAAGCACCAAAGTATTCGGCCCGAACAGATTGCTATATTCGTGTTCATATGTGTATACCCGAGTATAATGGAAGTCAATGGGAGACACCGAGGCACCCCCTGCTCTGAAGAGGAGAGGGTGCCTGGTCCATTGGAAAAGGTCATAAAGTGACAGAAACACCACCGAAATGGATCGGGAACAGCATGGGGAAGATATCTGGATGCATCTTGGACTCCCAGGTCGCTAGTTGTCCGAGTTGTATGCCACTTTTACAGACTGACAAAAATACGCACAAAACCCCCCCCCCCCAAATAATAATAATAATAATAATAATAATAATAATTTCTCAGGAAAAATCGTTAGGAAACATTCTTTCCTGTATATTCAATTGTACATAAAGTGCAAATACTGCCAAAAAGTACATGTCGTGTAGAGCAAGAGGCACTCCGAAACAGCCTGTATATCACATAAAGGAGGGCCTCATTCACATTGTGGTACAATTGTTCAGGTAGTCCGACTCCTACACTCAAAAAGTCTATGCACTAAGTGAAAGTGCTGCCAAAAATTACAAGGAACGGACACTCCAATACACCCTTTATTACAAAAAAAGGAGGGCATCATACACAGCCTTGAAAAATTATGATTGGTGGCCTGCTGGCGACCCTCAAAAACATTTGGAGAAAGGGCCTGCTAGTGACCCTCTAAAATATTTGGGGCGAGTGACTGCTGCTCAGCATTGCAAAAAATGATGGGCGAGTGCCTGCTGCTTAACTGACTATTGAAAAAATGATGGGCGAGTGCCTGATGCTGAGCTGACCCCGTAAAATATTGTATGTGAGGTCCTGCTGCTCAGCTGACCCCGTAAAATATTGTAGTTGAGGGCATGCAGGTGAGCTAACCCTCTAAAATATTGTAGTTGAGGGCCTGCAGGTGAGCTGACCCTCTCAAATATTGTAGTTGAGGGCCTGCAGGTGAGCTGACCCTCTCTGAAGTGGGACATGAGTAGATCTTGTGCACTGATTCCCAAACTCTTCAGCATTCACAGTCAGAAGAAGATGACGGTGGGGAATGGCAATTAGTGTTTCACGACATGGATGATTCGAATGAGACACAGTTGTCAATAAGTGAGGGTCTTGTTAGGTCAACAACACAAGTCAGGAGGATGACCCGAGTGAGGAAGTGGAAGAGGGGGTGGTGGACGATGACATCACTGACCCAACCTGGGAAGGTGGCAAGCCAAGCGAGGACAGCAGTACAGAGGGGGAGGGATCCACAGCACCGCAACAGGCTGGAAGAGGCTGTGGGATGGCAAAGGGGAGAAGGTGTGCCACACCAAATAGGCCCTCATACAGATGTCCTTAACCCAGGCCTTTGAACGTAAGCGCAAATACCCAGCCACCCATCCACAGGCCATAGCACTAAATGCACACCTTTAACAATTACTGGCCCTGGAAATGTTGCCATTTAGGCCTGTGGACTGAGGCTTTCCTTATGGCACTGGACGTCCCTCGTTACTCAGTTCCCAGCCGCCACTATTTTTCTCAATGTGCCGTCCCCGCATTACACCAGCAATTGTGTCCCATAACATCACCCGTGCCCTGACCAACGCAGTTGTTGGGAAGGTCCACTTAACGACTGACACACGGACAAGTGCTTTTGGCCAGGGACACTACATTTTCATGAAGGCACACTGCTTGAACCTTGTGGAGGTCGGTAGCTAGTTGTACCCTGGGATGGCACAGGTGCTACCAACGTCAAGGATTGCGGGCCCCCATTCCATTAGGATTTTCACCACCACCTACATTAGTTGCAGCAAACCCCCCCTTCTCCTACTCCTACTCCACTTCCACCTCTGAATTCTTATCTTGCAGCACCAGTCAGCCATCAGTCAGTAGCTGGAAGCAGTGTAGCACGGCAGTGGGGAAGCGGCAACAGGCCATACTGAAACTCATTTGCTTGGGTGACAAACAGCACACCGCCGCAGAGCTGTGGCAGGGTTTAAGGGACCAGACTGAGCTGTGGATCTCTCCACTCAACCTACAACAAGGCATGGTTGGTTGTGGTGTCTGATAATGGCCATAACTTGTTGGCAGCTTTGGAGCTTGGCAAGCTCACACACATGGCACTCATACAGCATATATGCCCCATGCACAACAAAAATCCCAAACTTATACATTAATATAACTAAAAACATAACACACGAGAATGGAGGTAAACTAGTTGCATGGCCTGTTAACTCATAAAGAACCAAAAAACCATAACATATTTTACAACCATAAACAATAATAATAATAATAATAATAATAATACAACCACAAACCATAATAATAGAACAGAATGTCATTGCGGATAAATTTACAGCTGACAACGCTGGCAGCAGAGTACGTAGTATAACCCAGGAGGGGAGATGAGAGGAAAACACAGCAGTTCCAACAGAGGCAGGACAACACTCTCCAAGGCCTGGAACAGTTTTATGACACCCCGCCAGCACTCTGACCCTGATGCGTGGCCTAGTGTCATAAGGCGGGTAAACATTTTGAAAGATGGTGAAGGAGTACATAGCAAACTGTGTCAGCATCCTCAGTGATCCCTCTGTGCATTACAACTATTGGGTGTCCAAGCTGGACAAGTGGCACAAACTGCCACTCTATGCTTAAGAGGTGCTGGCCTGCCTGCCGCCAACGTTTTGTCAGAGCGGGTATTTAGTGTTGCTGGGGGCATAACAACTGATAAGTGCATCCCTCTATTAACTGTAAATGCTGACAAGTCGACTCTTATAAAAATGAACAAGGGCTGGATTGCCCCTGACTTCTCTACTCCTCCTCCATCATATCAACATGCTTTTTAGGCTGCACTCGCTCATCATGCTTTAGAGGGTCAGCTCACCTGCAGGCCCTCACATATAATGCTTTACAGGGTCAGCTCACCTGCAGCCCCTCACATATAATGTTTAACAGGGTCAGCTCACCTGCAGGCCCTCGCAATTCATGTTTTTTAGGTTCAGATCACCTACAGGCCCTCACATATAATGTTTAACATGGTCAGCTCACCTGCAGGCCCTTGCAATTCATGTTTTTTTAGGGTCATATCACCTGCAGGCCCTCACATATAATGTTTAACATGGTCAGCTCACCGGCCTCACATATAATGTTTAAGAGGGTCAGCTCACCTGCAGGCCCTGGAAAATTATGTTTTTTAGGGTCAGCTCACAGGCAGGCCCTCACAAATAATGTTTTACAGGGTCAGCTGACCTGAAGGCACTCGCAAATGATGTTTTAGAGGGTCAGCTCACCTGCAGGCCCTCACATATAATGTTTTAGAGGTTCAGCTCACCTGCAGGCACTCGCAAATGATGTTTTAGAGGGTCAGCTGACCGGAAGGACCTTCCAAATAATGTTTTTGAGGGTTAGCGCACCTGAAGGTCCTCAGCTACATTCTTTTACTCAGTTTCATGGCACCCAGGGCCACGGCCTCTGCATGCACCTTTGGCATCATTGCAATTTCCATGGCCCTTACTGACTGCCTTCTTAATTTTAAATGTTATATATGCTTAAAAGTATGTCACACATAAAGTAGTGTAGGATTTGTAAGTGTATGCGCCAATAAATTAAAAAAGGTATTTGTCATGCGCACACATTACACAAGAGAGTTAGCCCTGATAATGTCACAGACTAGCATACACCGTCTACGGATAAAGTACAGTATATGTCAGTGATATGTATTAAACGAACACACAGTAGATATGGCACAAATTATTTAAATTTGCGCTACAGACACTGCTTTCTGATGTAGTACAGAATTTGTCACAGAAAGACACACAGTATGGACACTACATGGCCTGGTGGTGTGCGATAATGGGCGAAATCTCGTCGCAGCTCTGGGACTAGCCGGTTTGACACACATCCCTTGCCTGGCACATGTGCTGAATTTGGTGGTGCAGAAGTTCATTCACAACTACCCCGACATGTCAGAGCTGCTGCATAAAGTGCGGGCCGTCTGTGCGCGCTTCCGGCATTCACATCCTGCCGCTGGTCGTCTGTCTGTACTACAGTGTAACTTTGGCCTTCCCGGTCACCGCCTCATATGTGACGTGCCCACCAGGTGGAACTCCACCTTGCACATGCTGACCTGTGTGCCCTGTTGCGCTGTTTCGAGTACTCCACCAACATGGCCAGTGGCGATGACACTGTTATCAGCGTTACAATACCACTTCTGTGTCTCCTTCAGAAAACGCTTAGGGCAATGATAGAAGAGGAGGTGGCCCAGGAGGAGGATGAGGGGTCATTTTTAGCACTTCCAGGCCAGTCTGTTAGAAGTGGCTCAGAGGGAGGTTTTTTGCAACAGCAGAGGCCAGGTACAAATGTGGCCAGCCAGGGCCCACTACTGGAGGACGAGGAGGATGAGGAGGAGTTGGCTGAGAATGAGGATCAGGCCCATCACTGGTGCGTGGCTGGGGGGATACGGAGGACGATGACGATACGCCTCCCACAGAAGACTGCTTGTCCTCACCTCTGGGGAGCCTGGCACACATGAGCGACTACATGCTGCAGTGCCTGCGCAACGACAGCAGAGTTGCCCACATTTTAAATTGTGAGGACTATTGAGTTGCCACCCTGCTAGAACCCCGCTACAAATACAATGTGCCCACCTTACTTCCTGCACTGGAGCATGATAGGAAGATGCGCGAGTACAAGCGCACGCTGGTAGACGCGCTCCTGAGAGCATTCCCAAATGTCACAGGGGAACAGGTTGAAGCCCAAGGCGAAGGCAGAGGAGCAGCAAGAGGTCGCCAATGCAGATGTGTCACGGCCAGCTCCTCTGAGGGCAGGGTTAGCATGGCAGAAATGTGGAAAAGTTTTGTCTCCACGCCACAGCTAACTGCACAACTACCTGATACGGAACGTGTTAGCAGGAGGCAGCATGTCACTAACATGGTTCAACAGTACGTCTGCACACCCCTCCACGTACTGACTGATGGTAAGGCCCAATTCAACTCTGGGTCTCCAAATTGTCCACGGCAGGGGGCGTCATTACTGACAAACGCAGCCGCCTGTCCACAGCCAACGTGGACAAGCTGACGTTCATAAAAATGAACCAGGCATGGATCCCACAGGACCTGTCCCTCCCTTGTGAAGAATAGACATTTATAACTGTCTCCTCCTCAACCATGTATTCTTGTACTCCAGGGCACTTCTTTATTGAATCCTCATCTTTTTAACTTTACCATGATCTTGCGGTGCAACCCAAAATTGAATGAACCTCTCCTCAATCTTGGCGCCGGGGCCTAAATAACTGAAAGTGGCCTGTTACAATGGTGGGTCACATGAAGCCTGAACCTTAGCCATGCGACCTTTCTCCTCTGTCTGGGTGCTGGGGCCAAATAACTGAAAGTGGCCTTCTCCAGTGGTGGTTGATATGACGCATGATTCCTTGCTGTGGGACCTCTCTCCTCTATCTGGGTGCTGGGGCCTAATTAACTGAAAGTGGCCTTCTCCAGCGGTGGGTGATATGACGCCTTCTTCCTTTCTATAGGACTTCTCTCCTCTGTCTGGGTGCTGGGGTCGAAATAACTGAAAGTGGCCTTCTCCAGTGGTGGGTGATATGACGCCTTATTCCTTTCTATAGGACTTCTCTCCTCTGTCTGGGTGCAGGGGCTTAAATAACTGAAAGTGGCCTTCTCCAGTGGTGTGTAATATGACGCATGATTCTCTGCTATGGGACCTCTTTCCAATTGATATTGGTTAATTTTTATTTATTTTATTTTATTTTAATTCATTTCCCTATCCACGTTTGTTTGCAGGGCATGTACCTACATTTTGCTGCCTTTTGCAGCCCTCTAGCCCTTTCCTGGACTATTTTGCAGCCTTTTTAGTGCCCAAAAGTTCGGTTCCCCATTGACTTCAATGGTGTTCTCTAACCCGAACATCCAGTTGTTCGCTCATCTCTACTAGCCTGTCAGAATGGGGAAAATATTTGATTATCATTAATGGAGGCTAAGAAGAAATATCAGTCCTTCCTATATGAAAAAGCGCAACATAAGTCCTAATTTGCGGGTCAGCAAGCCTTCTTTGAAAATGGTAACACAGGCAGAATGCTTGCATCTGTAATTGCTAACCAAAAGATGTAAATCCCAATAAAAAATATCAAACTGTCCTCCGGTGCCTTAACCAACAAACATTTAAATATCAAATCAGCTTTTATAAAACATTTCACCAAATTATATCAGTCGGACCTCGGAGAGGGTGATGGAGCTCTGGCTCCCTTTTTAGACAGCATTGTGCTCCCCCGCCTCTCCGATCAAGACTGTACTAGATTAAATTCACCAATGACTTTTGATGAGCTCCCCTTAGAAGGGGCCAAACGTGCTGGGAGGAGACTCGAGGACATGTGGTATTTGGCCGAGTACCACCATTAGTTATGAGCGGGAGGTGCCATATTTTATTTTGCAATATTTCACAAATATTCAATTGAATATTTGTCATATATTCATCGAAACTGAATATTCGTGATTTTTCTATTTATTGCGAATATTATACGATTTAATTATTTGCGCATTGCGAGTTGAACTTTGAACGGGGTATAAAGGCAACTTTCCTATTGGTTGGCTATCTAGAATTAACAAAGATAACGAATATAGCGCTATATTCTCTACATTCGTTAATTCTAGCAAGCCAACCAATAGGGAAGGTGACTGTACCCAGCTCTAAGTTGGATGCGCAATGCGAAAATATTATTTGCCTATTTTTTGCAATAAATAGAGTAATGACTCAGTAATCTATTTATTGCAAAAAATAGGCAAAGTAATACAAGCAACTTTCCTATTGGCATGCTAGAATTAGCGAATATAGAGAATATAGCGCTATATTGGTATTCGTCATATTTGTTTATTCTACCCAGTGTGGGGGGTTAGCTCCGGTCTCGAGGATCGTTCACATACAGATAGTCGTCCACCGCAGCTTTAGGGGCCAAAACATCGCTTTATTGTCCCAGCATCAACATAAATAAATGAAATTCAAAACAAACACCTGCCCGGCTGGGCTCTAACTTAACACAGTGTGTCCCTGACTCACCTAAGACACTGTTCACACACACAGCACCCATGCGGCTTTCCCAGCCCAATGTCCATCAGCCTCCTGGCTGTTACCTCACCGGTGTCTTTTGGGGGGATTGTGGTCCAGTCGTCCGCCCGACGCTGACCATGCGACCCTTATCCCTAGGCGTCGCGGACCCCCAAACTTCAGGCTACTCCCAGCCTTGTGGTCTCTCAGCGCTCCCAGATCAAACCACACACAGAACCACTCCAGGCTTCTGTACCTCACAGGACACACCCATCTCGCTGTGAGGACAGCTTTATGCTCTCTTGATTGTGGCACCTGTTGCTGCCTCAGACCTGCCCACTGATGGGAAAGAGATGGATAATCCTGCCATTCCTCTCTTCTATCAGCCATGAGGCCTGTCACTGCCTCACATATCCCCCCTTTGTTCAACCCCGTAGGGTGAACACTAGCATCCAACCACGATGCTCGTGAGAGGGCATCGACCTGGCCTACAGTCTTCCCCTTATTCTGCCAGACCCAGGCCAATAGTGCTTGGTTTCTCACCCACATGAGTTTAGTATGGGGCAAATAAGACCTACGGGATTTTTCTTGCCCATCTCATGACCCGGTACTCTCTTTCACGAGTGAGGATGATGCGCTTTCGCACCAGTGGCCTCTCTCTTTTCGTTTTTTTTTCTCTCTCCACATTTCGCATCAGCACATGTTCCTCATGTCCTTTCTTGGACTGCTGCAACTCTCGACTAAACTGTTCCCTCACTTCGGCCGACTCTTCTTCAGCCTTATCTTTGGTCTTGGGAACATCCGAGGATTTCTCCCACTCTAACTCATCAGCCTCAGCCTTTGAGTCTCTTTTGGAGTCTTCAGTCACTTTGATAGGCTTTTCATCCTTCACGGACACAGCATTACATACTTGCATTCTTAGCTCCTCCTCCTCTTTCTCATTAAGGAGCAATTATGGCAAAAAGAGAGAAAAAGGCGCTCATAGGGTAGTACGTTACTTCCAAGGGATTGGATTAAAGAGGTGTGTTGGTTAGGCTCACCTTACGTAGTTGTGCTATCTCAAGGCACAACTCTTGTGTAGGCGATGTGGGGAGGTTGGTGCCGCCAGGTGATACCGTAACAGTCCAATTGGGTGGTTTGCCAGAACCCCCCAAGGTACTGGAAATAGTAATAAATCCTAGAAAGATTATTCCTGTCCTGAGGTCTTTTGAGTGCGCCCCTTTCGGTACCACACTAGGAGTGCAGGCACTCTGCACATCCTTTTTACCTGTGTTACTCTTTCTCATTAAGGATGGAGGTACTTGGGACATCAGAGTCCGTTTCAGACTCAGCATCTTCTGGCAATCCCTGAAGAGGTTCACCCAGGATATGGTTCTCCTTTCGGGCAGGATTCAGGAGAGCCAGCCCATCGGAGTAGACAGCACCCTCATACTGGTAGTCGGTCCCCCCCTATTTCTTCCCCAGCAGACTGCTGGCTTTCTGGAAGGCATTGACAGCAGAGGGAATGTCTTTCATGACCAGGTCCTGGCCACACACTGCCACGAGTCTCTGGGCTTCTGCATCCACCTCAGCACCATCATCTGGTTCAGCAGATACCTCTTCCATCTTCCTCTCTGCCTCGGCTGGCACCACAGCGCCACCACCTCCAGACCCATTCTTAACTGGCTCTGACTTCTTGGCATCTTTTAGAGAATCTTCCTCTTCAGGTATCTCATTTTCTTCCCTGCTGCGCAGGAGCACGCTTAGGCCTCTCCAACTCATCGATTTCATCTTTTGAGCTCCTGAGATCTTCCATCTCTACTCTGAGTTGCTTGTTCAGCCTCTCCAATTCATCTCGCTCCTTAAGCGCTTTTTCAAGGGCTCTAGCCAAGGAGAGGGCCATAGTCGTCTTCTTAGTTTTTCGGACCAGCTTGTTAGCAGCGCCCCGCTCTTGGGCCTTCTGTTCCAGCGGCTCTTCACTTTGTTCTGGTGTAACAGCAGTTGTAGGAGTACCACCATTCTTCCTTAGACACTCTGTGGGATTTCCACCCAGGGACTCTTCAAGCCCATTGTCGAGGTCTACTATAGACTTGTGTCTTTCTGGAGTCTTTTCCCTTCCCCAGGACACCAGGCGGTTGACCCTTCAATTCACTCGTCTTTTCCGGGGTCTCCTCTTTTGACCCTTCTGCAGCCATCTTTAGCGAATCTGTGACGACAGCTAGTCCCTTCTCTATCGTATCTAGGGACCGTGTGGCGAGAGTGAGATCAGCCTCCGGTTTGCAGCTGTACTGTTCTGTCAGGTCATCTAAGACTGACTGGATATGAGCTTCAGACACTAGGCTGACGTCACCCGACTGAACTCTCGTCTCGTCAGATATAACTGTCACCTGGTCGCTACTAGTAACCACTTTAGTTTGGCAAGACCTCGGCATGGCAGCCTTTCTCTCTGAGTTGCTATCGGTCACAGAACATGCGTTATATATACCGCTCGTGTCATTCTCAATCCTGTCCTCTAGGGGCACCGATGAGCTAATCCCCACCTGGGACATTTTATTAACCATAGAAACCTGTGGAGACTGCATATCCACTTCTAGTACGTGTGGTACACCCTCTAGGACGGCCCCATGTACTTGCACATTTTTCACAGTGGTTTCCTCAGTTGTGAGCTCTCAACATCAATTAGCCTTTTTATACCATCCACATTTTTACCAACAGGGGAGCTTCTTCCCTGATCACACCCTTTAAAGGAGCAGGTATATCATCATCACACATATCATTAGGCACTTCAAGTAACTTGTTTTCTATGTGCAGAACCTTCACATTAACCACATTATCATTATACATTTCAACAAACTCTGCACCTTCACTTGGCACCGTGTCTGCACCACTGTTTCTAATGGTCATTTCACTTAAACCATTGCTTTCTATCTGCATTTGCCTTACACCTTCATTTAAAGGGACAGGCACAGGTTCTGTAGGAGCTTCATTACTTCCTACAGAAGTGTCTCCATTGCCCCACATTACGTCACGCATGAGCATATTTGCAACATCAAGTCCATCAGTCTCTGTTCCCACCATGGTCTCACCCTCCGTGAGGACCACCGGATAGTCCACAGTATTCACATAATTGTCCCGGACAGACATCATTCTACCTCTTACCCAGGCTAGCATGGGATCTCTGATTTTCGCCATCCCAAACCTAGCCTTGGTCACGGGCACTTTAAACAACATCTTGAGCTTCTCCCCTGCAGATTCCTGCGAGAGAGCAACCGCAACAGGCTTACCAGCCTGTTCAGACACAGCATTTTTCCCATAGTCACTCATTTTTGAGACATCTTCACGCCGCAGCGCTTTATCACTCACCAGCCCGGCAGGTAGCAACTGCCGCTGGCTCACTGCCACTGGGTCTGCCACAAAATTATCAACAGGAACAGTCTTACCGATTGTCGTCACTGACTCAGCACTCCCGGAAGATAAGGGTAGTCCAGGTATATCTCCAGCACAGTCACCACCCTTCTCCTCAATGCAGTAGTTGCCACGGGAGACGCCTTGGACTTGTCTCCTGTCTTTTTCCGGACGGACATTCCAGCCGCACCCTTTAGGACTCTGTGCACAGTCGCAGGGAAAATAGGCACTCCTGAGAAACGCACCACTCTCCACCTCTTTGTCTTCCCGACGGTTGCCCTTGGCAACGGCACATATTGCCTCGAACAGTCCACTACGATTCAGCGCAGCCTCTCTGAGTGCAGCACTTGACTTCCTCAACATGCAATTAGTTTCCCGCACCAGCTGCTCTATTATTTTCTCTGTGGCCTCGGTTTTCCGCCAAACCAGACCATCTTTCACCCAGGTTGCCATTTTGACCAAAAAATTTCCACAGGTCAGTTTCTTTTATTGTGCTTCTGGCCCTTTAAATACGAACACAGCTTGCACCACAGAAAAAAATAAGTCCAGAGTAACACCAGCAGTTTTCCAGCAGCACCTGCTCCAGCGAACAAGCAGGCTTCTGGCCCTTTAAATCACTGCACAGCAACACAGCAATTTCCTTGGCAACATTCAGCAGCACCTGCTCTTTTCTGTCAGGTCGTTGCCCCTAGCAACACTTTGCCTTTTTCCAGCAGGGATGACTGCCCGCATCCGACACCAAATGTGGGGGGTTAGCTCCGGTCTCGAGGATCGTTCACATACAGATAGTCGTCCACCGCAGCTTTAGGGGCCAAAACATCGCTTTATTGTCCCAGCATCAACATAAATAAATGAAATTCAAAACAAACACCTGCCCGGCTGGGCTCTAACTTAACCCCTTAAGGACCCATGACGTATGGGTACGTCATGGATCCGATCCCTAAGTATGGCGCCCGCTCCTGCCCTCTGTGGGCGCGATCGCTGCGGGGGTCCGGCTGTTTCCTGTAGCTGACCCCCGCGGCTAATGATCGCGGCCGGCAGCGATGCCGATCGCAATCATTTAACCCCGCAGATGCCGTGGTCAATCCTGACCACGGCATCTGCGTGCGCTAAAACCGAAAGTAAAACTTTTGGCAGCTCTCCGGCTCCCCCTAGTGGTGATCGGGAGAATCGGAGCGCTGTAAGGGATAGCCTCAAGCCTTTCATTCAGCATGAGGCTATCACTTACTATTTCCTATGGAGCCCTTGTTAGCAATAGGGCTTCATAGGAAAGTAGTAAAATCCTCATAAACTCCAATCCAAGTGTATTGGAGTTTATGTTAGAAGCAATCAGATGACTGATTTATATAGGTCCCTATGGGACCTATATAACAGTGTAAAAGAAAAATAAAAGAAATAAAAAAATAAAAAATAAATAAAAAAACCTAAAAATTCAAATCACCCCCTTTCCCCAAAATTAAAATAAAATAATTTTTTTAAAAATACACATCATGGGTGTCATAATGTGCGAAAACGCCCGTGGTATAAAAATATATTCTCCCATACGGTAAACAGAAAAACGGAAAAAGCGCCCAAATGGCGGATTCGCCATTTTTGAACGCTTCATTTCCTCAAAAAAATTAAATAAAAAGTGATCAAAAAGTCCTACACACCCCATAATGGTATCAACTAAAAGTTCAGATCGCCCTGCAAAAAATAAGCCCCCATACAATGCCATACACTTAATTACAAAAAGTTATAGGGGTCAAAATATGGCGACAAAAATAAAAAAATAAAAAATTTCCCACTTTTGAATTTTTTTTCACTATCAAAACGCAAGAAAAACTATACATATTGGGTATCGCCGGATTCGTACTGACCTGTAGAATAAAACTAAATGGTCAGTTTTATCACACATCAAACGTCGTAATTTAAAAACCCGTAAAATTGTGGTAGAATTGTTATTTTTTTGCAATTTCACCCCATTTGGAATTTTTTTCCCGCTTCCCACTACATCGTATGCAATATTAAATGGTGGCATTGGAAAGTACAACTTGTCCCGCAAAAATAAAGCCCTCATATGGCCATGTGAACGTAAAAATAAAAAAGTTATGGCTCTTGGAAGGCATGGAGCGCAAAACGAAAATGCAAAAATGAAAAAACCCCGAGTCCTTAAAGGGTTAACACAGTGTGTCCCTGACTCACCTAAGACACTGTTCACACACACGGCACCCATGCGGCTTTCCCAGCCCAATGTCCATCAGCCTCCTGGCTGTTACCTCACCGGTGTCTTTTGGGGGATTGTGGTCCAGTCGTCCGCCCGACGCTGACCATGCGACCCTTATCCCTAGGCGTCGCGGGACCCCCCAAACTTCAGGCTACTCCCAGCCTTGTGGTCTCTCAGCACTCCCAGATCAAACCACACACAGAACCACTCCAGGCTTCTGTACCTCACAGGACACACCCATCTCACTGTGAGGACAGCTTTATGCTCTCTTGATTGTGGCACCTGTTGCTGCCTCAGACCTGCCCACTGATGGGAAAGAGATGGATAATCCTGCCATTCCTCTCTTCTATCAGCCATGAGGCCTGTCACTGCCTCACACCAGCCAAACAATAGTAAAGTAAGTTGCATATACCCCACTCTAAGTTGGATGCGCAATGCGAGTAATATTACTTAACCCCTTAAAGACCGGGCTCATTTTCACCTTACGGACCAGGCCATTTTTTGCAAATCTGACAAGTGTCACTTTATGTGTGAATAACTTTAAAACACTTTTACTTATCCAGGCCATTCTGAGAATGTTTTTTCATCACATATTTTACTTCATGATACTGGCAAAATGGAGTAAAAAGAAAATCATTTTTATTTATAAAAAAATACCAAATTTACCCAAAATTGAAATATTTCCAAATTTACAAGTTACAATTTCTCTAGTTCTATAATACATAGTAATACTCCAAAAATAGTCATTAACCTCTTAAGGACCAAGGGCGTACATGTACGCCCTATGAATTTCCGATCACCGCTGCGCACGTGGCGGTGATCGGAACAAGATACCTGCTGAAATCAATCAGCAGGCACCTTGGCACAATGCCCAGGGGGGTCCTGTGACCCCCCCATGTCAGCGATCGCAGCAAACCGCAGGTCAATTCAAACCTGCGGTTTGCTGCGCTATCTGTAGTCTCTGATTAGAGACTAATATATGCCCCAAACCTATAAATTTTAACCCCCCCCTGCACCCCGCCATATTAGTGTCCCACCGGGCGGTGCAGGGGGGCGGGATTGCGGGCGGATCTCAATTGCGAGCCCCCATCCGCCTCCTTTCAAACACTTTCCCTGGTGTCTAGTGGGTATAGCAGGGGGTCAGCACATTGCTGACCGACCCCCTGCTATAAACTGCTGACATCTGTGCTGCAGATGTCAGCAGTTTAACCCCTTCTATACCGCGGTCCATACGGACCGCGGTATAGAAGGTGTTAACATGGAGGGAGCTCCTCCCTCTCCCATCGGGGGCTGCTGTACCTTGCAGCCCCCGACGGGATAGGATAGCAGAGGGAGGAGCTCCTCCTTTCCCATCACCCGCTGCTCTGTAATGGCAGCGGGTGATGAGTCACCATGGCAGCAGGACGCTTTCAGAAGCGTCCTGCTTGCCATGGTACTGAAAACTCTGAATGGGCTTTTGCTAAAGGCAAAAGCCTATTCAGACTTTGTAAAGTAAAAAATACAGTAAGTACACTATATAGTGTACTTACTGTATTATATAGACACCAGATCCACTGGATCTACAAGAACCAAGTGGGTCTGGGTCAAAAATGTCAAAAAGTGAAAAAAATAAGAAAAATACATATCACTGAATAAAAATTAAAAAAAAACAAATACACTACACATATTAGATATCGCCGCATCCGTAAAAATCTCCTCTATAAAAATATCACGTGACCTAACCCCTCACGCAAATATAGAAGGTGTTAACATGGAGGGAGCTCCCTCCCTCTCCCATCGGGGGGCTGCTGTACCTTTGCAGCCCCCCCGACGGGATAGGATAGCAGAGGGAGGTTCCCTCCCTTCCCATCACCCGCTGCTCTGTAATGGCAGCGGGTGATGGTTACCATGGCAGCAGGACGCTTTCAAAAGCGTCCTGCTTGCCATGGTACTGAAACTCTGAATGGGCTTTTGCTAAAGGCAAAAGCCTATTCAGACTTTGTAAAGTAAAAAATACAGTAAGTACACTATATAGTGTACTTACTGTATTATATAGACACCAGATCCACTGGATCTACAAGAACCAAGTGGGTCTGGGTCAAAAAAAATGTCAAAAAAGTGAAAAAAAATAAGAAAAATACATATCACTGAATAAAAATTAAAAAAAAACAAATACACTACACATATTAGGTATCGCCGCATCCGTAAAAATCTCCTCTATAAAAATATCACGTGACCTAACCCCTCACGCAAATATCGTTAAAAAAAACACAAAAAAATGGTGTAAAAAAGCCATTTTTTGTCACCTTGCATCACAAAAAGTGTAATACCAAGTGATCAAAAAGGCGTATGCCTCCAAAAATAGTACCAATAAAACCACCATCTCATCCCGCAAAAAATGAGTCCTTATATAGGACAATCGCCCAAAAAAATAAAAAAATATGGTTCTCAGACTATGGAGACACTAAAACATAATTTTTTTTTTTCTAAAATGCTATTATTGTGTTAAAGTAAAATAAATAAATAAAAAGTATACATATTATGTATTGCCGCGTCCGTAAAAACCTGCTCTATAAAAATATCACATTATCTAACCCCTCAGGTAAATAATGTGAAAAAAATAAAATAAAAACAATGTAAAAAAAAAAAACATTTTTGTCACCTCACATCTCAAAAACTGTAATAGCAAGCGATCAAAAAGTTTTATGCACCCAAAAATAGTGCCAATCAAACCGTCATCTCATCCCGCAAAAAATGATACCCCACATAAGACAATCACCCCCAAAAAAACAAAAAAAATAGGGCTCTCAGACTATGGAGACACTAAAACATGATTTGTTTTAAAAAAATGATAATATTGTGTAAAACCTAAATAAATAAATAAAAAGTATACATATTTGGTATCGGCGCGTCCGTCGCAACCTGCTCTATGAAAAAAACACATGACCAAACCCCTCAGGTGAACACAACAAACAAATAAAATAAAATACGGTGTCAAAAGCCATTTTTGTCACCTTACATCACAAAAAGTCTAATAGCAAGCGACCAAAATGTCATATGCACCCCAAGATAGTTCCAATCAAACCGAAATCTCATCCCGCAAAAAATGAGCCCCTACATAAGACAGTCGCCCAAAAAATAAAAAAAAATATATGGCTTTCAGAATGTGAAGACACAAAAAAATCATTTTTTTCAAAAATGCTGTATTATGTAAAACTGAAACAAAACCCCCCAAAAAGTAGCCATATTTGGTATTGCCGCGTCCGTAGCAACCTGCTCTATAGAAATAGCACACAATCTAATAAATATTGAGTTTTGTTTGGCTGTTAACCCTTGCTTTGTTTTTTGAAAAAAGGATTAAAATGGAAAATTTGCAAAAAAATAGCTGTTTTGGGACTGTTTTTATTTTTTGCTATTTACATCGTTGATCTGACAGGTTAGATCAGAGGTGGGCAAACTCTTTCACTCGTGGGCCGCAATGGGTTCATATATAGGACCCAGGAGCCGGACCAAGAGTAGTTGTATGGAGCATTAGTGAGAATTAATATAAATTACATTTAAATTTTGTAAAGACACACTTATAGGGGATCTGTGGATGACACTGTCAGGGGGGATCTGTGGAGGACACATATATAGCATCTTATGCTATATATGTGTCATCCACAGATCCTGCATCAGTGCTATCCACAGATCTTGCATTAGTGTCATCCACAGATATTGCCCATAAGTGCCATCCACAGATCTTGCATTAGTGTCATCTACAGATATTGCCCATAAGTGCCATCCACAGATATTGCCCATAAGTGCCATCCACAGATATTGCCCATCCCCCAAGACTCTGCATAAATAATAACTATAGTAAAACCTTTATTTCTTCAGGGTCGGTGAGAGCCGACCCTACTTCGTCAATACTTCGGATCCCAGCAGCACCTTCTTCACTTGCGGCTGACGTATTCTCGCACATGTGCACTGGATACAGTACTCCACACGGACCCAGACTACTGTAACCAGTTTGCCTCGCGAGATTACTGCTTCCTTGAAATTATCTAATAGCCAGTGAGGTGAATAAATTAGCTCCACATCTCAGTTGCGGGTCGGCGGGCCGGATAAAAAGGTTCGCCGGGCCATAGCTTGCCCATTACTGGGTTAGATCGTGTGCAATTTGTATAGAGCAGGTTGTTACGTACGTGAAAATACCAAATATGACTACTTTTTGGGGGGGGTTGTTTCAGTTTTACATAATAAAGCATTTTTGAAAAAAAAGATTTTTTTGTGTCTCCACATCCAAAAAGCCATTTTTTTGGGGGGGGAGGGGGACGACTGTATTATGTAGGGGTTCATTTTTTGGAGGATGAGATGTCAGTTTTATTGGCACTATGTTGGGGTGCATTTGACATTTTGGTCACTTGCTATTACACTTTTTGTGATGTAAGGTGACAGAAATGGCTTTTGACACCGTATTTATAATATTTTTTTTGTTGTGTTTACCTGAGGGGTTAGTTATGTGTAATTTTTATAGAGCAGGTTTTTACGAACGCGGCGATACATAATGTGTTTAATTTATTTAAATTTAAATGTCTGCATAGTCTGAGAGTTAAATATTTTGTAGTTTTTTGGGCGATTGTCTTAGGTAGGGTATCATGTTTTGCGGGATGAGATGATGGTTTGATTTCCACTATTTTGGCATATAACATTTTGATCGCTTTCTATTACACTTTTTGTGATGTGAGCTGACAAAAATGGCTTTTTACACTGTGTTTATTTTTATTTTTTACAATATTTACCTGAGGGGTTAGTTAATGTGATATTTTTATAGAGCAAGTTCTTATGGACGCGGTGATACCTAATATGCATACTTTTTTATTTATTTTAATTTAATACAATAACAGCAATTAAAAAAAAAATCTGCCATATTTTTTTATTTTTGGGGGCAATTGTCCTATGTAGGGGCTCATTTTCTGCAGGATGAGATGGCGGTTTGATTGGTACTATTTTGAGTGGCTTATGCCTTTTTGATCGCTTTGTATTACCTTTTTTGTGATGTAAGGTGACAAAAAATTGCTTTTTTTACACCATTTTTTTTGTTTTGTTTTTATGGTGATCACCTGAGGGGTTAGTTCATGTGATATTTTTATAGAGCAGGTTCTTACAGACGCAGAGATACATAATATGTCTACTTTTTAAAATCTATTTTACTTTTACTTTGTATTACTTTAACACAATAACAGCGTTTTAGGGGGGGGGGGGGGAAATGTTTTAGTGTCATATTTAGAGCCATATTTTGTTTATTTTTTGGCTGATTGCCTCATGCAGAGGCTAATTTTTTGCAGGATGAGGTGCATATTTGATTGGTACCATTTTGGCGTACATACAACTTTTTTGATCACTTTTATTACCTATTTTGGGAAGTAAGGTGGGCAAAATTTCTATTTCATCATAGTTTTTATTTTTTTATTGCGTTCATCATGCGAGGAAAGTAACATGTCCATTTCATGGATCAGGTCATTACGGACGCGGTGATATAAACATGTGTTTTGCATTATATTTTCAAAAATTTTAATCCATAATAAATGTGTTTTTTTACTTTTACTGATATCTGAATAATACAATACAGTACACTATATAGTGTACTGTACTGTATTTTCACTTTACACTTAGTCTGATCAGACTTCTGCCTTTAGCAGAAGTCTAATCAGACTTAGCATTACCATGGCAAGCCAGAAGCCTGTGAAGGCATCCAGTTGCCATGGTAACCATCACCCACTGGCGCAACAGAGCAGCGGGTGATGGGGAGGGAAGGGGGCCCCCTCACTCTGTGATCCCGTCAAGAATTGGGGGCTGAAACGGCACAGCAGCCCCCGATGGGAGAGGGAGCTTCCTCCCTGTTAACGCCCTTCCAGACAGCAGTCACAGCGGTCTCCCAGCACAGATGTCAGCCATTTCAAGCAGAGTGTCAGCAAAGTGCTGACACTCTGCTAACCGTTCGGCCATCCTGGAAATGAGAGGAGGGGCGGGAGGATGATCGGGCGTCCACCCACCAGCTCCGTCTGCACCTTTAAAACTACAGAAGCGTCATTTTGAAATTTCTTATCAGAAACTTCCGAAAGCGCTGCAAAAGCGTTTGCAGCAATCGCCAATACGGGGGGGGCGGGTCAAAGGACCCCCTCGGCATTGTACTGAGGTGCCTGCTGAATGATTTCAGCAGGCAGCTTGTTCCGAACACAGCCCGTCACACGGCAGTGATCGGAAATACACGCCCAGTGTCCTTAAGTACCAGGACATCAGGGCGTACCTGTACGCCCTGTGTTCGCAAGAGGTTAATATTCTCGGAATGCACATCCAACTTAGAGCTGGGTATAGACAAGTTTACTTGGCTAGCTAGAATTAACAAACATAACAAATACGAATATAGCTCTATATTCTTTATCTTCATTAATAGTGAATATAGAGAATATTCTTATCTTGCGTTCAGATTGAAAAAAAAAAAAAACGAATATTTAAATATTCACAAATTAGCAAAGTGATGATATTCGTAAAATAATTTGTTTTTCGAATATTCGCACTTAACACTAACTGCCATGTGCCGAGCATAGCGATGCTCGAGCCGAACTGGTATTCGGCCGAGCATGCTCGCTAGTTGTAAGGGAAAATAATAGCATTTTTACTACAGATTGGTAACTAAAATGTCCATTGAGGGGTTGAAAATTTTAAAAAAAATAAACTCACCTCATCCACTTGATAGCGCAGCCGGTATTGTCTTCTTTCTTCTTCCAACTAGACCTGCAAAAGGACCTGCGCTGATGTCATCGCGTTCACATAGTGGAGGGGAACTTACCAATCCCCAGCTAGATGTGCACCCAACTCTGCTACACCTAAGGAGTGCTGTTCATGCTTTATACTTGTCAAACTTGTCATCACCTGCTAGTCATCTTTACCTGCCACTAATGCTAAAAAGCAAGGTTCCCCTAGACCCGAATGCAGTTGTGCCAATCCAGTCTTGATGCTGGGTCCACTACCTAACCCATTCAACAAGCTGTCAGCCAATCAATTATCTAATTAACATGTGTCTTGGCTACATTTAGGCTAGGGTTACACACGACATGTGTCGCGCAACATTTTGTCGCACCAATGTTATGCGACAATTTTATAATGATAGTCTATGCTGTCGTACTGCAACATCCGACATGCTGTGCCTGCAACACGACAGTAGCAAAAAATCCATCCAAGATGGATTTTTCTGCGACTGTTGTGTTGCAGTCATAGCATGTCGCATGTAGCAGTGCGACACCATAGACTATCATTATAAAAATTGTCGCACGACATTGGTGCGACAAAATGTTGCACGGGACCTGGTCCCTGGAAGATAGTTTGCCGGGCTACAGAGGAGAGAGGAGTGGAGACGCCAGGCACATACGCGCCCGACGTGCACATCAGACAGAGTGGCCAGAGTCAGCGGAGAAGGAGGGAGGGAGGGACGGAGGGAGGGAGGGACGGAGGGAGGGAATCCCTCCCATGACAAGGCCGCACAGAGCCCAATAAAATAAGCGGGCTCTGACTCGCCACACCACTGTCACCAATGAATGTGTGGCTAATATTAAAGTAGGAGGAGGGACGGGGGTGGGTTTACCGCTGGTACGTCTCAGCTTGTGCTCGGCGAACGGCAGCAGTGGCAGCCTCCTCCTCCTTGTGTTATCCAGTCCCCAGCCATTATTTTCTCTGAAAAGAAGCAGGCGCAGGTACCCAGCCCACACCCCATACCACACAATGCAAGATTATTAGCCTGCCTCAAAATAAAGGCAGGCAAAAAACATGTATCAAGCAGCCAGCAAGATTTGGGGTTAATGTGACTCATTAACCGCAATGTTGCCAGCAGCTATAATTTGAGAAGATGGGGTCACCCATTATTAATCTGAGATACATGTTGCAATTACCATGTACCTCCTATTAAAATAAGTGGCCCCAAGCACCTCATCAAATAATGGGCACCATTGGGTTAACCATTAATGTGAGGTACACATGATGAGGTTACTTACTATTAATGTGAGGCACATGCATGTCCAAATTGATAAGATGCCCTGCCCACCCTCTAAGCCCTGCCCCAGAACCCCCCACCCCCACCTGATCCCTGGGGAAATTGTCTTGCATGAAACTGGTCCTTGGTGCAAAAAAGGTTGGGGACTAGAGATGAGCGAACATTTAAAAAAAGTCCGTCGTTCCGGGTTTGGGTGGTGGTTAATTGCGCATCCCGTTATGGATTCCACAATAGCGCATATGGAATCCATAAGGGGCGGCTGCCACCAACCCGAACTGTAGAACAGCTGAAGGACCTGGCGTGGCGTCACTGTCATGTGATCAGTGCAGGGCGTGGCTCAACACGGGATTTGATCCCGTGCTGAGCCACGCCCCTGCACTGATCACATGACAGTGACGCCACGCCAGGTCCTTCAGCTGTTCTACAGTTCGGGTTGGTGGCAGCCGCCCCTTATGGAATCCATTTGCGCTATTGTGGAATCCATAACGGGATGCGCAATTAACCACCACCCGAACCCCGAACAACGGACTTTTTTTAAATGTTCGCTCATCTCTATTGGGGACCACTGCCATAGACTATCATTATAAAAATTGTCGTGCGACATTGGTGCGACATCAATGTCGCGCGACACATGTTGCAGTGTAGCTGTGCCCTATGTGTAGCGTGACTTATTGTCATGCGACACATGTCGTCATGTAGCCCTAGCCTAATACTGTCATTGCCCATCTTGCTTACGGTACTTTGATTTCCACCTTGTTTGACGTACTCCCCAGCCATAAATCAGGACCCCACAGGGATCCATTACGTCACTCATCAGCCTTCCTTAATACAATATAAAAACTATAATGTTTGTATAGCGCTGCAGAATATGTCAGCGTTATATAATGAGTAAAAAATAAATAAAATATATATATATATATATATATATATATAAGCGTGACAAGTGTTCTAGGACGTGTACTTCTGCATTAGGATCCACTTGATGAACTTTAACAAATACCGAACAAGTTAAACATATCGGTTCCAGTTGGAAACAAAATCTATGAGTTAGTACATATTTTTTAAGGTATTTATGCCAATTCAGCCTATGCTACAAATGAAAAAGAATAAAAGTACCCATAGAGAAAAAAGGTTGTCAAGCTCTGGCTAAGATAACGAACAATGATTAATTAGGATAAGCTTCACCGAACCTCATTACTTCCAAGTGTTGCTGTTTTGCAAGTTTTTCATGAATATATCTAGCACAACCAAAGCTGAAAATTAGTAATGCGATGTCAAGCTGTACTGCAAACACGGCCACTTTCATGTATATGAAAAGTAAAAAGTTTGGTGGCAGTTTAAAGGTGTCATAGACTCGAATTGGTTTAGGAACCCAGGCTAAAAGCAGCATTTCCAAACTTCTACTGCACCAATTATTTTCCAGCATAGCTTGTTATTATATCTGGAAGGGTAATTTACAATTGGAAAAATAGTTCTGGTTGGATATCTTATTAGCATGGCTCTTATGGTTGATCATTCATATATTATTTTACATTTTTGAGTGTTGATGACCTGAAGGACACATTTGGGAGCAGATCCTGAGAAGTTAAAGTAGAACTCCCAGCAAAATGTGACAAACTCTCTGATCTCTAACTGACACAGGACAGGAAGTCAGTTATGTCAATATTTATTCCTAGGAGACTGAGGGCTCATGCACATGACCATATTTTCTTTCCGCTTCCGTTCCGTTTTTTTTGCAGACCGTATGCGGAACCATTCACTTCAATGGGGCTATAGAATATATGGCAGTTACTCCGTGTGCATTCCATTTCCATTTGTCCGCATGACCGTTCCGCAAAAAAGTAGTGCATGTCCTATTATTGTCTGCAAATCACGGTCCGAGGCCCCATTCAAATCAATTAGTCCGCAAAAAATACGGAACGCACACGGAACACATCCATATGTCATCCGTATTTCATCCGTATTTTGCAGATCCATACTGTAGAAATGCGATAAGTTACTGTTTCAGTATACGATCCGCAAAAAACTGATCAAATACGGAAACAATACTGATATGTTTTGTGCAATAACGGAACGGAAGAGGACTTAAATTAGAGGAAAAAGACACTCAGATACTGAACAACGGATCCGTGAAAAACAGACCGCAAAGCAGCAACAGTCGTGTGCATGAGCCCTGAGAGTAAGGCTCCCATAGGAATGCAAAGAGAAACTGCCTTCCTGTCCACACATAAGATGCTGTGTCAGTTGGAGAGTCTGATTGCTGGTCACATGACACAGCTGAGTATCAGAAGGGAGGGGATAACTCACAAATACAGCCACTGGTAAGAAAATTACATTCACTACAGATTACATCATGTACTAATCTAAAGGGTGAGAGAATAACATTTTTGGTGGGAGTTCTTCTTTAAATAAGTTTGAAAATTATCTCTGCTACCACTAGAAGGTGCTCACTGCATATTGTGCTACTGTTGTGTTCACCATATAGCTCCTCCTAGTGGTGGCTACAGTGAAACAGAATTGTGTCATGTAACTATTTGCCTGTGTGAAGGGAACATTCCATCCTCTGGGGCAAAGTTCTCAAATACCATAGAATCCATCAACACTAATAAACTTGAGCTTCTATCAGTATTGAAATTTGGCCACTTGCTGGAAAAGAAATCATAGAGCTTCAGATAATTGCTGGGGAATTTGGTCTATGCTTCAGTGTTTCCCTGTGGCAGGTATTTGTCTCACTTCTGTTCATCATCTTCAGAGCATGGGAAAAATTGACTTAATAAAATCAAAGCAAATTAGGAGATTAACCCATTCCTGACTGAGTGATTTTTCCATTTTTTCATTTTAGTTTTTTTTACTCCCTATCTTCCAGGACTTTTTTTTAAAGTTTTTTTTTCAGGACATGTTGCACTTTTTGATTTTTAAAACTTTTATTTGCAGGTAAATATCAGTACAATATCTGAAAGGATTACAAGTTCAGATTGTATGCAATTAACAATAGAATATATAGGGGTTATAGTAAACAATGCAGGCAGTAAGCAGTTACATAGCTAGTGAGTAGTGCTCAGTAATACCAAACATGAAGTATATCAGATTGTTCCAGCAGATGAGAGTCTATAAGAGGACCAGTTCGACCATAGTTTTAGAAATTTGGAGTGGGATCGGTTCTCCCAAGCCGCAAGTTCTTCCATTCTATAAATTGAGTCTATTTTGTTGTACCAAAGGTCGAGTGTGGGTAGGTCAGTGGAAAGCCAGAAGCGTGGGATCAGTAGTCTAGCTGCACTTAGCAGTTTTTAAAAAGATAAGGTACCTTGGCATTTGTGTTTGAGTTGTCTAGACTTAGTAGGGCTAGAGAAGGGAAGGGGGAAATGGAGGTATGACAGATTTTATTGCATGTTTGGAACACTTGTGACCACCAGATGTGGAGTGGTGGGCAGGTCCACCAAATGTGATGAAAGGTACCTCTGTTGGATTGGCACCTCCAACAAGTATCTGAGTTTGTGGTTGAGTAATATTTAGTCACATCTGGTGTCTTGTACCATCGTGTTAGGATTTTATATCCGTTTTCTTGTATTCGGACGCATTTAGAAGAGGTGTGGGGTTCCAGGAATAGTCTTTTTTGATCGTCTTGTGAGAAGCAAGTTTCGAGATCTCTCTCCCAGTGTCTTATAAAGGCTGGCTTTGGGGGAGTATGGGATGGGATAATAACCATCTGTATAGCTGGGAGACCAGTTTTCTCGGGGGATGAGATGTTGCGATAAGACTTTCAAACCATGTTATTGGTCTAAGAAGGGCATGGTATTCAATATGTTTAGATATATACGATCGTAAGAACGAGGAAAGGGATGGGATGGGAGTGGGGTGTGGAAGGAGGAGTTGGATGGAGCTGTCTGATCGCAATTGTCCTTCTTCGTCGTAGAGAGCAACAATGGGCAATTGGGAATTTTGAACAGATTTAGGTAGGCTCTGGATGAGGGCCGGTGGAGCCAAAGATATCAAGTCTCTGACTTGGATCAGGGGTGATGGTAGGACATGTTGCACTTTCTAATGACACTATTTAATAATGCATATCATGTAGTGGGAAGCTAGGAGGTGGAATATTCTAAATGAGGTGGAATTGGAATAAAACACAATTCCATCTCATTTTTATGGGTTTCGTTTTTATGGTGTTTCCTGTGACAAAACTGAAATATTAACTTAATTTTCTGGGTCTTTATAATTACAGCAATGCTATTTTTTATAGTTTTTCTTGTGTTTTAATAATTAAAAAATAAAAACTTAGGGATTTTTTTTTCTTTGCATTTGAGTATTCTGACCCCCAGAACTGTGTGATGGTTTCTTTTTTGTGGGGCGAGCTGTAGTTTTTATTTATGCCATTTAAGAGTGTGCATGACTTTTTAACTGCTTTTTATTAACATTTTTGGGGAGGATATATGTATAAATATATCAGGGGTCAGCTCAGTACAGAGATCTGTCCCATCATCTATTTATCCCCAGGACTGTGACTGTGACGAGGGGACATCCTCTGCGTCTAGAGGAAAGAAGGTTTGTACACAAACATAGAAAAGGATTCTTCACTGTAAGAGCAGTGAGACTATGGAACTCTCTGCCTGAGGAGGTGGTGATGGTGAGTACAATAAAGGAATTCAAGAGGGGACTGGATTTATTTCTGGAGTGTAATAATATTACAAGCTACAGCTACTAGAGAGGGGTCGTTGAGCCAGGGAGTTATTCTGATTGCCTGATTGGAGTCGGGAAGGAATTTTTTTTCCCTTAAGTGGGGAAAATTGGCTTCTGCCTCACAGGGGCTTTTTGCCTTCCTCTGGATCAACTTGTAGGAAACAGGCCGAACTGGATGGACAAATGTCTTTTTTCAGTCTTATATACTATGTTACTATGTTAGGATAGGTGAGCAGAAAACAGCAATTCGGCCATTTTTTTTTTTTTTTTAGTTATGCTGTTTACTAGTCACCACATGGGATAAATATTTATAGATTTTAATAGTACAGGTGTTTTGGTGCAATTTTTTTATTGTTCTATTCTATTTTTACTATGGTCACAGGGGATGATTTGAAATTGTATAGTTTTTATATTTTGAATAAAAAAACTTTTTTTTCACTTTCTTTTTAATATATTTAAAAATCTAATTGTCTGATTGCTTCTTCTATAGACTGTAATTATTTAACATTGAATTCTATGGGAGATTCACTGTTTTCCTTAGGGACTTCTCTATGGCAGCCCTTGGGTCTTCAGAAGCAACCTCGAACTTCACTCAGAGACCATGGCATCTAAAGGGGCTAAATGTCTATAATCAGTAATGTTACTGATTGCGGACTTTGCTTCTGGGTGCCTGCTGCGTAAAATAGCAGATGGCAGGCACCTGGCAGCTATGGTCCTCCTCTGCAGATGTCAAGAAGTGGTTAAAAGGGTTGTGTCCCCATTAAGAGTTATTTTAATATAATTTAGCATAAAGAACTAGTTACTTTTGCAGTTTACTTTCTGTTACAGAAATGCATTGTAAGATATTCTATTTACTTCATCTTAAAGTAGACAAGTCTGTAATATAGACAGAAGTGTCTGTTGCTGATCCATATGCACAGCAGACCCTACATGCCTGATATATACTGTACACATACAAAGTGGCCTCTAGTAATCGCATTTGCAATTTTTATGTAGGGTTAAAAGAGTTATTTCTTAAAACTAAACCATTATTCCACATTTTGAAAATATCTCATTTATTTTACAATTTAGTAATAATGTAGATCATTAGCACTGTAAGAAATCCAATGTTGGTTCTTTAAAGGAAATGGGTCATCAAAAATTGTATCTGCCAGTTAAAACCAGATAGTGACACACATCACTTTTTAATTTCCTGAACATGATTATAGGGGCGGCCATCTTGCCTGAGCTGTTCTTAACAGCATTTGCAAAGCATTAATAAAATTGCTTTACGGCAGCCCCATGGACCCTAGACACAATGGTCAGGAGACCTCATTGACTTCTATGGGAGAGTTTTCTAGGCAGGGTCTGTGACCTGTACAAGGAAAGAATAGATAAGCTCTGACAATCACCTATTGTGAATGGTGGATCCTGTCTTATTTGTACACAGAGGTGATATAATTACAGGCAGGATAAGAATGTCAGATAAGCAGGTAACTGCAGGAAAGTGATCTGTACAGACCAAGAAGTGAAGCCTATTATTAGCTTAGTGGCCAGTAGAGATGAGCGAATTTTATATTATGAAATTCGTTCACGCTTCGTTTGGTGGTAAAAGCAGAATTGCGTTATGGATTCCGTTACCAAGGACCATAATGCAATTCTTTGAGGCCTTTAGAGGCATTCCATTATTCATTACGTCATAATAGAAGTCTATGGGCTGCAAAACACATTCCATTATGCAGGGAGTCCATAACGGAAACAGGACGGATCCATTATGCAGGCCATATATTTCTATAATGACAGAATGCCTCTAAAGACATTCCGTTATGCATTCCATCATAGAATTGCGTTATGGTCTGTGGTAACGGAATCCATAACGCAATTCTGCTTTTACCACCAAATGAAGCATGAACGAATTTCATAACATGAAATTCGCTCATCTCTAGTGGCCAGTGCAAAAACAGCAGGATTTTATGAATTTTGTTTAAATATAGATATTGACATGGAAAATTACAAATAACATTAAATTCTTTAAAATATGCTAAACATAATCGTGATTTAAATAGTAGTCATTTTCTGACGACATGTTCCCTTTAATAACTGTCCAGCTGTGCACACAATGTTAGGCTTCCATCCTTCAAAGTCCTAAAGTAACATAAAGAATGGAAAACCACGACACCTGTACACAGTACGCAGTGAAACAACATTCCAACTGTTAGTACAGTGTATTTTACAATTTAGATAATGACAATATTTCACTACATTTTACGGTACCAGCAAAGTGGATGACGTGTGGTATCACCGTACTTAGGAGAAGTAGGGAAATGTGTTTTGGGGTGTATTTTTACATATACCCATGCTGTGTGAGAGAAATATCTCTGTAAATTGACAACTTTGTATAACATTTTTTTAAAAATTGTCATATACAGAGATATTTCTCACGCACAGAATGGGTATATATAAAAATACACCCCAAAACTTATTGCCCTACTTCTCCTGAGTACGGCGATACCACATGAGTGACACTTTTTTGCAGCCAAGATGCGCAAAGGGGCCCAAATTCCAATGAGTACCTTTAGGATTTCACAGGGCATTTTTACGCATTTGGATTCTCACGCTTTAGGGCCCCTAAAATGCCAGGACAGTATAAATACCCCACAAGTGACCCCATTTTGGAAAGAAGACACCCCAAGGTATTCCATGAGTGGCATGACGAGTTCACAGAATTATTTTTTTTTGGGCACATGTTAGCGGAAATTGATATATATATATATTTTTTTTACAAAGTCTTATATTCCACTAACTTGTGACAAAAAATAAAATTTTACGTGAACTCACCATACCCCTCACGGAATACCTTGGGGTGTCTTCTTTCCAAAATGGGGTCACTTGTGGGGTATTTATACTGCCCTGGCATTTTAGCGGTCTCTAAAGCGTGAGAAGAAGTCTGGACTCTAAATGTGTAAAAATGCCCTGTGAAATCCTTGTGTCACACATGTGGTATCGCCGTAATCTGGAGAAGTAGGGCAATGTATTTGGCGGTGTATTTTTACATATACTCATGTTGGGTGAGAGAAATATCTCTGCAAATGACAACTTTTTAAATTTTTATACAAAGCTGTCAGTTTACAGAGATATTTCTCTCACCCAACATGGGTATATGTAAAAATACCACCCAAAACACATTGCCCTACTTCTCCTGAGTACGGCGATACCACATGAGTGACACTTTTTTGCAGCCTGGGTGTGCAAAGGGCCCAAATTCCAACGAGTACCTTTAGGTTTTACATGGCTGCTCACAATTTAGCACTCACCCAAAATGCCAGAACAGTAAACACACCCCAGAAATGACCCCATTTTAGGAAAGTAGACACCCCAAGGTATTCACTGAGGGGCATAGTGAGTCCGTCTGAGATTTTTTATTTTTTTGCCAGAAGTTAGCAGAAATGGAAACTTTATTATAATTTTTTTCCTCAGAAAGTGTCATTTTCCGCTAACTTGTGAAAAAAATGAAATGATACATGAACTCACCATGCCCCTCCGCGAATACTTTGGGGTGTCTTCTTTCTAAAATGGTGTCAGTTGGGGGGTATTTATACTATCCTGGCATTGTAGCACCTGAAGAAACATGACAGGTGCTCAGAAAGTCAGAGCTGCTTCAAACTGCCCAAATTCACTTTTTTGCCCTATAGTTTGTAAACGCTATAACTTTTACCCAAACCAATAAATATACACTTATTGGATTTTTTTTATCAAAGACATGTAGAACAATAAATTTAGCAAAAATTTATATAGAAATGTACTTTATTTTAAAAAAATTACAACAGAAAGTGAAAATGTCATTTTTTGGCAAAATTTCTGTAATTTTTGATTAATAGCAAAAAGTAAAATGTCAGCAGCAATAAAATACCACCAAATGAAAGCTCTATTAGTGAGAAGAAAAGGAGGTAAAATTCATTTGGGTTGTAAGTTGCATGACGGAGCAATAAACGGTGAAAGTAGTATAGTGCAGAATTGTAAAAAGTGGCCTGGTCATTAAGGGTGTTTAAGCTAGTGGGACTGAGGTGGTTAAAAGCACCTCCAGAGGTGGAGACGCATACTCAGTTCCATCCTTCAACGGTCACCAGATGTACAGTTGTGTTCAAAATTATTCAACCCCCAATGCTGTAAAGGGTTTTAGGGAATTTAGTCTACATTTGTAATTGTGTTCAGAATGAAATCTTACAAGGACTTTTTAAAGAACCAAATGCAACTAAAATGACATCAATTGTTTTTGTAATACAGTATTAAATGTTTGTTTTGTGATTTCTTCATTGACACAATTATTCAACCCCTTAAAGACTACCACTCTAAGAACAGAGGTTCATTCAAGTGTTTCGATCAGGTATTGAAAACACCTGTGGATGTCAAGGAGCAGCAATCAAGCATAATAAGCACCAATTAGGCAGATTTAAAAATGACTGTGATACTCAGCTCCTTCTAGACATTTACTGGTGTGTTTACAAACATGGTGAAGTCAAGAGAATGGTCCAGGAAGACAAGAGAAGAGGTGATTTCTCTTCACAGGAAGGGCAATGGCTATAAGAAGATTGCAAAGATGTTAAACATACCAAGAGACACCATAGGAAGCATCATTCGCAAATTCAAGGCAAAGGGCACTGTTGAAACGCTACCTGGTCGTGGCAGAAAGAAGATGCTGACTTTGACTGCTGTGTGCTACCTGAAGCGCAAAGTGGAGAAAAGTCCCCGTGTGACTGCTGAGGAACTGAAAAAGATTTGTCAGATGCGGGTACTGAAGTTTCAGCTCAGACAATAAGGCGCACACTGCGTAATGAAGGCCTCCATGCCAGAACTCCCAGGCGCACCCCTTGCTGTCTCCAAAGAATAAGAAGAGTCGACTGCAGTATGCCAAAAGTCATGTGGACAAACCACAAAAGTTTTGGGATAGTGTTCTGTGGACTGATGAAACAAAATTAGAACTGTTTGGGTCCATGGATCAACGCTATGTTTGGAGGAGGAAGAACAAGGCCTATGAAGATAAGAACACCTTGCCTACTGTGAAGCATGGTGGGGGTCAATCATGCTTTGGGGCTGTTTTGCTTCTACAGGTACAGGGAAGCTTCAGCGTGTGCAAGGTACCATGAATTCTCTTCAGTACCAGGAGATATTGCATGAAAATGTGATGCAGTCCGTCACAAACCTGAGGCTTGGGAGACGTTGGACCTTTCAACAGGACAATGATCCCAAGCATACCTCCAAGTCCACTAGAGCATGGTTGCAGATTAAAGGCTGGAACATTTTGAGGGGGCATAAGTGAGTCCATGAAAAATTTAACTTTTTGTCAAAAGTTAGCGGAAAGGGAGACTTTGTGAGAAAAAACTATAAAAAATCAATTTCTGCTAACTTGTGGCAAAAAAAAATCTTCTATGAACTCTCCATGCCCTTCACGGAATACCTTGGGGTGTCTTCTTTCCAAAATGGGGTCACAAGTGGGGTATTTATACTGCCCTGGCATTTTAGGGGCCCTAAAGCGTGAGAAGAAAAGTGCGTAAAAAAACTCATTGGAATTTGGGGACCTTTGCGCATCTTGGCTGCAAAAGTGTCACACATGTGGTATCACCGTACTTAGGAGAAGTAGGGAAATGTGTTTTGGGGTGTATTTTTACATATACCCATGCTGTGTGAGAGAAATATCTCTGTAAATTGACAACTTTGTATAACATTTTTTTAAAAATTGTCATATACAGAGATATTTCTCACGCACAGAATGGGTATATATAAAAATACACCCCAAAACTTATTGCCCTACTTCTCCTGAGTACGGCGATACCACATGAGTGACACTTTTTTGCAGTCAAGATGCGCAAAGGGGCCCAAATTCCAATGAGTACCTTTAGGATTTCACAAGGCATTTTTACGCATTTGGATTCTCACGCTTTAGGGCCCCTAAAATGCCAGGACAGTATAAATACCCCACAAGTGACCCCATTTTGGAAAGAAGACACCCCAAGGTATTCCATGAGTGGCATGACGAGTTCACAGAATTATTTTTTTTTGGGCACAAGTTAGCGGAATTGATATATATATATATATTTTTTTTACAAAATCTTATATTCCACTAACTTGTGACAAAAAATAAAATTTTACCCCTCACGGAATACCTTGGGGTGTCTTCTTTCCAAAATGGGGTCACTTGTGGGGTATTTATACTGCCCTGGCATTTTAGCGGTCTCTAAAGCGTGAGAAGAAGTCTGGACTCTAAATGCGTAAAAATGCCCTGTGAAATCCTAAAGGTACTCGTTGGAATTTGGGCCCCTTTGCGCACCCAGGCTGCAAAAATGTGTCACACATGTGGTATCGCCGAACTCTGGAGAAGTAGGGCAATGTATTTTGCGGTGTATTTTTACATATACCCATGTTGGGTGAGAGAAATATCTCTGTAAATGACAACTTTTTAATTTTTTTATACAAAGTTGTCAGTTTACAGAGAAATTTCTCTCACCCAACATGGGTATATGTAAAAATACCACCCAAAACACATTGCCCTACTTCTCCTGAGTACGGCGATACCACATGAGTGACACTTTTTTGCAGCCTGGGTGTGCAAAGGGGCCCAAATTCCAACGAGTACCTTTAGGTTTTACATGGCTGCTCACAATTTAGCACCACCCAAAATGCCAGAACAGTAAACACACCCCAGAAATGACCCCATTTTAGGAAAGTAGACACCCCAAGGTATTCACTGAGGGGCATAGTGAGTCCGTCTGAGATTTTTTTTTTTTTTTGCCAGAAGTTAGCAGAAATGGAAACTTTATTATAATTTTTTTTTCCTCAGAAAATGTCATTTTCAATGATACATGAACTCACCATGCCCCTCCGCGAATACTTTGGGGTGTCTTCTTTCTAAAATGGTGTCAGTTGGGGGGTATTTATACTATCCTGGCATTGTAGCACCTGAAGAAACATGACAGGTGCTCAGAAAGTCAGAGCTGCTTCAAACTGCCCAAATTCACTTTTTTGCCCTATAGTTTGTAAACGCTATAACTTTTACCCAAACCAATAAATATACACTTATTGGATTTTTTTTATCAAAGACATGTAGAACAATAAATTTAGCAAAAAATTTATATAGAAATGTACTTTATTTTAAAAAAAATTACAACAGAAAGTGAAAAATGTCATTTTTTTGCAAAAATTTCGGTAATTTTTGATTAATAGCAAAAAAAAGTAAAAATGTCAGCAGCAATAAAATACCACCAAATGAAAGCTCTATTAGTGAGAAGAAAAGGAGGTAAAATTCATTTGGGTTGTAAGTTACATGACGGAGCAATAAACGGTGAAAGTAGTATAGTGCAGAATTGTAAAAAGTGGCCTGGTCATTAAGGGTGTTTAAGCTAGTGGGACTGAGGTGGTTAAAAGCACCTCCAGAGGTGGAGACGCATACTCAGTTCCATCCTTCAACGGTCACCAGATGTACAGTTGTGTTCAAAATTATTCAACCCCCAATGCTGTAAAGGGTTTTAGGGAATTTAGTCTACATTTGTAATTGTGTTCAGAATGAAATCTTACAAGGACTTTTTAAAGAACCAAATGCAACTAAAATGACATCAATTGTTTTTGTAATACAGTATTAAATGTTTGTTTTGTGATTTCTTCATTGACACAATTATTCAACCCCTTAAAGACTACCACTCTTAAGAACAGAGGTTCATTCAAGTGTTTTCGATCAGGTATTGAAAATACCTGTGGATGTCAAGGAGCAGAAATCAAGCATAATAAGCACCAATTAGGCAAATTTAAAATGACTGTGATACTCATCTCCTTCTAGACATTTACTGGTGGGTTTACAAACATGGTGAAGTCAAGAGAATGGTCCAGGAAGACAAGAGAAGAGGTGATTTCTCTTCACAGGAAGGGCAATGGCTATAAGAAGATTTCAAAGATGTTAAACATACCAAAAGACACCATAGGAAGCATTATTCGCAAATTCAAGGCAAAGGGCACTGTTGAAACGCTACCTGGTCGTGGCAGAAAGAAGATGCTGACTTCGACTGCTGTGTGCTACCTGAAGCGCAGGGTGGAGAAAAGTCCCCGTGTGACTGCTGAGGAACTGAAAAAAGATTTGTCAGATGCGGGTACTGAAGTTTCAGCTCAGACAATAAGGCGCACACTGCGTAATGAAGGCCCCCATGCCAGAACTCCCAGGCGCACCCCCTTGCTGTCTCCAAAGAATAAGAAGAGTCGACTGCAGTATGCCAAAAGTCATGTGGACAAACCACAAAAGTTTTGGGATAGTGTTCTGTGGACTGATGAAACAAAATTAGAACTGTTTGGGTCCATGGATCAACGCTATGTTTGGAGGAGGAAGAACAAGGCCTATGAAGATAAGAACACCTTGCCTACTGTGAAGCATGGTGGGGGGTCAATCATGCTTTGGGGCTGTTTTGCTTCTACAGGTACAGGGAAGCTTCAGCGTGTGCAAGGTACCATGAATTCTCTTCAGTACCAGGAGATATTGCATGAAAATGTGATGCAGTCCGTCACAAACCTGAGGCTTCGGAGACGTTGGACCTTTCAACAGGACAATGATCCCAAGCATACCTCCAAGTCCACTAGAGCATGGTTGCAGATTAAAGGCTGGAACATTTTGAAGTGGCCATCGCAGTCACCAGACTTAAATCCGATTGAGAACCTCTGATGGGACTTAAATAAAGGAATTGCAGTGTGCAAGCCTAAGAATGTGACTGAACTGTGCTTCCACGTTCATATTGCTATCTGGGGACATTTGCACTTTTTGAAACTGTGTTTTGATACCATTGGGTGTAATACAATACAAGTTCTGTTCTGCACTTAAGTAAAGAGAGACATTTATTTTCCTATAACTGGCCTAGCACCAGGGCCAGTGCCAGTGCATCTACGTTTCCTGCCTTGCACCCACACCAAACTCACAACACTAAGGGCATCCAAACTACATACAATCAGGCATGGGCCCCAACATCAGTGTGTGCCTGCCTATCATTGCTCTGGTCCTAGGGAGCATCAGTGTCAAGATTACCACTATGAATAATTATTGCAGCCAGAGCCACTACTCAATAACCCTGCGCTGGCGCTTGATGCACCTGAGATGAGTAGATGAGCTGGGGACTAGTGATGTCGCGAACATAAAATTTTCCGTTCGCGAACGGCGAACGCGGACTTCCGCAAATGTTCGCGAACATGCGAACATTGCGAACCGCCATAGACTTTAATAGACAGGCGAATTTTAAAAACCAAAGGGACTCCTTCTGGCCACAATAGTGATGGAAAAGTTGTTTCAAGGGGACTAACACCTGGACTGGGGCATGCCGGAGGGGGATCCATGGCAAAACTCCCATGGAAAAATACCTAGTTGACGCAGAGTGTGGAAGTTGTAATCGCAATGCGATTATACAGGTCATATTAATCGCATTGCAAATTCAACTTAGAGCTGGGTTCCTAATGGTTGTATTGCTAGAAATTCTAGCAATACAACCATTAGGAACCCAGCTCTAAGTTGATTCGCAATGCGATTAATATAACCTGTATTAATCGCATTGGGATTACAACTTAGATCTGTTCCTAATGAGTTGTATTGCTAGAATATAACGAATATTGCGAATATAGCGCTAAATTCTCAATCTTCGTTATATTCTAGCAATACAACCATTAGGAACTCAGCTCTAAGTTGAATTCGCAATGCGATTAATACAGGTTATATTAATTGCATTGCGATTACAACTACTAACACTGCAGCTTCAGAATGAATCTAAGATGGATGCCGCCCTTGCTTTTTTGATAGGAGGTGGGAGGGTCTGGGAGGGAGACTAATGTACTAGCCCTAAAAATGGCTTTTTGGGGTACTGTCAGGACGCTGTCCTTACAGCAGAGATCTGATGAGTCTTTCAGGACTGGAGTGGACACTGAATACACTAGCCTAGCTATCGATTTCCCTATTAAATCAGCAGCAACTACACTCTCCCTCCTCTCACTAAGACTGCAAATTCGAATGAATCTAAAATGGATGCTGTCCAGGAGATGGGAGGGTCTGGGAGGGAGGGTATGATAATTGGCTGGAATGCGTCTGCTGACTGTGATGTAGAGGGTCAAAGTTTACTCAATGATAGGGGGTGGACCTAACATCGCATATGTTCGCCGCCGCGACGAACGCGCACAAGCTATGTTCGTCGGGAACTATTCGCCAGTGAATAGTTTGGGACATCTTATTTGCGAATTCAACTTAGAGATGGGTTCCTAATGGTTGTATTGCTAGAATATAACGAAGATTGAGAATTTAGCGCTATATTCTCAATCTTCGTTATATTCTAGCAATGCAACAACCATTAGAACTCAGATCTAAGTTGAATTCTCAATGCGATTAATATAACCTGCATTAATCGCATTAGAATTAACTTAGAGCTGAGTTCCTAATGGTTGTTGTATTGCTAGAATATACGCTATATTTTAGCAATACAACCATTAGAACTCAGCTCTAAGTTGTAACGCAATGCGAATAATACTTACAATTATTAATCGCTTTGCGAATCCATTTGATGCCTCTATTTGATTGTATATGACGGTTGACTATGACTACGACCAACGTGCTGCTGCCTCCAAAGCAAGATATCTGAACCCCCAGGGCCATTTGGGCGTTTTTGATAAAACGCATCAAAAACGCATCTGCGTTTTATAATTTTTTCATTTTCTAGTTTATTTTTTGTGTATTTTGCCACATTTGGTTGCATATTTACATTTGGTATAGGCAAATATGGTAGTCTAGATCATGTGTCTATACCAAAACCTAGGATCATTGTTTGACAGCATATTTTCTAAGCCATGTAGCTGAATATAGATTTGGGCAGAGTAATGATCTAGACTACCATATTTGCCTATACCAAATGTAAATATGCAACCAAATGTGGCAAAATACACAAAAAATAAACTAGAAAATGAAAATTATAAAACGCAGATGCGTTTTGATGCGTTTTCTATCAAAAACGCCCAAATGGCCCCTGGGGGTTCAGATATCTTGCTTTGGAGGCAGCAGAACGTTGGTGGTAGTCATAGTCAACCGTCATATACAATCAAATAGAGGCATTAAATGGATTCGCAAAGCGATTAATAATTGTAGTATTATTCGTATTGCGATTACAACTTAGAGCTGAGTTCTAATGGTTGTATTGCTAGAATATAACGTATATTCTAGCAATACAACAACCATTAGAACTCAGCTCTAAGTTGAATTCATAATGCGATTAATGCAGGTTATATTAATCGCATTGAGAATTCAATCTTAGATCTGAGTTCTATGGTGTTGTATTGCTAGAATATAACGAAGATTGAGAATATAGCGCTTATCCTAAGGGCTCATTCAGACGGCCGTATGTTTTTTGCGGTCCGTAAAAATGCAGATCTAATTTTTTTCGGACAGTTCAGTTCAGTTTTTTGCAGATCTATAGACTTGAATGGGGCTCCGGAGTCGAGATTTACTGACAAACATAGGACATGCTATATCTTTTTTTGCGGCACCGCGGGACAGAACAACAGATGCGGACAGCACAAGGTGTGCTGTCCACATCTTTTGCTGTCCCATTGAAATCAATGGGTCCGCACCAGTTCCACATTTTTGCAAACAAAACATACGGTCCTCTGAATGAGCCCTAATCCTGTACTTCTCAGCTGGGAAATACAGCCACCATTGCAAGAATAATATTGCCAGCCTTAGATTCTGCATAGAGATACTTTGGAGAGATAGAGAGAAGGGTACTGTAATCGCCATCCTGGCCTATGTTCATATTGCTATCTGGGGACATTTGCACTTTTTGAAACTGTGTTTTGATACCATTGGGTGTAATACAATACAAGTTCTGTTCTGCACTTAAGTAAAGAGAGACATTTATTTTCCTATAACTGGCCTAGCACCAGGGCCAGTGCCAGTGCATCTACGTTTCCTGCCTTTCCTGCCCACACCAAACTCACAACACTAAGGGCATCCAAACTACATACAATCAGGCATGGGCCCCAACATCAGTGTGTGCCTGCCTATCATTGCTCTGGTCCTAGGGAGCATCAGTGTCAAGATTACCACTATGAATAATTATTGCAGCCAGAGCCACTACTCAATAACCCTGCGCTGGCGCTTGATGCACCTGAGATGAGTAGATGAGCTGGGGACAGGTCAATAAAACAAAGTCTTTGAACGAATCGACTTCAGATCTTGGATCCTAATCCTAATTATGATGTTCTACAGCAGCTGATGTGCATATTTTGGGTTTCTGTAGTAGAGGATGTCTGTATTGTGAGGTTCTGCAGCAGTTGATGTCTGTATTATCTGCAGCAGTTGACTTACATATTAGGTTCTGTAGTAGCTGAAGTGTCCAGATGATTTGTTCGATCGATAATGTTCTGCAGCAGTTGGGGCACAGTACTTTATGTTGCACACTGCAGCTGCTGAAGAACCTATCCTTAAGGAGAGAGGGAGGATACATGTCAGTCAAGCCGTGCTTGGAACAGTTGAATTTACTTCCTACAAGGACTCACTGACACTGTTTCTACATAAAGAGAAAAGTGGTGCCACTGCCTATGTGGCTTCCCTAAACTCTATATATTCATGAGAATGTGATGAGTATGAAATTGTTACATACATTGCAGTATACTGACATTTTCAGCTGCCATTTTCTTTGTAACTGAATTCCGAGTATGCTCATTAAAGAATAAAAATCACTTAAAAGAGATAATGCAAATACCAGCTCTTTCCATAAAGCCACACAGGGGTGTTCTCTGCTGTCAGATGTGATTCCATCTCATGCATAGGATGGCTGCTTCATTTAGATGTTTTGTTTGTGTATCTCTCACAAAAGATGAGGAAGGTGCTGTCATCACCAAGAGGCTTCGTTGAGTGATTGCATATGTTAGAAATGCACCTTGTGGTGTATTTACAATGTACCACACTGTACAGAAACAACGCCACTGCTCCCTCATGCCCTCAAGCAACTATTCCGTGTCTTTCATGAGTGACGGGGGCATCAATGGCAGATTGAACTGTGACTTCCCTCTAGCACAGCTGGGCATCAAACTTTTGGAACACATCAGCAGATCAGCAAAGGCACAGCATCTGCTAGGAGGCTGGAGAACATTAGTGATCTGATTCCTGGGCAGGTACTATATGCTGAATGGCAGGTCCTTGGGGCCGAAACAGGTGCAGCAAACCACAGTAAAGTTGCAGGAACTATAGAAAATGGAAATCACCTGCTGTCCAATTTATATGAGGCAGCAGTTGTAGGCAAAAAAAAGCAATGGTTGCTATAAAGTTACAAATGGTCGACGTTTAGAAAGGATGCATTTCTTTTAAGGACACAATACAGAATATTTTTGTGACTGTGTAGAATAGACAAAACAACTGAAAGGTGGCATGAAGCAGGATGTGCTCAACCCAAAAATGCAGTTGTGCATATATATACAGGGGAGCAGATCCTGCACTTGTGGCCCGTTGCTTATGGTGATCCCCAGCAAAAATGCATACAATGGAGGATGCCCGCAGCGGACAACAAGTACCACAATAGACATCCTACACAAAATAGCAATAGTGTGGATGTGATAAATAATATAACAATATAGCAATAACAAATGACAAAACAGGTGCACACTGCGGTCTTACTAAGCCCTCAAACTGATGTTAAAAATTGAGAGGTTAGTCAACATGTCCTACAGTGGAGGACATGTCTTAAGCCCGAGCACCACGCCAAGGTCTCTCAAGTAGCTCGGGACCTAACACTCACCTACCTGTGCCATATGGGCAATACCAGGGGCCAGTGGGCAAAATTACAGGAATGTATTAGGCCGACTTGCAGCAGACTCCTCAGTTACCTCCAGCATGTAACCATGCCTGCAATGGGAGGAGGGAGAAGGCTGTGAGCCCCACCCAAGACTGGCTGATATGGCCCAGGCCTCACAGGTGCACCTAAATATAGCCAGTGCAGCGCTGCTCTCACCTCCCTATGCCTTCCACATGCTAATGTCCACCTCCATAACAAAAGTGATCATTAGCATTTGGGCTATAAGACGCACTGCCACTTTCCCCCAATTTTGGGAGAAAAGAGTATGTCTTATAGTCTGAAAAATATGATACATCAATTCAGTTCAGCCTTAGATCCTGCAAGTTGATCAAGAGGAAGGCAAGAAGAATTATTCTTCGATCAACAACCCTTCTCTAGAAATCTAAGAACTATAACCTGCAATATTATTACACTCCAGAAATACATCCAGGCCCCTCTTGAACTCTTTTAGTGCGTTCACCATCACCACCTTTTCTGGCCGAGAGTTCCATAATCTCACTGCTCTTACAGTGAAGAATCCTCTTCTGAGTTTGTGTAGAAACCTTCTTTGCTCTAGTCGTAGAGGATGTCCCTTCCAGTCTATCAGGTCAAGAAGAGGTGGAGTCACATGTGTGTGTATAAGGGATGGGTCAGATCAGACCCTATCGGCCTCAGATCGGACCCCCATCAGACCTCAGATCAGATGTTACTAAATACATAAATAAATAAATACACTTACCTTGCTTGCCCTCGACAGCACTGCAGATCCAGGACACACCGCTCCATCGCTTCTTCAGTGTCTAGCTGTGTACTGTGAACTGACGGCGTACAGAGTCAGATCATAGTGTGCACCTACGTGAACTATGTCTTGACGCTGTGTACGGTTAGGATATAGTGCACAGAGGGAACCAGAAGAACCCCAGGGAAGGTGAGTAAAGCCAGTGCAGCGCTGCTCTCACCTCCCTATGCCTTCCACATGCTAATGTCCACCTCCATAACAAAAGTGATCATTAGCATTTGGGCTATAAGACGCACTGCCACTTTCTGAGAAGCGGCGTAAGTATGATCTATAGGAGGGGCCCAGGCCTTGTGGGGGGGGGGGGCATTTTTAGAATTAGATAACCCCTGCGACTGATAAAACCTTTATGGCAAGATTGGTGGCACTAAGGTAATTGGTACAACGTTGCTCTGTCTGGTAAAGAATCCAAAAACTACTGGAGAGAAGGTCACATGGAGTCCAAAATTGTATCCTTCTAACTGTTTTGCCATTAAAGTAAATATAGCCATCATATTACACATTTAAATACCATTTTCAGGTATTCAGAGGGCAAATAACCCATTGTGAACCTGGCCTAATGTGAGAAATGATTGGCTGACTTTCACATCAAGTCGAAGCAAAATTTCCCTCATGCAGTTTAGTTAATTTTATTTGCTAGGGAAAGGCACCTTATTTGGCAGCCCACATAATATGTGTGGGTTGGGGGGGTTGCACACTGTACTGTAAAGCACCCAACTCCTTTTGAGCTGTTAGGAGATCAATGTATTTCTATCACTCTAAGGGCGGGTTCACATCAGCGTTATGGATTCCGTTTTTTTTGTTTCATTATAACATGGTTATAATGGAATCCATAAGATGGAAGTCAAAACGGAAACCTTAAGAGGCATTCCATTTTCATTCTTCATAATACAAGTCTATGGACAGCAGAACGGATTCGTCCTGGTTAGCACTATGCAGGAGTCCAGTCCTGCATAACAGAAACCGGGATGGATCTGTTATGCTGCCCATAGACTTGTATTATGATGGAATGCAAAATGGAGGCCTTTAAAAGGCATTCCGTTTTGCTTTCTGGCAACAGGACTTTGTTTTCCATCTTGCATAACGGGAACCAGACGGATCCATTGTGATTCCCATAGACTTCTATTATGATGATCAAAACAGAATGCCTCTTAACCTCTTACGGACACAAGCATGTACACCCTGATGTCCGAGCCCTTAAGGACACAGGGCGTACATGTATGCCCTGTGTATTTCTGATCACCGCCGCACGACCGGCGGTGATCGGAACGGAGTGCCTGCTAAAATCATTAGGCAGGCACCCTGTGACAATGCCGAGGGGGGTTCTAACCCCTCCCCCCCCCCCCGGTATCGGTGATTGGTGCAAAACGCAGGTCAATTCAGACCTGTGGTTTGCAGCGTTTCCGGGTCATTCGGGTGTCCGGTGACCCGATGATCCAGAATGTTAGCGCATAAAGACCCTCAAAACATAAAGACCCTCAAATTCACTTAAAAACTGAACTGGTCCCTTAAAAAATCAGATTTTAAAATTGTCATGAACAATTGAAGCCCTCTAACGTCTTTAAAAAGTATAAACATGTCAACTTTATGATGCCAACAGAAAGTAGACATATTGAATATGCGAATCAATATATAATTTATTTGGCATGTCCATTTTTCTTACAAGCAGAGAGTTTCAAAGTTGGAAAAATGCTAAATTTTTGAATTTTTCACAAAGAAATAAGGTAAATATTGGCGAAAATCTACCACCAGTATAATATGTCACAAAAAATAAACAATCTCGGAATCAGTATGATAGGTAAAAGCATCCCAGAGTTATTAATGCCTAAAGTGACACTGGTCAGATTTGCAAAATATGGCCTGCTTTCCGAGCACTGTTACCCTCAGTTGGCGTAGCATCGCGCAGGCGCAGGCAATCGCCAGCACTGCGCCTGCACGAGAATTCTGGCGCCTGGTGAGATTTAGATTGGGGCTTTATTCCTGCCTGAATGCGGAGGTAGCGAGGGGCGGAGCCATTAGCCTCGCCTCTGGGAAGGCGAGTTCTGCTGCTGGAGGTGTTCTTGTGGATTCAAATTTGGGCAGGCTGGGCACATCAGGGGGGCATTCCTGGGCTCCTTGGCAGAGAAAAAATACCCCTCTGGGCTCCTTGGATCCAAATTTGCATGATGGAAAAATCGGTTCTTAAGGAAAATGACAAGAGACAAAGCAAAAAGAAGAATAGATCCGGATCTAAGGTACTTTATTACAAATGTCTAAGGAGCCATTTTGCCATTTGGCTCCTGCAGGGGGGCTCACAGGTTATTGGCTTTACTGAATGGTGTTGTATACTTTTATTTTTGATTAGCTATGAATAATGGTGCACTGCACAGTAATGTAGACAGAGATAAATTACACCTGTAAAACTGGCGGCATAGTACCTACAGAATAGATTAACTATGAATGTGGGTTCTCTACAAAGTAATGCACACAGCAATATATCCTCCCTGCAGTTTAACCTCCAAGCCTTCATACTGAGATTGGGCCACCAAGTGGGATGAATATAATTGCCCAGAGTAGCCTGGGTATACCCGATATATTGCAATTTGTGACAAATGAATTGTTGTATACAGTAGTAGCATGGGTAATTCTCAACAGGCGGGTTATTAGTTAGCTCAGTGTCGGGTCGTACCACCGTCAGCCTGTTTATTTGGATAATTAGCAAATGAGTCAAACTGTCATTTACTCGTTACTTGGAGCAGTGCACCCTGGGCCCCTGTAGATGACAGGCTTATTCTGGCTTTATTTGTATAGTAGAAAGAGTAAAAAAAATATTCTCTCTCTATCTCTTAAATGTTACCATGTTTTTATTGAACACACCATGTAAACATTCACAGTGCAGGTGGAAAAAGTATGTGAACCCCTAGACTAATGACATCTCCAAGAGCTAATTGGAGTGAGGTGTCAGCCAACTGGAGTCCAATCAATGAGATGATATTGGAGGTGTTGGTTACAGCTGTCCTGACCTATAAAAAATCACACACCAGTTCTGGGTTTGCTTTTCCCAAGAAGAATTGCCTGATGTGAATGATGCCTTGAACAAAATAGCTCTCAGAAGAAGTGTGATTAAGAATTGTTGGCTTGCATGAAGCTGGAAAGGGTTATAATAGTTTCTCCAAAAGCCTTGCTGTTCATCAGTCCACAGTAAGACAAATTGTCCATAAACGGAGAAAGTTCAGAACTGCTGCTACTCTCCCTAGGAGTGGCTGTAATGATCAAGAGCACAGCATAGCCCGCTCAATGAGGTGAAAAACAAAGCTAGAGTGTCAGCTAAAGACTTACAAAAGTCTTTGGCATTTGCTAACATCCCTGTTAGCGAATCTACGATACGTAAAGCACTAAACAAGAATAGATTTCATGGGAGGATACCACAGAGGAATCCACTGCTGCCCAAAAAAATCATTGCTGAACATTTACAGTTTGCACAAGAGCACCTGGATGTTCCACAGCAGTACTGGCAAAATATTCTGTGGACAGAGGAAACCAAAGTTGAGTTGCTTGAAAGAAACACACAATACTATGTGTGGAGAAAAAGAGGCACAGCACACCAACATCAAAACCTCATCCCAACTGTGAAGTATGGTGGTGTGGGCATCATGGTTTGGGGCTGCTTTGCTGCGTCAGGGCCTGGACGGATTGCCATAATCAAAGGAAAAATGGATTCCCAAGTTTATCAAGACATTTTGCAGGAGAACTTAAGGCCATCTGTCCACCAGCTGAAGCTCAACAGAAGATGGGTGTTGCAACAGGACAACGACCCAAATCATAGAAGTAAATCAACAACAGAATGGCTTAGTCAGAGTCCTGACCTCAACCCAATTGAGATGCTGTGGCATGACCTCAAGATAGTGATTCACACCAGACATCCCAAGAATATTGCTGAACTGAAACAGTTCTGTAAAGAGGAATGGTCAAGAATTACTCCTGACCGTTGCGCACGTCTGATCTACAACTACTGAACTACATGAAACGTTTGGTTGAAGTTATTGCTGCCAAAGGAGGTTCAACCAGTTATTAAATCCAAGGGTTCACATACTTTTTCCACCTACAGTGTGAATGTTTACATAGTGTGTTCAATAAAAACATAGCAACATTTAATTATTTGTGTTATTAGCTTAAGCAGACTGTGATTGTCTATAGTTGTGACTTAGATGAAGATCACATTTTATGACCAATTTGGACAGAAATCCATATCATTCCAAATGGTTCACATACTTTTTCTTGCAACTTTGTGTGTGTGTGTATATATATATATATATATATATATATATATATATATTTATATTCTTCTAGATAATATAAAGATAACAGGAGATTTGCATAGACATCTGTAGAAGAAGCAGCAGCTGGAACAATAAATTATCATTTTCATTGGGGAGGTTACAGCAAAATGTCAACAAGTTCTGAGCATAGCATTGAGAGCACAGCTTTGGTGCACCAATTAATTTAAATATATCTGAAGTATAATTATTATCTATACAAGTGCTATGTAATCACTTGGAGCTCAGCATTTTACTGAATCAATTCTCCTTGTAGCCACTTACTATTTCCCAAAACTGATTTCTAAGGTCATCAGTTAATCATTTTATTTTCTCAAATTTTTTTCTCCTGCATCAATATCCTGAAGATATTGCTGGGATGGAAATTATATATTCTCGTCGTGGATCACTCTTTTGCCTCATGCTGAGACTCGGAACACCGTTTCTTTTATTGAGCATTGTTTCTGTCTCACCGCTCTTCTCGGTTCTTGTTTAGTGCCCCCGGCTGTGAGATATATTTCTCTTATGTATCCGCTGTTGATAAAATAGAAGACAAACCCTTTGCTGGTAGGAGCTTCATCAGCCGCTGAAATAATGTAGACATGTGATACGTGAATCCCACAGTGCTGGTCAGTAGTGCAGGTAACCATAAATTTATATCAAGTGATATATGATCTTGTAGGCAAGCTCAATTGTACAGGTTCTAATTGTTTAAAGTTATACATTGAAGGTCTATTATTAACTTTTATTATATAAATTGGCACACATAGCTCAAACTTTGTGAACCACTTTTTTCATGGAAATAATAGAATTTACCCTGTGCTTCTTTTAGTATGTATTTCAGAGAAAAATAATTATTGTTTGTACCATGTGTGCAACTTTGCGATTTAAAATGTCCAAGTTGACACAGGTACTTTTTAGCCATATTTATGATATACAACTTTTTAATCCCTTTGCAAATCTGACATGTGTCACTTTATGTGGTGATAACTTTGGAATGATTTTACTTATCCAGGCCATTCTGAGATTGTTTTCTCGTCACATATTGTACTTCCTGACAGTGGTAAAACTGAGTCAAAAATTTCATTTTTATTTATAAAAAAATACCAAATTTACCACAAATTTTTAAAAATTAGCAAATTTCAATTTCTCTACTTTTATAATAGATAGTAATACCTCCAAAAATAGTTATTACTTTACATTCCCCATATGTCTACTTCATGTTTTGATCATTTTGCAAATTACATTTTCTTTTTTGGGTACATTAGAAGGCTTAGAAGTTTAGAAGCAAATCTTGAAATTTTTCTGAAAATTTCCAAAACCCACTTTTTAAGGACCAGTTCAGGTCTGAAGTCACTTTGTGAGGCTTACATAATTAAAACCACCCAAAAATTACCCCATTTTAGAAACTACACCCCTCAAGGTATTCAAAACTGATTTTACAAACGTTGTTAAACCTTTAGGTGTTCCACGAGAAATGAAATTTCAGAGTTTCTCTTTTTTGGCAGATTTTCAATTTTTATAAATTTTTTACTCTAACAAAGCAATTTTCCATTTTAATCCTTTTTCCAGTAACAAAGCAAGGGTTAAAAACCAAACAAAACTCAATATTTATTGCCCTGATTCTGTGGTTTACAGAAACACCCCATATGTGGTTGTAAACTGCGTATGGCCACACGGCAGGGCGCAGAAGGAAAGGAACGCCATATGGTTTTTGGAAGGCAGATTTTGCTGGACTGTTTTTTTGGCACCATGTCACATTTGAAGCCCCCCTGATCCACCCCTAGAGTAGAAACTCCAAAAAGTGCCCCCATTTAAGAAACTACACCACTCAAGGTATTCAAAACTAATTTTACAAACGTCGTTAATTCTTCAGGTTAATGGAGTTAATGGAAAAGAGTTAATGGAAAATGGAGATGAAATTTCAGAGTTTCACTTTTTTGGCAGATTTTCCATTTTAATGCATTTTTTTCCAGTAACAAAGCAACAAAGTAACAAATGGGACATGGTGCCAAAAAAAACAGTCCAGCAAAAGCTGATTTCCAAAAACCATATGGCGTTCCTTTCCTTCTGCGCCCTGCCGTGTGGCCATACAGCAGTTTATGACCACATATTGGGTGTTTCTGTAAACTACAGAATCAGGCCAATAAATATAAAGTTTTGTTTGGCTGTTAACCCTTGCTTTGTTACTGGAAAAAATGGATTGAAATGGAAAATTTGCCAGAAAATAGATGATTAGATAGTTTTGGCACCGTTTTTATTTTTTGTTATTTACAATGTTCATCTGTCAGATTAGATCATGTGCTATTTTTATAAAGCAGGTTGTTGCAGATGCAACAATATCAAATATGACTACTTTTTTCGTTTTTGTTTCAGTTTTACATAATAAAGCATTTTTGAAAAAAATGATTTTTTACTGTCTCCACATTCTGAAAGCCATAGTTTTTTTTTTCTCTGTGGGCAAATGTCTTATGTAGGGGCTCATTTTTTTGGGGATGAGATGATGGTTTGATTGGCACTATTTTGGGTGCATATGACTTTTTGATCGCTTGCTATTAGACTTTTTGTGATGTAAGGTGACAAAAATGGCATTTTTTACTCAGTTTTTATTCTATTTTTCTACGGTGTTACCTGAGCCATTGGGTCATGTAGCATTTTTATAGAGCAGGTTCTTACGGATGTGACGATACCTAATATGTCTATTTTCTTACATTTAACACAAAAAATCATTTTTGAAACAAAAAAAATCATGTTTTAGGCCTCTTTCACACGGGCGTGATTTCCGCGCGGGTGCAATACGTAAGGTGAATGCATTGCACCCGCACTGAATCTGGACCCATTCATTTCTATGGGGCTGTGTACATGAGCGGTGATTTTTCCGCATCACTTGTGCGTTGCGTGAAAATCGCAGCATGCTCCAGTTTCTATGTTTTTCACGCAACGCAGGCCCCATAGAAGTGAATGGGGCTGCGGTAAAATCACAAGCATCCGCAAGCAAGTGCGGATGCAGTGCGAAATTCCCGCATGGTTAGGAGAAAATCAGGATGGGGACCCGATCTTTATTATTTATCCTTATAACATAGTTATAAAGGAAAATAATAGCATTCTCAACAGAGAATGCAAAGTAAAAAGGGCAATAGAGGGTTAAAAATAATAAAAAAAACAACTCACCTCCATTTGATCGCGTAGCTGCCGGTCTCCTGTTCTGGCTTCAGCTTGGCGGGGGCTGAAGGACCTTCAGTGACGTCACTGCGCTCATCACATGGTCCAATCACATGGTCCATTACCATGGTGATGGACCATGTGATTGGACCATGTGATATGATGTCACCACAGGTCCTTTAGCCGGCAGCTCATGATAAAAGAAGAAAGAAGAGATCGCAACTACGCAATCAAGTGGATAAGGTGGGTTCATTTTTTTTTTAACCCCTCAATACACATTTTACTAAGCATTCTGCATTGAGAATGCTATTATTTTCCCTTATAAACATGTTATAAGGGAAAATAATAAAGATCAGGTCCCCATCCCAATCGTCTCCTAGCAACCATGCGTGAAAATTGCACTGCATCCGCACGTGCTTGCGGTTGCTTGCAATTTGCCCGTAGCCTCACTCACTGCTATGGGGCCTGCGTTGCTTGAAAAACGCACAATATAGAGCTTGCTGTGATTTTCACACAACGCACAAGTGATGCGTGAAAATCACTGCTCATGTACACAGCCCGGATAAATGAATGGGTCCAGATTCAGTGCAGGTGCAATGCGTTTACATCACGCATTGCACTCGCGTGGAAAACTCACCCGTGTGAAAGGGGTCTAAGTGTGTTAGAGGTAGCAAGTTTATTTATCCACAGTCTGTATTGGTGGCAACATACTTTATCCTTAGGTGTTGCACCCATTGACAATTGTCTGATTGAGTATCCCACTGTTGTCAGTGATGAAGATGGCTCCTTGTTGCTTAATATACTGTATTCCAGGGATCCTCTCCATATGGTTCACCAACACACTTACAGTCCTCAGGTGTTGAAAGACACAGCTTTCTCTACTGTCTCACTTTAACATATCTGATTAGGTCACTCTCTACACAGGTGATCGTCTCTGTGACAATCTAGTTGTTCCATTCTTCTTGGTCTGGCTTATTACATGTCCTCTAAACTTTCAATACGAGGGCTAGTAAGCATTATGGTCATCTCAATGCTTCTGTCTGATGTTGTTGCTTCTAAGTACTCATCCCCACTTGCTAGTCAACTATCATATAGTGTGGCTGGTTCTAACCAGCTTAGTTGTGATTTCTGCAGATCCATCGATTGGCTTTACTTCACCTGGGGCAAAGATTCAGTTTACTACTTTCACCCTATACCTAAATACCCCCTGGCAACCAGCAGCTAGAGCACATACTCTGGTTGCCCCCTCCTAGTCATGCCCACTACTCTCTGTATGCTTTAACCGTGAGGTTCTATTCATCAACAGCAATGTGCTACAAAGTGTGAGGGTGTTCTAGCCATAATCCCCAACTCTTACCCCTTAATTAGTCCAGTATAGCCCAATCTTTGCAATGCTTTACAGTGCAGTTCCACAATATGCACAGTGTATTTCACATCAATTGCAGTGTGGTTTCACACACACACACATCAGTATCATTGAGGGTCAAAGGCTTACACGGACTGTGTCCCTATATCAAAGGCCACCAATGAAGTCATCATTCAACATACATATCTTTACATGGAATTTCACAGCAGCATAACCTTAAATGACATGTCATATACAGTGACCAGTATGCAGTGTCATGTTTGTGAAGGTGGACAGATGGGGTAATAGTTGTACTCACGGTTCTGATGCTCCGTGGGTCTGCATGCAGTGATGTGGAAGGGGACCCTCTGGTTTTAGGGTGCTGCTGCCTGATGACAGTTGAGGTTCCATTGGTGTTGACGGATTTGAGGTGCAAGCAAAATAATTTGCACCTCAATGGAAGGGGAACTACTGTGTTGGGGGATAGAATTCTGTCTGGGGTGGCAATGCATTTAAACTAGGCTTGAGGGGGGGATATGGCTATAAATATTGATGCAGACAGGTTAGGGAGTTGGTGTGGGGAATTGATGGTGAGGGGAACATTAGAAAAGTGGATAAGGAGATCTGTCAGTCGCAAACTGACTCTGAAGGAGGAAAAAATTATCATAAAAAAAAGTTAAATATATTTCCTAAAAGTGTAAAATTTGAAGCAGGCGGCACAGGCTGGCACAGTAGTGATAATGGGACATTTTAACTATCCAAACATAGATTGGGAACATGGTTCTGCCTCTTTTCCATAGCCGAGAAAGTTCCTGAGCTTTTTGCAGGATACTTTTATGGTCCAGTTTGTAGAAGATCCTACTAGTGGCAATGCTCTTCTGGATCTAGTAACTTCTGACAATGCAGAACTTGTGAGAAATGTCACTGTCCATGAAAACCTTGTTAACAGTGACCACAATGTAATTATATTCAAACTAAACTGTAAAAAACAAACTCAGGTTGGTAGGGCAAAAACACTAAAAGGGCTGAGTGCTGCATTTCAGGACATAGACTAGGAGCATTATTGTCACATAATGACACTAATGCTAAATGGGAGTGCTTTAAATCTACTTTGGATAAGTATATTGTTAAATACATTCCTAGAGGTAACAAGTACAAGCAAATAAAATTAAACCCCACATGGCTGACAAATAGTGTAAACAGTGCAATAAATGATAAAAAGAGGGCCTTTAAGAAATACAAATTGGAGAAGTCAGCTGTAGCCTTTAAAAAGTATGAAGAACTAAATAAATTATGTAAGGGCGCAATAAAATCAGCAAAAATACACAATGAAATACAGGTGGCCAAAGAAAGTAAGAACCACCCCAAAACAAAGTCAGAACATGTAGGATCGCTAAATGATAGAAATGGGGTGTTGGTCACTGGGGATCGAGAGAAGGCAGGGCTCCTACTGTAAATGGGTTTTTAGCTCTGTATATACAAATGAAGAGAGGGCATGTCATGCAAGTGGTGCCACTGGTGGAAATACCTCAAATAACACACTTACCTAGCTGACTGTAGATATGGTCCTTAATATGCTAAAGAAAATTAAAAATGAACAAGGCCCCAGTCCAGATGGATTACACCCTAGAGTTCTAATGGAGCTCAGTTCAGTTATTGCTTTGCCTCTGTTCATAATATTTACAGATTCCTGAATTACAGGCGCAAGGCGAATGTGGTGCCCATTTTCACAAAGGATGCAAAGGATGCTAGGTCTTCACTAGTAAATTGTAGGCCAGTAAGCCTAACATCCATAGTGGGAACAATGTTTGAGGGCCTTCTACGGGACTACGTACAGGATTATATAACTGTCAATAATATAATAAGTGATAGCCAACATGATTTTGCTAAGTACAGAAGCTATCAAACTAAAACACACGCAATTTTCATAGATCTTACAGTTCCCATGGCTGCAATTGAGTTAACAGGCACAGTTGTCTCTTTGGAGAAATTTTCCTTTCACTGCACTTATCTAGCTGCATTTTGTGCAAGCATCCAGGCATGGGGTGTAACACTTTACTTGAGACAATGCAACCAGCCTATTTTAAACAGGTTGCTGTTCTTACAGTACACTTCCACAAAATCTACTGTGGGGTGTGGATATCTGTCATGCAGATGGCCAATCTGTTTCTCAAGTGTGCACCATAAGAGTTATTCTCCCAGAGATGTGACATTGAAGACACATTGGTCTTTGTCAGGGAACAATTCTCCAATGAAATTCTAGTCTACACCTTCTCTTTCTACCTGGCATGCTTCCATAGTACTTTATCTCTTCTCTTTTTCTATGGCTCTCTGCTTTGACAGATTTAATCCAGAGAGATTTCTTCCTTACTCGGTATACGAATACCAAAGGCAGATGTAAGAGGGGGACCTGTGCGAATTCATAATAGCTAAGGATAAAAAGGAATAAAACTAAGGACCACCCCACTGAACCCATGTTTTTAATGCTTCTTTATTACCATAGGAGGTACAGGATACCGATATCTTACCTTGGTCTTCTAATGCAAAAAATAAATGATAGGGAAAATAATCAAAATTCCTACGTCATCTTCCTTTGTTAAGAGGCAGGTCACCATGTACTCCATAAGAGGTTGTTTGGTTAAGGCTACTTTCACACTGGCGTTTCAGGGATCCGTTTAAAACGGATCCATTGTATTAAATGCCAAATGGAGCGAAAGAGCAGGATCCGTTTGAACGGATCCGCCTGTAAAAACGGATCTGTTGTAACCATTTGCATCCGATTTGGCTTCCGTTTAGCGAATCCGTTCTTAAAGAAAAAGGTGTTTCTCAAAGATTCAGACCACTTGAAGAAGGTGTGTCTCAAAGTGTGAGAATTTTAGCTCTCCCTTGCCATGACGCTACTTTATGTGACAGCTTCATCTGTGATAAAGAGCAAAATATAAATATTTTGCTCTAGAATAATTGTTGATGAGGCTGATTCCCAAGTACCATGACTACCACAAGGGTTCATGTGGAAAGATTGGCTGATGAACAAGCATTTGCTTGTTCATTTGCTAATCAGCTAGAATATGATCATTAAGGAGCTTTAAAAAAGCCTGTTATTGATCATGCTACGTCAAATATTCGTCTGCGTTTTGCACTACAGGTGTGTGGAAAATAGAACTGCAATCGAAAAAAAATTTTTTTATTGCAGTGACTTTCCGCGCAGTTGTAGTGGCCACAGTTAACTATGAAATAAAATAAGCACACACAGTAAAGTAAAGTAAAACATTTTTACTGAATAATAAATAACAAAACAATAAAAAACTAAACATAAATATCAAAATAAAAAACTATAACTCTTGAAAACTGGAAGGTGAAAAGGTCCGTCTTGGGGTGGACACTCTCGAATCGGCAGCATAGGCCCCCCTGTCTTCTGTGGAGGGATAAAATAGACGGGATGCGTGAAAAGATGCAGGGTGGATTTGAGAGTTGTGGACAGTAGAAGGATCTGAAGTGGAAGGTTCCCAAGCATGTGTAGAAGAAAGAGTTTCAAAAGAAGTGGGAGCAATATAGTGAGGAGGAGAAGGTGTAGAAGTAAAAGAAGGCAGATTGTACACATGCTCAGGGGGGTTGTAAAGGGACGGGTGGCGGGTTTGGGATGGTTGCCGTAAAGGTGGTTGTTGAAAAGAGTGGGATGGGTGTTAGTGGTGGATGGGGGGTAGGTGGTGGATGGGGGGTAGGTATGGGATGGTGGGCGGTGCAAAATTTCCCACATCCCGTTCTCCACCAAAAGTTTTCCACCAGTCGGCGTGACAAGTCATTCAACGCTTGCCTCATTTCACTTACAAAACCTTCCAGATCATCGGAAATGATCTCCACAAGATTCCCATAATCCTCCCTATGGCTCCTACCGGATCTCCTACTATTCACCACAGCTCTCACATTTTGTCTCCAATGTGAGAGCGTATAGTGAAAAGAGGGACCCAGCAGGGGACCAGGATTAACCCAAACAGGTATATGAGGGACAGGAGGGCTGGTGGTGGCGGCCGGTTCCGTGGCCGCTTCAAGATCTGGTTCAGGCGCCCGTCAAGTTTATGCTATAAGCAATGCTCTGTCTCAGACAGCCCCTTGTTGTCAGAGGTACAGAACAATTGTCCCTCAGACCGTATGGGGCTGCTTGAGACAGAGGTGTCAATACTAACCTCTGTCTCATACAGCCCCTTGTTGTAAGAAGGAGTTGAAACATAAATCAGTTCACAATATGTACTTTTTTTTTTTTTTTATGTTACCTTCTAAGCGCCAGCGTCCGTCATAAGAACCCCAAGGCCGCACTGTACATATATGACTGCCTTGAGGTTGCTCCGGATCCACTCGGGGCCTGAACTTCTTTATTGTAATCTCTCTTGAAGCGGTCCCGGATTGACCGCCACCGAGTCATAACCTTATCAACTGTTGGAAAAAAAAGAATAAATATATTACTATATTTTTAGGTTTACATTATACTTGAGATTTAATAATCCATATAGATGTACTTACCACATTCTTTTTGAGCCGCCACATTGAGATCCCCCCAGCCAGCAAACAACGATTCACTGATCTGCCTCCAGAGCCGCTGGGTATGGTGACGGTCAGCATGGTGGTGGTCGGTGTGGTCCCAAACAGCGGGATGCGACTCCACCAGCTGGATAAGGAGTTCGTTGTCTATATCAGGGACAACGAACTCCATATCTTCGCCGGTGGAGACTCTGGAACCCTAGAAGAAAAATGAAAAGAAAAATTATTGAAAGTCCCAAAAACATCGACAATTAGAACTATTTATTTCATACTTACACGTGCCCGACCGCCACGGTTTCTCCCACGAACTCTGGAGGAGACTAGGGGATCTTCACTGGCGGCTCTTGTTGAAGGTTCCTGAATAACCATTAAAAAAAAATATTATAGCACAATAATATTATTTTTTGTATAGCTATATAGAAAAATACTAACTTGCTGCCGGTCCTGGTCCATGGTTTGTCCACCTCCCCTTGGTGATAATGTCGTCGGTGCTGAGACCACCCTAGCAGGTGAGGGTGGTGCGGCGGCAGAGCTGGTTGACGATGAAGACTACAACAAATATACATACTGTTCTGTTTCAGTATCTTGAATTGTGTATTGGTATGCTCCTCTCTTCTCCTCCCCCCTCTGTTTCTGCTTCTAGTTGGTTCAGTCTAGCCACTTCCTGTTTACCCTGTCATGCATTGCTGTTTTGTGTACTCTAATTCTGAGGAGATTCTGAGGAGAATCGGAGGTGAATCTGTGTATCTCATATTCTTATCAAGGAGAATATTAGTAGCATAGTTCTTTTACCATCTGGATTCCCTGCATATCTTGTAATACAATCTCCGGATTAAAAGACTACTTGATTTTCTCCTGGGTGTCTGATGCGTAAACTGTAAGTGGAGGATGTCTGATTCAACAAGTCACCTCACAGATGCGTGATTTGTATAAGGCTGACATTTCGATACGCCACACATACTGTTAATGCTATGAGTCTTTTATCGGGTTGAAATATACTTTTGTTGCTTGTACTTACCACTTGTATATGATGGCGCCTTCTTTGTGGCCTGCGTGCAACATTTGCAGCGGATTCAGACATCTGTAGAGACATAAAATCAAATGTTGATTAAACACGCAATAAACCAATAATGACATATATATCAAAAAAAATTTATACATACTTACTTTAGTATACTGCAGACAATTTTTTTTAATTTTCTCAGAGATTTTTTAAGATGCTTGGAGATGCTAAAAAAAAAAAAAAACATCATTACTATGAAATTGTTTTTGATGCCCCCCACCCCCACTAAGTGCAATCAGCCACCCTCCCAGTATCATCAACCTACCCCCCATACCATAATCTGCCCACATGTAAACAGCCCCCCATTGCTATATGCCCCCCACACTCAGTGCCATCTGCCCCCTCCCAGTGCCATCAAATCACACCCCATGCCATAATCTGCCAACCTGCAAATAAAGCCCCCCACTGCAATATGACCCCCACACTGAGTGCCATCCAGTGCCCCGCAGTGCAATAATCTGCCTCTGCCCCCTGTTCCATGATCCATCTTCATCCATGTGACATCTTTACCTCCCCCCCAACTTGCCATCACCCCCACACCTGCAATCCTGTACCATCTGCCCCCAAAGGATGGAATATGGAGAGAGAGATGAGAGAAAGAGGGAGAAAGAGAGATAGATAGACAGAACTTTCTACACATACCTGTTGGAAACGAACTTCATCCAAGATGGCCGCTATCTCTGCTGGGGGTGGTGACATAGATAATGGAGCATGCTCAGTAGAGCAAAGAGAATTGCAACTGATCCGCCTCAGACGGAGCCTTTACAGACAGATCCGTCCCCATTGACTTCTATTGTGTGTGCGTTTTGGTGTCCGCCTCCAGAGCGGAATGGTGACTGAACGGAGGCAAACTGATGCATTCTGAGCGGATCCTTATCCATTCAGAATGCATTGGGCTAAAACTGATCCGTTTTGGACCGCTTAGGAGAGCCCTGAACTGATCTCCCAAACGGAAAGCCAAAACGCCAGTGTGAAAGTAGCCTAAGACAGATGCATCTTCAGCTACTTTATTTTCCATCAAACAATGTTTTATAACCTGCTTTTTTTTACTGCGGTCTGTAGAGGAAATTAATCAAACTGAAATGATCCATTAGAGGAACAAATCAGGATCTGCGGGTTTAACAATGCTGAGCAATCAAAATGGCCTCAGAATCTTATACTTTTCAAATATTGTAGAATTTTCCTGGAGCTTAAAGGGCTTCTGTCAGCAGATTTGTACCTATGAAACTGGCTAACCTGTTGCATGTTCACTTGGCAGCTGAAGGCATCTGTGTTGGTCCCATGTTCATATGTGCCCGCATTGCTGAGAAAAATTATGTTTTAATATATGCAAATGACCACCCTGCAATCCAGCAGTGGTGGACGTGCTTTCACGCAATAAGAAAAAGTGCCGACCTCTCTGTTTGCCAGGACTGTGGGAAATCACATGGGCTAGTAGTGTTGAGCATGAATATTCGGAAAGTAAATTTTTATCGCAAATATCGTCACTTCGCGATTTCGCGATTATTACGAATATGCCGATATATATTTGTAATGACGAATATTCGTTGTTTTTTTTACACATTACAAATCACAGTGAGGTAAGGAAGAGATGTCCAGCTCCAGAAATAGTGGTAGAAAAATCTTGTATCTTTGTTCTGCGGTTTTAAAAACTTTCATACAGGATGCTAAAGTCTACATGTTTCAGACATCACATATTCAAGGTCCTTCCTCATGGAGCTGCCTCCCTCCTTGTACTGGAACTGTAAATCACAGTGAGGTGTACTGTGTAAAAAAAAATGTGATCATCCCTCCCTGCTTCTAACATGTGGTCCAAAAGCTTCAGTATAACTTACACTGAATCAGTGAGTGTAGCGCAAATTTTTGTAACCCGAATATTTATTGCGATGCGAATATCAGCACTTTGAGAGGACACTGATCCCTCCTTTCTTTTAGCTTGTGGGACAATGAGAAGGTGGCAAAGAGGTTAGCAAAATCCCTAGCATCTAATAGGAAAGTTTCCCACCCCTTACTATATAAGAAGATCCTTTCCCACCATTTTGTGCAGTTTCATGTGGTGTTGGTTGTGAGAAGAGCTGAATACTGTCCAGTGTCCATTGCTTTTTTTAGAAGCAAATCATATATTTGATTCTTGATATATCTGACAGTGTTAGATAGGGTAGGTTAGTGTAGCAGATAGGTTCTAGTTTAGGGTATAGTGTTAGTTAGGTGAAAAATATAATTTGTTTAGATAGTGTGAGATAGTATACTGTAGTTTAGTCAGGGAATAGTGTAGCTGATAGTTTAAAGAGCAGGGTGTAGGTTAGATATAGTATAGTGTAGGCTTTAGTTGTGTTTTAGTCTTTTAGTTTAGTGTTTAGTTTATTAGTGTTAGTTTCTTATTGTTTAGTTGGTGTAGTGTCTGAGTCAGTGTCTGCGTCTTTTGTTAGTTAAAAAAAAAAAAGTTTATTCGTTTTAGATTTTAGTGTTAGTTTTTTACTGTTTAGTTGGTGCAGTGTCTGTGTCAGTGTCTGCATCTTTTGTTAGTAAACCCCCCCAAAAAAAAAAAGTTTATTAGTTTTAGTTTTTAGTGTTAGTTTTTTACTGTTTAGTTAGTGTAGTGTCTGTGTCAGTGTCTTCATCCTTTGTTATTTAAAAAAACAAAACACATTTTAACCTCTTAAGGACACAGGATGTACCGGTACGTTCTGTGTATTAATTGCTATTGTGCCCGATCTGGGTGCGATAGCAACATGGTTCCTGCTGAGATAGTTCAGCAGGAGCCATGTTCTAATGCTGAGGGGGTTCTGTGACCCCCCGTATCGGCGATCGCTGCAAACCGCAGGTCAATTCAGACCTGTGGTTTGCAGCGCTTTGTTATGTATCGGATCCCTGCAGTCTATGACTGTGGGGATCAGAAACTTTAAAATGCTGGGAAATGTTTTTTTTTATATATTTCTAACCTCCCCCCATGCCCTCATTGTGATGGGTGGTGCGGGGTGGGGGGGAGGCTTGCGGGCGGTGCTGCGGGCGGTTTGGGGGCTGCCCGCCCCTCCGTTCAATTTCAGGATTGCCAAGCTTGGCAAGCAGAGTGTCAGCACATTGCTGACAATCTGCTTGTAACGGCTCACATCCGTGCAGGCACGGATGTCCGCCTTTTAACCCCTTCCATGCCGTGGTCTGTAGGGACCGCTGTATGGAAGGGGTTAAGAGGGAGGGAGCTGCTGTGGGGGCTACTGTGCCTGGTGCAGCCCCCCTAGCTCTATTCCCCAGCTTCCCTCCCTCCCCATCCCCTGCTGCTCTGTTATAGCAGCGGAGGAGGGTAACCATGGCAACAGGACGCCTTCAAAGGCGTCCTGCTTGCCATGGTAACAGAACTCTGATGAGACTTTTGCTAAAAGCAAAAGTCTGAGTAGACTAAGTGTCAAGTAAAAAATACAGTAAAGTACATTATATGATGTACTGTACTGTATTATACAGACACCAGATTCACTGGATCATCAAGAAACAAGAGGGTCTGGGTCAAAAAAAAGTAAAAAGTGAAAAAAGGTCAAAATATAAAAACACATTTATTACTAATAAAAATTAAAAAAATAAAATACACTACACATGTTAAATATCACCGCGTCAATAACGAACTGATCTATAAAATGGGTTTGGTACTTTCCCTGCACGGTGAACCTCATAAAAAAAAAAAACTATGGTAAAATTGAAATTTTGCCCACCTCACTTCCCAAAAAAGTTAGTAAAAGTGATCAAAAAAGTTGTATCTACACCCAAATGTTACTAATCAAACTGGCACCTCGTCCCGCAAAAAATGATACCTTACCTAAGAAAATCGGCCTAAAAAATAAAAAAATTATGGCTCTCAGGCTATGCAAACACTAAAACATGATTTATTTTGTTTCAAAAATTATATGATTGTGTAAAAACGAAATAGATAGATTATGTATTTCCGCGTCCGTAAGAACCTGAACTATAAAAATACACTTGAACTAACCCCTCAGGTAGACACCGCAAAAAAAAAAAAATACTGCAAAAAGCTGTTTTTTGTCACCAAACATCACAAAAAGTGTAACAGCAAGCGATCAAAAAGTCAAATGCACCCCAAAATAGTGCCATTAAAACCGTCGTCTCATCCCGCAAAAAATGAGCCCCTACCTAAGACAATTGGACAAAAACTAAAAAAAAAAACTGACAGACTATGGATACTAAAATGTTTTTTTGTTTGTTTAACAAAGGATATTATAGTGTAAAACCTAAATAAATTATTGCTGCATTTGTAAGAATCTTCTCTATAAAAATAACACATGACCTAACCCCTCAGATGAACACAGTCACAAAAATAAAATAAAAATGGTCCCAAAGCAGCAATTTTTTCCAAATTTTCCATTTTAATCATTTTTTCCGGTAACAAAGCAAGGGTTAACAGTCAATCAAAACTTTATTTATTGCCCTGATTCTGTAGTTTAGAGAAATACACCATATGTGGTCATAAACTGCTGCATGGCCAAACGGCAGGGCTCAGAATGAAGGGAACGCCATATGGTTTTTGGAAGGCAGATTTTGCTGGACTGTTTTTTTGACACCACATCCCATTTGAAGCCCCCATAATGCTCCCCTAGAGTATAAACTCCATAAAAGTGACCCCATATAAGAAACTACACACCTAAAGGTATTTAAAACTGATTTTACAAACTTTCTTTACCCTTTAGGTGTTCCTCAAGAGTTTATGGCAAATAGAGATGAAATTTCAGAAATTCTATTTTTTATTACCTTGTCTCACAAAAATGTATTATAGAGCACCCAAAAATCATATGTACATTAAAAATAATACCACCAAAACTGCCACTTATCCAGTAGTTTCCAAAATGGGGTCACTTTTTTGGAGTTTCTACTCTAGGGGCTTATCGGGGGCTTGAAATGGGCCATGGTGTAAATAAACCAGTCCATCAAAATCTGCCTTCCAAAAACCATATGGTGTTCCCTTCATTCTGTGCCCTGCCTTTTGACGATACAGCAGTTTACAACCACATATGGAGTGTTTCTGCAAACTACAGAATCTGGGAAATAAATATTGGGTTATGTTTGGCTGTTAACCCCTGCTTTGTTCCTGGAAAAATTGGATTCAAATGGAAAATTTAGCAAAAATCGAAATTCTGAAATTTTATGTCCATTTGCCACAAACTCTTGTGGAACACCTAAAGGGTTAACAAGGTTTGTAAAATCTGTTTTGAATACATTGAGGGGTGTAGTTTCTAGAATGGGGTCATTTTTGGGTGGTTTCTTTTATGTAAGACTCACAAAGTGACTTCCGACCTGAACTGATCCTTAAAAAGTGTGTTTTTGAAATTTTCAGAAAATTTTCAAGATTTGCTTCTAAACTTCTAAGCCTTGTAACGTCCCCCAAAAAAATAAAATGGCATTCCCAAAATGATCCAAACATGAAGTAGACATTTTGGTAATGTAAAATAATAACTATTTTTGGAGGTATTACTATGTATTATAGAAGTGGAGAAATTGAAACTTTAAAATTAGCAAATTTTTCAAAATTTTGCGTAAATTTAGTATTTTTTTATACAAAAAAATGAGCTCTGTCTGCCCTGTCTCCTAGCAGCATCAGCAGCAGCACTCTTCCTCCTGCTGGACCAAACCCCAGCCCCCAAGAATCTACCCTGCTCCTGTTTGACAGTGACACTGAGAGGGACATCTTGGGGGAGGTAATGCAGGAGGCTGAATTGTAGTTCAGTCTTCATGTGCAGGACTTTTTGGAGGAGGAGGGGGAAATGCCTGTCAGTACTCCAGTGACATCCCTTCCAACTGGTGCTGGTGGTTTCAGCCACCAAATCCCCACACCTAATCAGACTCAGGCGTCAGCAAGGGGACAGTAGAGCCAGGTCAGGGGCTCCAAGTCTGCTGTTCCCCTCAGTCCACCACTGGTTGGCCCTGGGTCTGACTTATCGTTGGACGAAGAGGAGGTTGACTGAGAATGGGTGCCACCTCCCTTGTCAGGTGACAGCAGCACTCATTAGGAGGAAGGTAGGCACCCAAGGCAAACTGTGAGACAGGTTGCCAGGGAGCCCATCGTCAGGTGCTCCACTGGTTATGGCAGCAGGAGGAGGCAGTAGCCAGCTCCACCTGTGTGCACCGAGCCCGAACAGGCGCAAGTCAGCACCAACCCATCCAACAGGAGAATTGATAGCTTGTACAGTATGATCGGCATTCTGTATTGGAACCACAACTTACAAAAGTAGAATGACTAAAATATATTTATTATAATCAATAAAACACACTGCAGTAATAATAGTCACATGTGCATAAAAAAAGGAACCATATCCCTATATATAAGAGAGCCCTCTTTTATTTAATATATTATGATATGATATTATCATAAAATCAGTGTCTTTATTATTTATCCGCGTCTCTTTCCTCTGCGATGTACAAGGATGCCTACTTCCTCTGTGTATCGATCTGCCGTGGTTCTTCCTGTCGCATGTATCTGCAATAGAGTTGAGCGAACACCTGGATATTCGGGTTCGTTAAGTTCTGCCGAACTTCCCGAAAATGTTCGGGTTCGGATCTTCACCCCGAACCCCATTGAAGTCAATGGGGACCTGAACTTTTGGGCAATAAAAAGGCTGTAAAATAGCCCAGGAAAGGGCTAGAGGGCAGCAAAAGGCAGCAAAATGTAGGTAAATCCCCTGCAAACAAATGTGGATAGGGAAATGACTTAAAATAAAATAAAATATGGACTAGGAGGTTGGGGTGGCATTAGGTGGGAATGCTATGGAAGTTGATGTTCTCATCACAGCCAAAGGATTCATGTCTGCCTGCAGTGCCACAGGCCTCATTCACAGACTCAGGGCCATAGCACCAAGACGGAGGAGAGTTTCATTCAACTCTGGGTTGCCCTGCAAAATAATGGTAAAATTAAAAAAAGAGGATTCAATAAAGAAGTGCCCTGGAGTACAAGAACAGATAGGGCGATCTGTCACAAAGATCGTGATCGCCGAACAGTGTGCTGTCTTCCTGGTGCTAGAGTTCGACACATCGCAGATCGGGTTGACAGATTACTGGGAGGGGCTGAAGAAGATCCAGTGGTCATGGTCCATATCGGAACCAATGACAAAGTTAGAGGTAGGTGGAGAGTCCATAAGAATGATTTCAGGGATTTAGGTGAAAAGCTTAGGGCAAGGACCTCAAAGGTAATATTTTCCGAAATACTGCCTGTACCACGGGCCACACAAGAAAGGCAGAGGGAGAGTAGAGAGGTTAACAAGTGGCTCAAGAACTGGTGTAGGAAGCAGGGTTTTGGGTTCATGGAGAACTGGGCCGACTTTGCTATCGGCTACAGGCTCTATCGTAGGGACGGGCTGCACCTCAATGGGGAAGGGGCAGCCGTGTTGGGGAGAAAGATGGCTAGAAGGTTGGAGGAGTGTTTAAACTAGGGACTGGGGGGGAGGGAAATTACATTATAGGAGGGGAAGATAGTGCAGATAGAGACCGGGGGCAAGGTAGTGGGACTGGGGGAGGAATGGAAGGAGGGACTAGAAAAGTTCAGAAGGAAAGGTGTAGGGCAAAAAATATGCATACACCTCTCAAATGTATGTATACTAATGCCAGAAGCCTGACTAATAAAACCGGGGAACTGGAATTAGTGATGTGTGAGGAGGATTATGACATAGTGGGAATAACTGAGACATGACTGGACGATAGCTATGACTGGGCTGTTAATGTACAAGGATACAATCTGTTCAGAAAGGATCGTCAAAACCGGAGAGGGGGAGGGGTCTGCCTTTACATAAAGTCATGTCTAAAGCCCACACTCCGGGAAGACATCTGTGAGGGATACGAAAATGTGGAGTCATTGTGGGTGGATATAAATGGAGCCAAAAACAATAATAAATTACTAATAGGAGTTTACTATAAACCACCTAATATACCAGAGTCCGCAGAAAATCTATTACTAAACGAGATAAACAAGGCGGCAAACCATAATGAGGTGGTTATTATGGGGGACTTCAACTACCCAGATATAGACTGGGAAACTGAAACCTGTACATCCCATAAAGGAAACAGGTTCTTGGCAATAGCCAAAGACAATTACCTTTCCCAAATGGTTCAGGACCCAACTAGAGGGACGGCCATACTGGACTTAGTATTAACCAATAGACCTGATAGAACAACAGACGTGCAGGTCGGGGGACACCTGGGAAATAGTGACCATAAAGTAATAACCTTCCAATTATCTTTCAAACGAGAGTTTCTACAGGGAGGAACAAGAATACCGGACTTCAAAAAAGCAAAATTTAGCCAACTAAAAGAGGCCATAGGCCCAATTAACTGGGACAAAGTCCTCAAAAATAAAAATACAACCACAAAATGGGAGATTTTTAAAAGCATCGTAACATCTAATTGTGATCGATGCATACCTTATAGAAATAAAAGGCTAAGAAATAAGAAGGAACCAATGTGGATAAATAGAACCGTAAAAAAAGCAATAAATGACAAAAAGAAAGCATATAAATCACTAAAACAGGAGGGGAGCCAGGAAGCTCTGATAAACTATAAGGAAAAAAATAGAATATGTAAAAACTAATAAAAACTGCCAAACTAGAGACCGAGAGATTAATTGCCAAAGAGAGCAAAACTAACCCTAAAATGTTTTTCAATTATATAAATGGCAAAAAATATAAATCTGAAGGAGTCGGCCCTCTACATAGCAATGAGGGGGGAGTTGCAGAAAGCGACGAGGATAAAGCTAAGCTATTAAATATTTTCTTCTCCACTGTTTTCACTGAGGAAAATAAACTGTCAGATGAAATGCAAAATGTAAAAGTAAATTCCCCTTTAAAAGTGCCCTGTCTGACCCAGGAAGAAGTACAGCAGCGACTTAAAAAGATTAAAATAGACAAATCGACAGGACCGGATGGCATACACCCCCGTATCCTAAGGGAATTAAGTGATGTCCTAGCCAGACCCTTATTTTTGATATTCACGGACTCCATACTGACAGGGAATGTTCCACCAGACTGGCGTATAGAAAATGTGGTGCCAATATTCAAAAAGGGTCCAAAAACAGAGCCTGGAAATTATAGGCCGGTAAGTTTAACATCTGTTGTGGGTAAACTGTTTGAAGGTTTTGTATGAGATGCTATCTTGAAGTATCTCAATGAAAATTAGCAAATTACACCATATCAGCATGGCTTCATGAGGGATCCGTCATGTCAAACTAATTTAATCAGTTTCTCTGAGGAGGTAAGTTCTAGACTTGGCAGGGGTGAATCAGTGGATGTCATATATCTGGACTTCTCCAAAGCATTTGACACTGTACCACACAAAAGGTTAGTATATAAAATGAGAACACTTGGACTAGGAGAAAATATCTGTATGTGGGTAAGTAACTGGCTCAGTAATAGAAAACAGAGAGTGGTTATTAACGGTACACACTCAGATTGGGTCACTGTCACTAGTGGGGTACCTCAGGGGTCAGTATTGGGCCCTATTCTCTTCAATATATTTATTAATGATCTTGTAGAAGGCTTGCACAGTAAAATATCAATTTTTGCAGATGACACTAAACTGTGTAAAGTAATTAACACTGAAGAGGACAGTTTTCTGCTACAGAGGGATCTGGATAGATTGGGGGCTTGGGCAGAGAAATGGCAGATGAGGTTTAACACTGACAAATGTAAAGTTATGCACATGGGAAGGAATAATGCAAGTCACCCGTACATACTAAATGGTAAAACACTGACATGGAAAAGGATCTAGGAATTTTAATAAATAACAAACTAAGCTGTAAAAACCAGTGTAAGGCAGCTGCTGCTAAGGCCAATAAGATAATGGGTTGCATCAAAAGGGGCATAGATGCCCGTGATGAAAATATAGTCTTACCACTTTATAAATCACTAGTCAGACCACACATGGAGTACTGTGTACAGTTCTGGGCTCCTGTGAACAAGGCAGACATAGCAGAGCTAGAGAGGGTTCAGAGAAGGGCAACTAAAGTAATAACTGGAATGGGGCAACTACAGTACCCTGAAAGGGTATCAAAATTAGGGTTATTCACTTTAGAAAAAAGACGACTGAGGGGAGATCTAATAATTATGTATAAATATATCAGGGGTCAGTACAGAGATCTCTCCCATCATCTATTTATCCCCAGGACTGTGACTGTGACGAGGGGACATCCTCTGCGTCTAGAGGAAAGAAGGTTTGTACACAAACATAGAAAAGGGTTCTTCACGGTAAGAGCAGTGAGACTATGGAACTCTCTGCCTGAGGAGGTGGTGATGGTGAGTACAATAAAAGAATTCAAGAGGGGCCTGGATGTATTTCTGGAGCGTAATAATATTTCAGGCTATAGCTACTAGAGATAGGTCGTTGATCCAGGGAGTTGTTCTGAATGCCTGATTGGCGTTGGGAAGGAATTTTTTCCCCTTAAGTGGGGAAAATTGGCTCTACCTCACAGTTTTTTTTTGCCTTCCTCTGGATCAACTTGCAGGAAACAGGTCGAACTGGATGGACAAATGTCTTTTTTCGGCCTTATATACTATGTTACTATGTAATGTATGGTTCAGGGGAGGTAGTAATAAATGTCTATTCTGCACAAGGGATGGACAGGTCCTGTGGGATCCATGCCTGGTTCATTTTTATGAACGTCAGCTTGTCCACGTTGGCTGTGGACAGGCGGCTGCGTTTGTCAGTAATGACGCCACCTGCCATGCTGAATGCACGTTCAGAGAAAACGCTGGCCGCTGGGCAGGCCAGCACCTCCAAGGCATAAAAGGCTAGCTCTGGCCACGTGGACAATTTGGAGACCCAGAAGTTGAATGGAGCCGAACCATCAGTCAGTACGTGGAGGGGTGTCCGCACGTACTGTTCAACCATGTTAGTGAAATGCTGCCTCCTGCTAACACGTTCCGTATCAGGTGGTGGTGCAGTTAGCTGTGGCGTGGTGAAAAAACTTTTCCGCATCTCTGCCATGCTAACCCTGCCCTCAGAGGAGCTGGCCGTGAAACAGCTGCGTTGGCGACCTCTTGCTCCTCCTCTGCCTTCACCTTGGGTTTCCACTTGTACCCCTGTGACATTTGGGAATGCTCTCAGTAGCACGTCTACCAACGTACGCTTGTACTCACGCATCTTCCTATCACGCTCCAATGCAGGAAGTAAGGTGGGCAAATTGTCTTTGTACCGGGGATCCAGCAGGGTGGCAATCCAGTAGTCCGGACACGTTAAAATGTGGGCAACTCTGCTGTCGTTGCGCAGGCACTGCAGCATGTAGTCGCTCATGTGTGCCAGGCTGCGCAGAGGTAAGGACAAGCTGTCTTCTGTGGGAGGCGTATCGTCATCGTCCTCCGTTTCCCCCCAGCCACGCACCAATGATGGGCCTTAGCTGCGTTGGGTGCCACCCCGCTGTGAACCTGCTTCATCCTCCTCGTCCTCCAGTAGTGGGCCCTGGCTGGCCACATTTGTACCTGGCCTCTGCTTTTGCAAAAAATACTCCCTCTGAGCCACTTCTAAGAGACTGGCCTTAAAGTGCTAAAAATGACCCTCTTCATCCTCCTCCTCCTCCTGGGCCACCTCCTCTTCCATCATTTCCCTAAGTGTTTTCTCAAGGAGACATAGAAGTGGTATTGTAACGCAGATAACAGCGTCATTGCCACTGGCAATGTTGGTGGAGTACTCGAAACAGTGCAACAGGGCACATAGGTCTTGAATGGAGGCCCAGTCATTGGTGGTGAAGTGGTGCTGTTCCTCAGTACGACTCACCCGTGTGTGCTGCAGCTGAAACTCCACTATGGCCTGCTGCTGCTCGCACAGTCTCTCCAGCATGTGCAAGGGGGAGTTCCACCTGTTGGGCATCTCGCATATGAGGCGGTGAGCGGGAAGGCCGAAGTTACGCTGTAGCGCAGACAGACGAGCAGCAGCAGGATGTGAACGCCGGAAACACAGACGGCCAGCACTTTATGCAGCAGCTCTGACATGTTGGGGTAGTTGTGAATGAACTTCTGCACCACCAAATTCAGCCCATGCGCCAGGCAAGGGATGTGTGTCAAACCGGCTAGTCCCAGAGCAGCAACGAGATTTCGCCCATTGTCGCACACCACCAGGCCGGGCTTGAGGCCCACCGGCAGCAACCACTCGTCAGTCTGTTGTTCAATACCCCGCCACAACTCCTGCGCGGTGTGGGGCCTGTCCCCCAAACATATGAGTTTCAGAACGGCCTGCTGACGTTTACCCCGGGCTGTGTTGAAGTTGGTGGTGAAGGTGTGTGGCTGACTGGATGGGCAGGTGGAAGCAGAGGAGGAGGAAGCCGAGTAGGAGGAGGAGGATACAGGAGGCAAAGAATGATGCCCTGCGATCCTTGGTGGCAGAAGGACGTGCGCCAAGGAACTCTCCGCCTGCGGCCCAGCCGCCACTACATTTACCCAGTGTGCAGTTAGGGAGATATAGCGTCCCTGGCCGTGCTTACTGGTCCACATATCTGTGGTTAGTTGGACCTTGCCATAGATGGCGTTGCCCAGTGCACAATTGATTTTATCGGATACTTGGTTGTGCAGGGAAGGCACGGCTGTCTTGGAGAAGTAGTGGCGGCTGGGAACAACATACTGTGGGACAGCCATGGACATCAGCTGTTTGAAGCTGTCTGTGTCCACCAGCCTGAATGACAGCATTTCAAAGGCCAGTAGTTTAGAAATGCTGGCATTCAGGCCCAGGGCTCGAGGGTGGCTAGGTGGGAATTTACGCTTTCTCTCCAAGGTTTGTGAGATGGAGAGCTGAACGCTGCCGTGTGACATGGTGGAGATGCTTGGTGATGGAGGTGGTTGTGTTTGGTGGGTGGCAGGTGCCAACATTCCTCCCGAGGTGGAGGAAGAGGCCGAGGCAGCAGCAGAAGAGGGAGCAGGGGGAGCCTAAGTGAGTTCCTTGTTTTTAAGGTGTTTACTCCACTGCAGTTCATGCTTTGCATGTAGATGCCTGGTCATGCAGGTTGTGCTAAGGTTCAGAACGTTAATGCCTCGCTTCAGGCTCTGATGGCACAGCGTGCAAACCACTCGGGTCTTGTCATCAGCACATTGTTTAAAGAAGTGCCATGCCAGGGAACTCCTTGAAGCTGCCTTTGGGGTGCTTGGTCCCTGGTGGCAGTGGCCAGTAGCAGGCGAACTCTCTTGGCGGCGGCTTTTCTGCTTTTGCCCCCTGCTCCCTCTTTTGCTATGCTGTTGGCTCGGTCTCACCACTGCCTCTTCCTCTGAACTATGAAAGTCAGTGGCACGGCCTTCATTCCATGTGGGGTCTAGGACCTCATCGTCCCCTGCATCGTCTTCAACACAGTCTTCCTCCCTGACCTTCTGTTCGGTTTGCACTCTGCAAAAAGACGCAGCAGTTGGCACCTGTGTTTCTTCATCATAAGAGACGTGCGGACTCCGATAAGGTGGTATTCCCATGTCCTCATCATCAGGAAACATAAGTGCTTGTGCATCAGTGCATTCTATGTCTTCCACCACTGGGGAAGGGCTAGGTGGATTCCCTTGGGAAACCCTGCCAGCAGAGCCTTCAAACAGCATAAGAGACTGCTGCATAACTTGAGGCTCAGACAGTTTCCCTGATATGCATGGGGGTGATGTGACAGACTGATGGGCTTGTTTTTAAGGCGCCACCTGTGCACTTTCTGCAGAAGACTGGATGGGAGATAATGTTGTGAACGTGCTGGATCCACTGTCGGCCACCGAATTGACTAGCGCCTGTACCTGCTCAGGCCTTACCATCCTTAGAACTGCATTGGGCCCCACCAAATATCGCTGTAAATTCTGGCGGGTACTGGAACCTGAGGTATTTCTTTCACTAGGATGTGTGGCTGTGGCAGAACGGCTACGTCCTCTCCCGGCACCAGAGGGTCCACTAACAACACCACGACCATGTCCGCGTCCCTTATTGGATGTTTTCCTCATTGTTACCGTTTACCACAATAAGAAAAAAATTATTTGGCTCAATGTATTGAATTCAAATTCAGGCCTTTTTTTACAGGCACCTAAAATTAGCTGGCTACCGATTTATGTAGCGTATTACACTAATCCAGGCACAGCAGTAACCACAGATTTAGGGGAATATCAATTGTATGCCTCGTATTTTGGCCCTGGATGAAAGGTATCCTTTTGCGGACAGATTTACACTTTGAGATGCACAGAAACGTGTGAAACTATATATAAGATTATGTTTTCAGCACATGTATTCAAACACTTTTTGCAATATACCCTTTAACGGAAAGAAATTCACTTAGAGATGTTAAACAGTGTGTGCAAATGTAGAGGATTATGCTGTATTTTAATACATACTGTAATATACCCTTTAATGGAAAGAAATACACTTGGAGATGCACGCTGAGTGTAATATATCCTTTTACGTACAGATTTACACTTGGCCTGCAACAGCTGGAACACCACATTTTGGGTATTGCTATTTTGGAAATTGAATTTCACCACAGAAAATAATATATCCTTTGAAGGACACTATTAAACTTGGCCAGCCACAGCTGAAACCACTGATTTATGGTATTGCTATTTTGGCAATTGAATTTCACCCCAGAACAAAATATATCCTTTGTCGGACACTATAAAACTTGTACAGTCACAGCTGGAACACCAGATTTACGTTTTTTCTATTTTTGCAACTGAATCTCACTGCAGAAAATAATATATCCTTTACCAGACACTATTAAACTTGTCCAGCCACTGCTGGGACACCAGATTTACGGTATTGCTATTTTAGCAATTCAATTTCACCCCAGATAAAAATATATCCTTTTCCGGACACTATTAAACTTGTCCAGTCATAGCTGGAATACCAGATTTACGGTATTTCTATTTTTGCAACTGAATTTCACCGCAGAAAATAATATATCCTATGACGGATACTATGAAACTTGTCCAGTCACAGCTGGAACACCAGATTTTCTGTATTTCTCTTTTGGCAACTGAATTTCACCCCACAAAATAATAAATCCTTTGCAGGACACTATTAAACTTGTCCAGCCACTGCTGGGACACCAGATTTACGGTATTGCTATTTTGGCAATTGAATTTCACCCCAGAAAAAAATATATCCTTTACCGGACAGTATTATACTTGGCCAGCCAAAGCTGAAACCACTGTTTTATGGCATTGCTATTTTGGCAATTGAATTTCACCCCAGACAAAAATTATATCCTTTGCCGGACACTATTAAATTTGTCCAGTCAAAGCTGGAACACCAGATTTACGGTATTTCTATTTTTGCAACTGAATTTCACCGCCGAAAATAATGTATCCTATGACGGACACTATGAAACTTGTCCAGTCACAGCTGGAACACCAGATTTGCTGTATGTCTACTTTGTCAACTGAATTTCAGCCTAGAAAATAATAAATCCTTGACGGACACTATTAAACTTTGCCAGCCACTGCTGTGACACCAGATTTACGGTATTGCTATTTTGGAAATTGAATTTCACCCCAGAACAAAATATATCCTTTGCCGGACACTATTAAACTTGTCCAGTCATAGCTGGAACACAAGATTTACAGTATTTCTATTTTTGCAACTGAATTTCACCGCAGAAAATAATATATCCTATGACGGACACTATGAAACTTGTCAAGTCACAGCTGGAACACCAGAATTACTGTATTTCTATTTTGGCAACTGAATTTCACCCCAGAAAATAATAAATCATTTGCCGGACACTATTAAACTTGGCCAGCCACTGCTGGGACACCAGATTTACGATATTACTATTTTGGCAATTGAATTTCACCTCAGAAAAAAATACATCCTTTGCCGGACACTATTAAACTTGGCCAGACACTGCTGGGAAACCAGATTTACGGTATTTCTATTTTGGCAATTGAATTTCACCCCAGAAAAAAATATATCCTGTGCCGGACACTATTAAACTTGGCCTGCCACTGCTGAGACACCAGATTTACGGTATTGCTATTTTGGCAATTGAATTTCACCACAGAAAAAAATAAATCCTTTGCCAGACAGCAGACAGTATTACACTTGGCTAGCCACAGCTGGAACACCAAATTTAGGGGATTGCTATTTTAGCAATTAAATTGAACCCCTCAATAAAATATAGAAATTTCTGTACCGAGTTTCTACGGATGACAATAAGCACAGCCAAGCCCCTGATGTAGGATATAGCAAAAAAAAAAAAACCCTAGTATTAATGGATTGATGGACTTGGTGGCAGCTTGTGCTGGTGCACCACAAGACACAAAATGGCCGCCGATCACCCCAGAAAAAAGTGACAGAAAAACGCCCTGTGCAGCCTAAAAACCAGTGAGCAATTATCTAGCAGAAGTTGAATGATTCACAGCTGTAGATAGATCACTTCATTACGTGTTTTTGCTGAGTTTTCCCTGCCTAATCTCGCCCTCACAGCAGCTGCGTCCTATCCCTACACTAATCAGAGCAGAGTGATGTGCGGCGCTACGTGACTCCAGCTTAAATAGAGGCTGGGTCACATGCTGCACTTGGCCAATCACAGCCATGCCATTAGTAGGCATGGCTGTGATGGCTTCTTAGGGCAAGAAGTAAAACGCTAGCTGATTGGCTGCTGTGCAGCCCTTCAGAAAGCGGGAAGAAATCGCCGAACAACGAACCCGAACCCGAACTTTTTTGAAAATGTTCGGGTCCCGAACACCCCAAAATTCGGTACGAAGCATAACTATATAGTTCGGGTTTGTTCATCCCTAATCTGCAAGTCTGCCGTGCTCCCTCCCGCGATATGCGGTTGTCAGTCTCTGAGGTCTGTTGTAGTCCTATAGTTACCGGAGCTCTCCGTGACCTCCAAAGTGTAAATTGCAGAAACTTGTAGGCTAGTTATCCATAATGGTGGGGGTCTCTCCAAATCAAAAACGTTTTGGGACTCTCAGCTGGTCCCTTCATCAGTTATGAAACCTCCACACCATCTCCATAGTACTTTTATATCCTCTGTCCATATTTTGTCCGGGTCACATCAAAAAGCTGGACTGGCTCAGTGTATCGCCTATTCCTCTAAATATTGTAGGGAAATTACTAAATGAAATGTTGCAAATTAATATTCTATTTGTATATAAACAAGACAAGACTGTCTATATGTTTGTGATAGCCCATCCCTCTATTAGCCTGCTGCAATTATGATAATTAACCTTATGTCCATGTATATTACTATATATTTTAATAATTCTATATGTCACAATTTTATTGTATGGATAGCAACATTTCATTTAGTAATTTCCCTACAATATTTAGAGGAATAGGCGATACATTGAGCCAGTAGTGTTGAGCGCGAATATTCGAATTGCGAATTTTTATCGCGAATATCGCAACTTCGATAATTCGCGAATATTTAGAATATGATGCTATATATTCGCTAATTCGAATATTCGCCATTTTCCAATATCTGAAAAGCGAAAACAGGACTTGTCCCTGCTTCCTTCTTGTGGGCCAATGAGTCATTGGGCCACAAGCAAGTTAAGCAGGAAGGAATCATGTTTTCATTGTAAATGGGAATCCATCAACTCAACTCTGACGTTAATTCTCAATGCGCGCATATGTTCGCATCCCGAATTAAACTTAGATCTGGGTTCTTCATGGTTGTTGCTAGAAGATGATTGAGAATATAGTGCTATATCCTCAATCTTCGTCAATTGTAGCAATGCAACCGTTAGGAGCTCAACTCAAAGTTTAATTCGCGATGCGAAAATATACTCGCATCGCAAATTAAACTTTGAGCTGAGCTCCTAATGGTTGGTTGAACTTGCTACTTGCTGGGATATAACGAAGATTGTGAATATAGTGCTATATTCATGAATTCGTTATAATCGTAATATTCTAGCAAGCCATTGCCAACCATTTAGGAACCCAGCTCTGAGTTGAATTTGCTATGCGAGTATTACAGGTTATATTAATCGCAATGCGAATTCAACTTAGATCTTATGAGTATGACCTAGACGACCAAGACAACCCATGAAATGAACCTAATAGTATGTTTCCCTTATGCGGTGCGATTCACGCGCATATGTAATTGCCAATTTTTCTTACATACAGAGGACAATGACAAATCAGTAATGAGAATTGTTACTGTGATGTATAATCTGCCTCTTCTTGTAGTAAACTGTATTTTAAGTCATGCGAAAAAATTGACAATTGCATATGCGCGTGAATCGGATCGCATAATGGCAGTATATTATTAGGTTGGCTTGCTGGGTCGAATAGACGAAGATAAAGAAAATAGCGAATGTAGTGCTATATTCGCAATATTCGTCTATTCGAGTAGACCAACTAAGACAACCCATTGAATGAACCCAATATCATACTGCCCTTATGCGGTGCGATTCACGCGCATAGGTGATTGCCGATTTTTCGCATGATGTAAAATACAGTTTACTACAAGAAGAGGCAGATTATACATCACAGTAACAATTCTCATTACTGATTTATAATTGTCCTCTGTATAGTTTGTGTAGTGCTGAAAAATCAGCAATTACATATGCGCGTGAATCGCACAGCATTAGAGTATGATATTGTGTTCATTCAATGGGTTATCTTGGTCTACTCGAATAGACGAATATTGCGAATATAGCACTACATTCGCTATCTTCTCTATATTCGACCCAACAAGCCAACCTAATAGTATACTGCCCTTATGCGGTGCGATTTACGCGCATATGTAATTGCCGATTTTTCGCACTACACAAACTATCTTACATACAGAAGACAATTATAAATCAGTAATGAGAATTGTTACTGTGATGTATAATCTGCCTCTTCTTGTAGTAATTGTAAACTGTATTTTACATCATGCGAAAAATCGGCAATCACCTATGCTCGTGAATCGCACCGCATAATGGCAGTATGATATTGTGTTCATTCAATGGGTTGTCTTGGTTGGTCTACTCGAATAGACGAATATTGCGAATATTGCACTACATTCGCTATTTTCTTTATCTTCGTCTATTCGACCCAGCAAGCCAACCTAATAGTATACTGGCATTGTGCGATCCGATTCATGCGCATATGTAATTGCCGATTTTTCGCATGCCGTAAAATACAGTTTCCTACATAAAGAGGCAAATTATACATCACAGTAACAATTTTCATTACTGATTTATAATTGTCCTTTGTATGTAAGATAGTTTGTGTCATGCGAAAATTCGGCAATTACATATGCGTGTGAATCGCACCACACAAGGGCAGTATGATATTGTGTTCATTCAATGGGTTCTTGGTTGGTCTACTCGAATAGACGAATACTGCGAATATAGCAGTATATTCGCTATCTTCTCTATATTCGACCCAACAAGCCAACCTAATAGTATACTGCCCTTATGCGATCCGATTCACGCGCATATGTAATTGCCGAATTTTCGCATGACATAAAATACAGTAAAGAGGAAAATTATACATCAGTATTCAGTAATTAGAGTCATTTAGAATGCAATATTTGCATTTTTGTAACTGCTTAGGGGCATCAAGCTATTTTCGTACAGGTTTTGTTTGTTAGAATTTTCGAATATGTAGAATATAGTGATATATTCTCCACGCAAATATTTTTTTTTTTTTTCTCTACAATGTATGAGGTGACTCATCATTATCATTTTCCCTCCCTTCTCCTAGCTTGAATAGCCAATGAGAAGGCTTTGTCACAGCTTAGCAACATCCCTAGCAACCAATAGGAAACTAGACTACCCCTTCACTATATAAGTGATGACATCACCCAGCAGCCATTTTGTGGTGTTGGATTTGTTGGAGCTTGGAGCTGTGTTATTTTGTCTGCTGTGCGTTTTATATAATCTCGATTATATTTATAATATTCTAGTTAGTTAGTTTCAGGTAGTGATTAGGAAATAGTGTAGTTTAGTTTTATAGCTGATAGGGTCGAAATAATTTGAGATAGTTTAATAGTTTAGTAGAGTTAGGAGAAAAATATAGTTAGTGTTAGGGCCTAGTGTAGCAGATAGGGTTCAGTGCAGGGTTAAGTGTAGGGCATTGAGTTAGGTAGGTAGCTGTTAGATAGATAGATAGATAGATAGATAGATAGATAGATAGATAGATAGATAGATAGATAGATAGTGCTTGATAGTTTAGGTTAGGTATTAGGGCTACAGTTAGGGAATAGTAAAGTTTAGATTTTTCAGGGCAGCGTGTAGGTTAGGTTAGTTACTGATATAGTATAGTGTAGGGTCTATCTGTCTGTTTTGTCTGTCAGTTAGTGTCCGTCCAGACAGTGTATTATTTTTTTGTTTTTTTTTCCATTATTTGTTAATGTTAAAAAGTGTTTTAGTCTAAGTTAGTGTCTGTGTTTAGTTTAAGAAAAAAAATAAATAAATAATTGAAGTTTTATATGTTCTTTGTTTAGTCTAGTTCTGTCTGTCCTCCGTTAAAAAAAAACTTTTTTTTTTGTCTGTGTGTCAGTGTCTGTCTTAGGTTTAAAAACAATAAAAACTACAAAAAAAAGTTTATAGGTTTACGTGTTTAGTGTAGTTTTTTCTGTCTTACGTTAAAAAAAACCCGTCTTGTAGTCTCTGTGTGTCAGTTACTGTTTGTGTTAGGTTAAATATTGAGTGTACGTTTTAAGTGTTTTGCATTTAGTGTAGTTTTGTTAGTCGTCCGTTAAGAAAAAAATGTTTTTTAGTCTCTGTGTCAGTTAGTGTCTGTCTTAGGTAAAAAAAAAAAAAAGTTTTAAAGTTTTACGTTTTTTGTGTTTAGTGTAGTTTTGTCAGTCCTCTGTTAAAAAAAAAAAAAAGTTTTTTTTGTCTCTGTGTCTGTTAGTTTAGTCTTAGGTTTGATAGCTTTACATGTTTAGTGTCGTGTGTTACAGTTTTCGTCCTTTCTTTTTTCACCCATCGTCCCCACCCCAATAAAGTTTTCCCTTAATCCACAGTATGAGTGCAGGCAGTCGTGGGCGTGGTTGGGGTAACAGGGGAGTTGGTTCCCGCGCTGGACCACTCCCAGCACGGGGCCGCTCATCAAGCCACGGACAGGTAGGCGCAGGTGGCAGGGGTGTCCGCATGATCCGTGACTTTTTCACAAGTGGCAGCCGGCCCATAACTTCCCAGGATGCAGAGGCTGTCTTGGCTCTCGTGGCCGATTCGAGTGCCACGGAGTCCTCTGCCCCGGCTGCCAGCAACTGCAGCACACCGCCTCCTGTAGAACCAACCCCCAGCTCCCAAGAATTGTCCCCTCTCATGTTTGAAGACTTTGAGACTGAGAGGGACATCTTGGGGGAGGCAATGCAGGAGGCGGAATTAGTGTTCAGCCCTGAGGATGGGCAGGACCTGTTGGAAGGGATTGGGGATGAGGAGGAGGAGGGGCCTATAAATCCCCCTATGAGATCCCTTCCAACTGGTGCAGGTGGTGTTAGCCACACAACCCCTGCACCTATTCAGACCCAGGCGCCAGCAAGGGGACAGCGGAGCCCAGTCAGGGGCTCCATGTCAGCTGTTCCCATCAGTCCACCACAGGTTGGCCTTGGGTCTGACATATCAGGGGGTGAAGAGGAGGGTGACCCCGAATGGGTGCCACCTCCTTTGTCAGGTGATGGCAGCACCGATGAAGGTAGGCACCCGAAGCAAATGGTGCGCCAGGTCACCAGGGAGCCCAGTGTCAGGGGCTCCACTGGTAATGGCAGCGGGAGTAGGCAGCAGCAGCAGCTCCACCTGTGCGCACCGAGCCCGAACAGGCGCAAGCCAGCACCACTCCATCTGACAGGAGGTCTGTGCGGAAGTCGCCTGTTTGGGCTTACTTCACCCTGGCAGCAGATGATGTCACAGTTGGCATTTGTAAGCTGTGCAATGCCAGGGTGAGGAGAGGGAGATCGATGGCTCGGCTGGGTACCACGGCCCTCAACCAGCACATCCGAGTCAACCACTGGCGGGAGTGGGAACAGATGCGGGGTGGTCAAAGCAGCAGCGCCACCAGCAGTGTGCGGGAGACAGCAGCTCCTGCCACTGTACTGCAGCCATCCCAACCCGTTCCACCAACTCATTCCCACTCCCCCGCTCCCTCTAGTAGAGGTACTGGTACCGGCAGCCATACCTCTGCCTCCACTGCACCCTCCTCTGCCGTGCGGTGTCAGCCATCTATTGCAGATGCTTTTCAACGCACCACGCCCTACGCCCCCGGGGACCGTCGCGTGCGTTCACTCAATGGGCTCCTGGCAAGGGTTATCGCCCAACATCTGCTGCCTTACAATCTGGTGGATAGCAATCCATTTAGGCAGATGTTGGAGCAGGCCCAACCCAGATGGCGTGTCCCCAGCCGCCATTACTTTGCCAGGACCGGCGTCTCTGCCCTTCACCAGCACATTGTGCGGAATGTATCCCTGTCGCTGGATCATGCTGTCAGCGACAGGGTGCATCTCACAATGGATGCCTGGACAAGCAGGCATGGGCAGGGTAGCTATATAAGCTTCACAGCCCATTGGGTGTCCCTCCGAGGCGCCGGGGAGGGATTAGCAGCATCTGATTTTGTGGTGCCGCCCCGGGGTGTCCAGGGGAGAACTGCTGCTCTCCTGCAAGCCACTGTCTTCACAGCTGCTGAGCCCCCCAGCAAGCGTCCCCGTTGCTACGCAAGTGTGGGGCACGTCCGCTGCCAAGCCGTGCTCCAGCTTGTGAGCTTAGGGGACCGGTGACACACTGGACCTGATGTTCTGTCCGCACTACAGGCTCAGGTTCAGAAGTGGCTGACACCCCGAAGGCTCCAAGCAGGTATGGTTGTCTGTGACAACGGCAGCAACCTACTCGCCGCCCTTCATGCTGGCAGTCTGACCCACGTGCCCTGCATGGCACATGTCCTCAACCTAGTGATACAGAAGTTCCTTCGTACGTACCCAGGGTTGAGTGACATTGTGCTGAGGGTACGTAGGATTGCCAGCCACTTCAGACGCTCCCCAACTGCCGCCGCGTCCCTGTCCAAACTACAGAGGGACAACAGCCTGCCCCACCACAGGCTGATTGTGGACAGTGTGACGCGGTGGAACTCCACCCTCCACATGCTGGAGAGGTTGTGGGAGCAGCGACGGGCGGTGAGGGAATACCTGCTGGACCTAGGCACTTCAGGGCCATCACACCCACTCCCCTACATCACCAATGTGGAGTGGGGGCAGATACAGCAGGTCTGCCACGTGCTGGCCCCATTCGAGCAGGCGACAAAGATGGTCAGCGCGGAGCATGTCGGTCTGAATGACGTGCTCCCCCTAGTGTTCCTGCTGGACAGGACACTAGATCGCCTGCTCGAAGCTGGGGAGAGTGCCTTGGTGGAGCAAGATGAGGCGGCCTTGCTCCACCAGGACCAGGCCCAGGACGAGGAGGAGGAGGAGGAGGAGGAATCAGTGTACGTCCAGGAGTCTGGGCCTGGCATGAGCAGCAGGAGGACCAAGAGGTCATGGTCCCGGGCAGTCGTGAAGAGTCACAGCGGGCTGTGCTCTTCCCCATGGCTGCCCATATGCTGCGATGCCTCCGGAGGGACCCCCGGATCAAAAACTTTAAGGAGAGGGAAGACATTTGGTTGGCCACCCTTTTAGACCCTCGCTGCAAGGGGAAACTGGAGCAGCTCATCCCAGCCAGCCGGAGGCAGGCCCATCTCGAAAAATTGCGGGCCTGTCTTATCCACCGGCTGGAAGAGGCAAACCCTCGGCCTCAAGCTCCAGTTCTCCCCGCCCATCTCACCCAGCAGGCGGCTGGCACCAGCAGCACCAGCTGAGCAGGTGACCTTCTGGGTGAGATGAGGCTCTTCTACCAGTCTGCGCGACCCAGTACCCAGCATCAGTCACCACCAGCGGCTGGCCCGCATGGTGGCAGACTACATGGGGTCGGTCGGTGCTTCTGACAGCATGACCACCGACGACCCCATGGAGTACTGGGTTGCCAGGCTGGACACCTGCCGTGAGCTCGCTCAGTATGCGCTGGAGTTACTATCTTGCCCTCCCACCAGCGTACTGTCTGAGCAGGCATTCAGTGCGGCAGGTGGGGTGGTCACGGACAAGCGGACCCGTCTGTCCACAGACTCCGTGGACAGACTCACATTCATTAAGATGAATGAGTCCTGGATCGGCAGTGACTTCATGGCCTCCGCTGTCGGTTCAGGGCGCTGAAGGGTCCCTTGTCCATCCCTCTCCTTTGCTCTCCCTCCCAAATTCCGTTGTTTTTTAATTGTTCCCTCTGTTTTTAACTTTATATGAATTACTTTTTTTAGTTATTTATTGATATTTATTTGATCGATATTTTTTGTCTAGTTTGTATCATGTATATATTAATTTAATTTTTTAATTATGAATTTGTTTTGAACATGTTGAGTTACATTTGGGCCTTTAAACATAATGTCTGCTGTTGCCTGTGCTGCTGAATTTGGCCAAGCTACATGTGGCCATGATAATAGACCACTTCTGAAATCCTGGTTGGGACCTGAGAACATGACCAAGCAGACAATCCTTTACAGCTTTACAGTTTAAACACTCCCCTACAAAATTCTCCCCTCTGCCTGTGATAAAATTACCTTACACAATGGGTTGATGTAATTATCACAGGCAGGAGAATACATAGTTTTAAACAAAGTCTTCTGTCCTGGAGACAACAGAGGAGTCATTCAATTATCACTCAGGACAAAGGGAAATCGCCAATACACATGTGGGGACAATAGGACAGACATCACTATTTAATACACAATGTCCCACCCTTTACAGTACACACAGACATTTAACATATCCCCAGATGGCTTGGATCTGAGCGCTCAATATATCCAAACAGCGCTCAGATGCCACAAACACAGTCAAATCACCATGTGGTTTAATTTTAGCATGGGCTTATGAGAGGGGCCATAATCCTGGGTCAAGATCAAGAAGCTGGCAACAAGGCTTCTCAAGCACCCATTGGCCAGGTTGGTTCCGACACACTGCCGTTGATGCTGCTGCATGAAAATTTTGACTTACATTTGATCCTTTTAACATAACGTCTGCTGCTGCCTGTGAAGCTGAATGGGGCCAAGCTACATGTTGGCCTGATAATACACCACTCCCTAAATCCTGCCGTTGATGCTGCTGCATGTCATGAAAATTTTGACTTACATTTGATCCTTTTAACATAATGTCTGCTGCTGCCTGTGAAGCCGAATGGGGCCAAGCTACATGTTGGCCTGATAATACACCACTTCCTAAATCCTGCCGTTGATGCTGCTGCATGTCATGAAAATTTTGACTTACATTTGATCCTTTTAACATAACGTCTGCTGCTGCCTGTGAAGCCAAATCGGGCCAAGCTAGATGTTGCCCTGATAATACACCACTCCCTAAATCCTGCCGTTGATGCTGCTGCATGTCATGAAAATTTTTAGTGACATTTGATCGCACAGGGAATAATCATAGAGTCCAGACCTTCACACTTTTTTTATAGTAAAATTTCGATTGGGTTATTTAATTTTGTATTAAAGAATGGAAGTGTGCTTACCTGCCAGTGCATGCCGTTATTCTGCCTAGTTACAAATGGAAACTTATGAGTCAGCATTCTAGTACTGTGTTAACTCTAGATGCTGTATGTCCTGATCGTGTGTAGACAACCATCATGGACCTGATTTTATCTTTTGCACTTTAACAAGTATAGAATTATGAATTCTCTTAACCTGGTTTGCATGTTTCGTATTCTCGCATGTGCTCAGCTTCTTTATGTATTGTCAATATTTCGACATAAAAATATTAATTTAAATAATCTTTTTAAAAAGACATTTTATCTAGCGTTGTTTGGCTTCATTCACAAAATGAAATGATTTTACTTTATTTTGTTATTTTTTATTTTAAATTAAGTGTGGTTTGGGGTGGCTATGTTGTGGTTCACGCTGTAGCACGGTGTGGACCGCATGTGGCCTTCCCTTGTCAAAAGGTCTTGTGCAGTTGGCATTGTACAGGACTGATTGATGAACCTACGAAAATTTATATATTTTATTTTTATTTTATTTTTTTGTTGTCACACGGATTTAGGATCCAACACGGTGTTGTCTGTCGTTCTGGGAGGGATGGCTGACTTCCGTGTTGACCTCTCTACATGGTTGGGTGTGACTGGCGTTATACTCATCCGTGTGGAAATCCGGTTTTGTGAATGGAGCCGTGTAGCAACATGTAAATATGTATAGGTACTTTTCTTGTTTATGTCACTTATTGGCAATTATGTAATAAGGATTTGCACATGCTAATTATATATAACCACTGCTTTAAGATTTTAAGTATAAACTGTGTACTATATGATGTTCTTGGAGACATGTCACCGGTTAGAGAATTCATATAATCATAGTCATGTAATCAATCATATGTTTCTATGTGTACAGGCGGAAGCAATGCTACAACATGCAAATTATTAAAAAATTGGACGCTATCGAAGAACCATGCTGGTTAGTTCTTACCCCTACCATTTTATTGTTCCAACATTGTTCCTTTTTTTTGTTTTATATTTCTGATAATAAGATTTGATTGTAAAGAAATTTTTGAATTTGTAAAAGTTTATAATTTTGCTAATTTGATAAATCAAACAAGGTTTTTTGTAGGTATTATTACTCTGTTCAAGTTTTGTATTTTAGTAGTTAATTGTTTGATGAAAAAATACATTTATTATTCACGATAATTTGAAATTTATGTTACTACATAAAATAATTTAGTTACTAGGGAAATTAACCAAAATATTTATTTTGAATGTAACTCTGGACTATTAGAATGCTTTGCTTTGTACTTAATATTTAATACATAACCATTACCAATGACTACTACTATCGTGATCCATTTGAGTTATGTGTAGGCCTCATACTACCCTATTTCTATATACCTGCGGATGCTGTATGTCAGGATACTGATTAGTTTGGGAATGTACTCTAGGGGCCTTCATTAAAAAATAAATGTTGAACCATTATAATGAAAACTTTAAAGTTTTTTAATAAAAATAAAAATAAAATAAACAATATAATTACAAAAAAATAAAATAAAACTATTGCAAAGATGATATTAGGGCAATGCCCTCATAGCTTTCACCATCTTTTGTAAATCCCCCACGTCCTTGGCATTCTTCTCCTCCATTTTTCTCATGCCATCCGAGAACTGGAGCTTCATCTTCCGCATCTTCCGGAGATGATGCTCCCGGAAGGCCTTCATTTCAGCCTGTCGCTCCCTCTGCATCTTCTGGATTGTTATCTACATTTGTTTTAATACTGTAAAAAAATAAAAACAATAAATAAAATAGACGGTGTTGTTTCTGAAGAAACCACATGATGTTGGCTTAAAATCTGATTGGGTGTTGGTGGCTCCACCCAATTTTTTGAATTTTAATCCCAGTCCTCCAGTGACCAACTTTGCAAAGTTTGAAGACTGTGACAATAAAAGTCTAAGAGCAGCGGCACCTTTAAACAAATGCCTGAAATTTGATTGGGCAGTGTAGACTCCACCCACTTTTTCATAAATTTTAATCCCAGTCACCTAGTAACCCACAGTGCCAAGTTTGGGGACCCTGGCTAAAATATCGTGGGAATGACAGCTTTTTAACGTTTTCACACTGAAGTCAACAGTGAAAATTTGTTTGGTTGTTTGTGGCTCTGCCCACTTTTTAATGTCCCCCAAATTTGACACAAATTTTCAGGGTGACCCCATGAATAAGTGACACAAGTTTGGTGACTTTAACTTGAAAGCTGAAGGAGTGACAAAACCGTTTTCCTATGAAAGTCGATTGGACAAAATGGGGTCTCCGGGGGGGGCACTCCAGGGGCCCGGACGGGGGGATCGGTTAACAAAGCGCAAGCAAAGTTTGTTAATTGTACTCCTAAAACTGTGGGAGGAGTAGCATATAGAAAATAGCTAAATTTTCATTGGCCAATGGTATCTCCGCCCACTTTGGGGTGCCCCCCCCCAATATACCTGTTTATTTGGGTTGACAACAACAATATCTGGTCTGAGTTTGGGGAATAATCATGGCTGCTCGGTATGTCTCAATGGGAATGTATACCTCGGTGAATCAGTACACCTGTAACTATAGGTTTCAGGGAGGTTATCTTTAGAAATTATTTTGGGCCTGGGTTTTAATAGTCAGAGACATTGGGTGGGACAGGTCACACCCGTACTACATCTTGCGGTTTTCATAACATTGTGGTTAAAAAGGCTGGTAAAGTACAGTTTGGCTAGGCGATTGGAACGCAGAACAATCCTAGAGGGGAACCAGACCTCTGGAAGACTGTAAAGAGTGTTGAGATAGTACTTCTTTGTTATCCCGCTTGTACCGAACTGTAAGTGTGGGACTATAGGTTCTCCGATATGTGTGGGCTCAAGAAAGATTATTAGTAAAGCTTTAACAAGCCTATTGTTTGCTCCAAAAAGTGTGTCTATGGTAAAGACTAAACTGACACGTGTGTGTGTGAACAGTGAATGAGTGAAAACAGCCACAGCACATACTTACTCTCCTTGTGGGGGGTGGTAATCAGCTCCTCCTCTTCTTCCTCCTCCTCCTCCTCGTCCCCGTTATCACCAACTTGAGGGGGTGAGGCGGGTTGGGGTGAGGGTCCACCCTCCGCTCCTGCCTCTGACTCCTCTGGAGGGCTAGGGACATGAAGATGCCCTGAGGGTCCGGCCTCCTCCTCCTCCTCTGACGCAGAGACCTCCCACACCTGCTGCTGTCTGGGAGGCCTGTGCCTGACTGCAGGCAAAGGAACACCTATAATAACAAATTTTACTACTTTTAGAAAAAAATCTAAAAACAAAAATGTACAGATGCTTTACATTACTTTTGTATCTTTATTCCAACACTCAGCAATCATTATACCTGGGCATTTCTCGTCCCGTATTTCGCGGATTCTTTCCGCGTGCCTCCTTTTCATATCTGACCATTTTTTTAAAATGGCCAGACGCCTGTGTTTTTTGTCGAACTCCGTCCAGAGCTCATAGGCGAGCCTGCGCACAATGGCCGTCTTCTCTGCATGGATGCTGGTCAGGTCATACACCTTCTCCAACATGCGCTGCAGTATAAAAAAAAAAAGCATATAATCAGATTTTATAACGGTAACTTTAAATCTAATATTTCACTTTCAAACACTAATAATTTTTGGTTTGGTGGTTGAGATGATGAATAAATGTTGGTGACTATGGCTAAAGCAGCGCATGGCGAGAGGTTCCCCGGGCTTAAACTATGACATGCAGATCTTTCAGTTAGACTGTCTCTCGCCGTGCGCTGCATTGCTGCTGCTGTACCGCTGCCCTCCGCCACAATTATAGTCAATAGGGACGAAGCGTGGGAGAACTAGCGACAGTACACATCCGACAGGCTGTTCATCCCCCTGGAATAGTCAGACGTACTCCCCTGCCGCTAATGTGAAAGTCGCCTAATCTTATTTTTTTTAAATTTGGGATTGTGTTGAAATTGTTTGTGTGTGTAGTATGAGATATTGGATATGGGCCATCTGAGGAGAGATGTACCCGTCTAGTGAAGTGACGGTACGGGGTGTAAGGCTGGTTCGCCTCCCCGTGGTGCACCCTGGGTAACGCTAAATGAACCAGCAAATACTGAATGTAAAACATTACTTCTCCTGGCCAACGGGACACTTATTAGAATCTATATACTAGGCATCCTCAAACTACGGCCCTCCAGAAAACTTCGGCCCTCCAGGAAACTGCGGCCCTCCAGGAAACTGCGGCCCTCCAGGAAACTGCGGCCCTCCAGGAAACTTCGGCCCTCCAGGAAACTTCGGCCCTCCTGCTTTTTCCAAACTAAAAATCCCATCATTCCATGACATCCTACAGCTATCATCCTATAGTGGGGCATCATGGGAGTTGTAGTTTTACAACAGCTGGAGGGCCACAGTTTGAGAATGCCTGCTATAGACTGTGTATGTGTGTGTGTGTTGGGGGTGGGGGGTGGTCAAAGGTGGTGTGGGTTTGAGGGGGGGTCTGGTGGTATGTAGTGGTGGGTATATAGTGTGGGTATATTGTGTGAGGCGGAAGATTAGATGTGCAATGTGAATCATATATAGATTTATCTGCTATCCTTTTTTTTTTTTTAACCATTAGAAAATGTGGTGTGGTGTTAAACAAGCAGGATATGCTCGAACCCACATGCGGTTGTGCATATATATATAGGGCAGCACATCCTGCACTTGTAGTCCGTTGCTGATGGCGATCAACAGCAAAAAATGCATACAATGGAAGATGCCAGGAACGGACTACAAGTACCACAATAACCATCCTACATACGATAACGATAATGTGGAGAACAATCAAAAACATAACCCTAGCAAAGACTGGCTGGCATCTTCCACTGTATGTATTTTTTTGCTGTTGCTTTCCATCAGCAACGGATTTCCGGCATCAGGATCCCCTGGGCACCCGTAGAAGGCAGGTCCCGATGCCATGCAAGGCATTGGGCAGCCTCTGCACGGCATCAGTCTGCCTTCTCACACATCGCGTCCCCGTCACAGCAGCACGGGGACGCGATGCGCTCGTTCACTAACGCAAAACACTTCTATGTTGCGGCCAGCGATGCCGGCGGATACAGTAGGGGCCTGGCTATCAGGGACTGCAGTACCCCTGCAGTGATTGGTCAGGCGCAGCTCCTGCACCTGCCCGATCATCTAGCCGTGCATGCACAGCGTTTTGCGTTAAGGGGTTAATGACAGTGAACTCCACAATGCCCGCCCCTTTAATAGTGGCCCCTGCCCCCCATGCATGTAGCAGTGTAGTTTTGTAGTCATACATGATATAAATGAACATTTAAGGACCTGAAAACTATTGAAACCCGTGATCACTTGTTATGGCAACCTGGGGACATGCCAGCTTCTATTGGCTGATAAGGGACATGTGACGTGTGGATGGCAGTTGGGGGCTTGTTTTTGCTAATGCAGGTCATTTTTGGGGGAATATCTCAGAAATAATACGTCCTATAGAGCTGAGCCCCGGTCTAAAACCTTCCCAGACACCTGATGTACCCGTCTGCCAAACTTAGTGAAGATCGGTCCAGTCGTTTTGTCAGCCATAAATAACAGACAGACAGAAACTCATTTTTATATATATAAGAGATCAGTAGATATTAATGATTTGGGGCAATAAGTATTGTTTTTGAATGCCAACAATACTTGTTTCCACAAATCATTTCTATGTAAGCACTGCAGTAAGCAAACTATGTGAAATGAGATTTTATATGTATTGCAAAAATGTGAGAATGTTTTATCTCCATAAACATACATTTGAATGTTACAAGCGTCACATGTACTTATAGCTGTAATGTAATGTTCAATAACTTACTGTAATCAGGATATCCTCCTCCTCTCTTGTAAAGTTGCTGCCCACCATCTTTATTCGCATGGATCGCATGCACAACAAGAAAACGTGTTGGAACTGCTCCCAGGAAGAAGCCACGCCTGTATGTGCGCGTGCGCATGCGCACGAACATGCGCATAACACGCGCACAAAAACGCGCACGAGCACATACGAATAAGTTGTTATTGCCACCTAACTTGAACAATAACATCTGTACGCACACGAATGTTTATATGGAAATTATTCGCATTAAAGTCGCGTTGTACAGCTACAGAACTACGAATACAATTGGCTTGTTCGAATTAACGAATATGGTGAATGCGAATATATCGCTATATTCTATTCGCGAATTCAAAAAATGCATTTGCAATAGGAAAGTTGCCTATATTGACACTCAGCTCCAAGTTGGATGCGCAATTCGAAAAAAAAAATTTTTCACCAATGAACAGAATATGAAGTTGAACACTTCTAAGTAAGTATTCTGATTGTTGAAAAAAAAAATGGTAATTTTTTTTCGCAATGCGCATATAACTTAGAGTATTCGTTCATGTTTGCAAGCCATTAGGAGATATGCATTTATATAAGAAGTTTAATTCGCGTTTATGCAAATAAAATATTCGCATATGCAAATAAAGTATTCGCATATCAGCGCGATTAGGTTAATAATGGCGAATATTCGATTTCGGCGAATATATTACGAATATACATTCGAATATTCGCGATATATCGCGAATTCGAATATGGCACCTCCCGCTCATCACTATGAACCAGTCCAGCTTTTTGATGTGACCTGAACAAAATATGGACAGAGGATATAAAAGTACTATGGAGATGGGTGGAGGTTTCACCACTGATGAAGGGACCAGCTGAGAGTCCTGAAACGCGTTTGATTTGGAGAGACCCCCACCATTATGGATAACTAGCCTACAAGTTTCTGCAATTTACACTTTGGAGGTCACGGAGCGTTCCGGTAACTATAGGACTACAACAGACCTCAGAGACTGACAACCGCATATCGTGGCAGACTTGCAGATACATGCGACAGGAAGAAGCACGGCAAATCGATACACAGAGGAAGAAGGCATCCTTGTACATCGCGGAGGAAAGAGATGCTGCTCTAGGTAAGCGCGGTCTGGCACGTGGGACGCCGCGGCCAGGACCAAGAAATCTAACTACAGAGCCAGCGGGACTGCAGATAACAGGTATCTCTGAACGTAGTACGCTAAGGATTCGCTAAAATATCGTCTGTGTACCCATATGAGCATTGCCATATTGCTGGCATTCCTCCTTCTAATTTAGAAAGGACAAGAGTTACTGCTGTGGACTCCCTCCTTATAATTTAGAAAGGACAGTATATTGCTGCGGACTTACACTGTCTCTGTATACTGACAGTACTTTCAAGGAGTTTTAACATTATCCTATTTGAATGAACATTTTTAGGTTCTTAAGGAGGACTACACTAATCTGGGTCATCAATAAAGACGCTGATTTTATGATATCATAATATATTAAATAGAAGAGGGCCCTCTTATATATAGGGATATGGTTCATTTTTTATGCACATGTGACTATTATCACTGCGGTGTGTTTTATTGATTATAATAAATATATTTTAGTAATTCTACTTTTGTAAACTGTGGTTTCAATTCAGAGTGCCGATCATGCTGTACAAACTATCAATTTTCCTTTTTTTGTGTTTGGGGTGAAACACACTTGATCAGAGCACCTTAATCCTCGGACAGTTAGTGACTAGTGTTGAGCAAACAGTTCGAGCATGGTTCGGGTTCGTACTGAATTTTGGGGTGTCCGGGACACGGACCCGAACCCGGACATTTTCAAAAAATTACTTCCCGCTTTTTGAAGGGCTGCACAACAGCCAATCAGCTAGCGTTTTACTTCTTGCCCTAAGAGCCCATCACAGCCATGCCTACTAATGGCATGGCTGTGATTGGCCAAGTGCAGCATGTGACCCAGCCTCTATTTAAGCTGGAGTCACGTAGCGCCGCATGTCACACTGCTCTGATTAGTGTAGTGAGAGGACGCAGCTTCTGTGAGGGCGAGATTAGGCAGGGAAAAGTCAGCAACAGCACTTAATGAACGGATCGATCTACAGCTGTGAATGATTGAACTTCTGCTAGTTACTTGCTCACTGGTTATTAGGCTGCACAGAGCGTTTTTCTGTCACTTATTTTCTGGGGTGATCGGCGGCCATTTTGTGATTTGTGGTGCACCAGAACAAGCTGCCACCAAGTCCATCAATCCATCAATACTAGTTTTTTTATTTGCTATATCCTACATCAAGGGCTTGGCTGTGCTAATTGTCACCCCTAGAAACTCAGGATAGCAATTTCTATATTTTATTAAGGGGTTAAATACAATTGCCCAAATACCAATCCACTAAATCTGGTGTTCCAGCTTTGGCTAGCCAAGTATAATACTGTCTGCTGTCTGGCAAAGGATAGATTATTTTCAGTGGTGAAATTCAATTGCCAAAATAGCAATACCATAAATCAGTGGTTTCAGCTGTGGCTGGCAAAGTATAATAGTGTCCGCCAAAACATATATTTTGTTCTGGGGTGAAATTCAATTGCCAAAATAGCAATACCCTGAATCTAGTGTCCCAGCTGTTGCAGGCCAAGTTTCATAGTGTCCGCAAAAACATATATTTTGTTGTGGGGTGAAATTCAATTGCCAAAATAGCAATACCCTGAATCTGGTGACCCAGCTGTTGCAGGCCAAGTTTCATAGTGTCCGCAAAAACATATATTTTGTTGTGGGGTGAAATTCAATTGCCAAAATAGCAATACCCTGAATCTGGTGACCCAGCTGTTGCAGGCCAAGTTTCATAGTGTCCGCAAAAACATATATTTTGTTGTGGGGTGAAATTCAATTGCCAAAATAGCAATACCCTGAATCTGGTGTCCCAGCTGTTGCAGGCCAAGTTTCATAGTGTCCACAAAAACATATATTTTGTTCTGGGGTGAAATTCAATTGCCATAATAGCAATACCATAAATCAGTGGTTTAAGCTTTGGCTGGCCAAGATTCATAGTGTCCGCAAAAACATATATTTTGTTCTGGGGTGACATTCAATTGCCAAAATAGCAATACCCTGAATCTGGTGTCCCAGCTGTTGCAGGCCAAGTGTAAATCTGTCCATAAAAGGATACCTTTCATCCAGGGCCTAAATACTAGCCCTAAAAGAGATATTCCCCTAAATCAGTGGTTACTGCTGTGCCTGGATTAGTGTAATACGCTACATAAACAAATAGGCAGATAGTGTTAGGTGCCTGTAAAAAAAGGCCTGAATTTGAAATCAATACATTGGGCCAAATATTTTTTTCCTTATTGTGGTGCTTGGTGAACTGTAACAATGAGGAAAACATCTAGTAAGGGACGTGGACGCGGTCGTGGTGGTGTTAGTGTACCCTCTGGTGCTCTGAGAGGACGTGGCCATTCTGCCACAGCCACACGTCCTAGTGAACCAACTACCTCAGGTTCCAGTACCCGCCAGAATTTACAGCGATATTTGGTGGGGCCCAATGCCGTTCTAAGGATGGTAAGGCCTGAGCAGGTACAGGCGCTAGTCAATTGGGTGGCCGACAGTGGATCCAGCATTTTCACAACATTATCTCCCACCCAGTCTTCTGCAGAAAGCGCACAGGTGGCACCTGAAAACCAAGCCCATCAGTCTGTCACATCACCCCCATGCATATCAGGGAAACTGTCTGAGCCTCAAGTTATGCAGCAGTCTCTTATGCTGTTTGAAGACTCTGCTGGCAGGGTTTCCCAAGGGAATCCACCTAGCCCTTCCCCAGTGGTGGAAGACATAGAATGCACTGATGCACAAGCACTTATGTTTCCTGATGATGAGGACATGGGAATACCACCTTATCGGAGTCCGCACGTCTCTTATAAAGAAGAAACACAGGTGCCAACTGCTACGTCTTTCTGCAGTGTGCAGACCGAACAGGAGGTCAGGGAGGAAGACTGTGTGGAAGACGATGCAGGTGACGTTGAGGTCCTAGACCCCACATGGAATGAAGGTCGTGCCACTGACTTTCATAGTGCAGAGGAAGAGGCAGTGGTGAGACCGAGCCAACAGCGTAGCAAAAGAGAGAGCAGGGGGCAAAAGCAGAACCCGCCTCAAAGAGAGTTCGCCTGCTACTGGTCACCGCCACCATGGAGCACCCCAAAGGCAGCTTCAAGGAGTTCCCTGGCACGGCACTTCTTTAAACAATGTGCTGACGACGAGACCCGAGTGGTTTGCGCGCTGTGCCATCAGAGCCTGAAGCAAGGCATTAACGTTCTGAAACCTTAGCACAACCTGCATGACCAGGCATCTACATGCAAAGCATGAACTGCAGTGGAGTAAACACCTTAAAAGCAAGGAACCCACTTAGGCTCCCCCTGCTCCCTCTTCTGCTGCTGCCTCAGCCTCTTCCTCCGCCTCGGGAGGAATGTTGGCACCTGCCGCCCACCAAACAGAGAATGTGCCACCGACAACACCACCTGCGTCACCAAGCATCTCCACCATGTCACACGGCAGCGTTCAGCTCTCCATCTCACAAACCTTGGAGAGAAAGCGTAAATTCCCACCTAGCCACCCTCGAGCCCTGGGCCTGAATGCCAGCATTTCTACACTACTGGCCTTTGAAATGCTGTCATTCAGGCTGGTGGACACAGACAGCTTCAAACAGCTGATGTCCATGGCTGTCCCACAGTATGTTGTTCCCAGCCGCCACTACTTTTCCAAGACAGCCGTGCCTTCCCTGCACAACCAAGTATCCGATAAAATCAAGTGTGCACTGGGCAACGCCATCTATGGCAAGGTCCACCTAACCACAGATATGTGGACCAGTAAGCACGGCCAGGGACGCTATATCTCCCTAACTGCACACTGGGTAAATGTAGTGGCGGCTGGGCCGCAGGCGGAGAGTTCCTTGGCGCACGTCCTTCTGCCACCAAGGATCGCAGGGCATCATTCTTTGCCTCCTGTAGCCTCCTCCTCCTACTCGGCTTCCTCCTCCTCTGCTTCCACCAGCTCATCCAGTCAGCCACACACCTTCACCACCAACTTCAGCACAACCCGGGGTAAACGTCAGCAGGCCATTCTGAAACTCATATGTTTGGGGGACAGGCCCCACACCGCGCAGGAGTTGTGGCGGGGTATTGAACAACAGACCGACGAGTGGTTTCTGCCGGTGGGCCTCAAGCCCGGACTGGTGGTGTGCGATAATGGGCGAAATCTCGTCGTAGCTCTGGGACTAGCCGGTTTGACGCACATCCCTTGCCTGGCGCATGTGCTGAATTTGGTGGTGCAGAAGTTCATTCACAACTACCCCGACATGTCAGAGCTGCTGCATAAAGTGCGGGCTGTCTGAGCACGCTTCCGGCGTTCACATACTGCCGCTGCTCGCCTGTCTGCGCTACAGTGGAACTTCAGCCTTCCCGCTCACTGCCTTTATATGCGACGTGCCCACCAGGTGGAACTCCACCTTGCACATGCTGGAGAGACTGTGCAAACAGCAGCAGGCCATAGTGGAGTTTCAGCTGCAGCACGCACGCGTCAGTCGCACTGCGGAACAGCACCACTTCACCACCACTCCATGCGAGACCTGTGTGCCCTGTTGCGCTGTTTCGAGTACGCCACCAACATGGCCAGTGGCAATGCCACTGTTATCAGCGTGACGATACCAATTCTATGTCTCCTAGAGAAAACGCTTAGGGCGATGATGGAAGAGGAGGTGGGCCAGGGCCAGGAGGAGGAGGAGGAGGATGACAGGTCGTTTTTAGCACTTTCAGGCCAGTCTGTTAGAAGTGGCTCAGAGGGAGGTTTTTTGCAACAGCAGAGGGCAGGTACAAATGTGGCCATCCAGGGACCACTACTGGAGGACGAGGAGGATGAGGAGGAGGTGGAGGAGGATGAGGATGAAGCAGGTTCACAGCGGGATGGCACCCAGCACAGCGCAGGCACATCCCTGGTGCGTTGCTGGGGGGATACAGAGGATGATGACGATACGCCTCCCACAGAGGACAGCTTGTCCTTACCTCTGGGGAGCCTGGCACACATGAGCGATTACATGCTGCAGTGCCTGCGCAACGACAGCAGAGTTGCCCACATTTTAACGTGTGCTGACTACTGGGTGGCCACCCTGCTGGATCCACGGTACAAAGACAATGTGCCCACTTTACTTCCTGCACTGGAGCGTGATAGGAAGATGCGCGAGTACAAGCGCACACTGGTAGACGCGCTCCTGAGAGCATTCCCAACTGTCACAGGGGAACAGGTGGAAGGCCAAGGCCAAGGCAGAGGAGGAGCTAGAGGTCGCCCACGCAGCAGTGTCACGGCCAGCTCCTCTGAGGGCAGGGTTAGCATGGCAGAAATGTGGAAAAGTTTTGTCTCCACGCCACAGCTAACTGCCCCACCACCTGATACAGAACGTGTTAGCAGGAGGCAACATTTCACCAACATGGTTGAACAGTATGTCTGCACACAACTCCACGTACTGACGGATGGTTCGGCCCCATTCAACTTCTGGGTTTCCAAATTGTCCACGTGGCCAGAATTAGCATGTTATGCCTTGGAGGTGCTGGCCTGCCCGGCGGCCAGCGTTTTATCTAAACATGTATTCAGCACGGCAGGGGGCGTCATTGCTGACAAACGCAGCCGCCTGTCCGCAGCCAACGTGGACAAGCTGACGTTTATAAAAATGAACCAGGCATGGATCCCACAAGACCTGACCCTCCCTTGTGCAGAGCAGTCCTTAATAACTGCCTTAAACCATGTTTTCTTGTACTCCTGGCCACTTCTTCATTGAAAAATCAATTTTTGAAATTAAGTAGGATCTTGGGGTGCAACCCAGAGTTGAATGAACCTTCCGTCTGTCTGGGTGCGGGGGCCAAAGTACATGAAAGTGTCCTTCTCCTGTGCTGGGTGATATGAATGTTATACTTGTGCTGTCTGACATGTCTCCTTTGTGTGGGTGCAGGGGGCCAAAGTCACTGAAAGCGGCCTTCTCCTGTGGTGGCTGATATAAATGCCTGAATCTCTGCTGTGGGACCTCTCTCCTCTTTCTGGGTGCAGGGGTCAAAGAAACAAAAGGTGGCCTACTCCTGTGGTGGTTGATGTAAAACTGATGCTTGTGCTATCTGACCTGTCTCCTCTGTGTCGGTGCTAAGGCCTAAGTCACTGAAAGCGGCCTTCTCCTGTGCTGGCTGATATAAATGCCTGAATCTCTGCTGTGGGACCTCTCTCCTCCGTGTGGCTGCAGGGGTCAAAGTCTCTAAAAGTGCCCTTCTCCTGTGGTGGTTGATGTGAAACTGATGCTTGTGCTATCTGACCTGTCTCCTCTGTGTCGGTGCTAAGGCCTAAGTCACTGAAAGCGGCCTTCTCCTGTGCTGGCTGATATAAATGCCTGAATCTCTGCTGTGGGACCTCTCTCCTCCGTCTGGGTGCAGGGGTCAAAGTCTCTCAAAGTCGCCTTCTCTTGTGCTGGGTGATGTGAAACTGATGCTTGTGCCATCTGACATGGTTGCCGGGGTCCCATTAAATGGTGGCCTACTCCTGTGGTGGGTGATCTAAATGCCTGATTCTCTGCTGTGAAACCTCTCTCCTCCTTCTGGGTGCAGGAGTCAAAGTCTCTCAAAGTCGCCTTCTCTTGTGCTGGGTGATGTAAAACTGATGCTTGTACAATCTGACATGGGTGCAGGGGTCAAATTAACTAAATGGTGGCCTACTCCTGTGGTGGGTGATATGAGGCCTTAATATATGCTGTGAAAACCTCTCTCCTCCGTCTGGGTGCAGGGGTCAAAGTCTCTCAAAGTGGCCTTCTCTTGTGCTGTGTGATGTGAAACTGATGTTTGTGCCATCTGACATGGTTGCCGGGGTCCCATTAAATGGTGGCCTACTCCTGTGGTGGGTGATCTAAATGCCTGATTCTCTGCTGTGAAACCTCTCTCCCACGTCTGGGTGCAGGGGTCAAAGTCTCTCAAAGTGGCCTTCTCTTGTGCTGGGTGATGTGAAACTGATGTTTGTGCCATCTGACATGGTTGCCGGGGTCCCATTAAATGATGGCCTACTCCTGTGGTGGGTGATCTAAATGCCTGATTCTCTGCTGTGAAACCTCTCTCCTCCGTCTGGGTGCAGGGGTCAAAGTCTCTCAAAGTGGCCTTCTCTTGTGCTGGGTGATGTGAAACTGATGTTTGTGCCATCTGACATGGTTGCCGGGGTCCCATTAAATGATGGCCTACTCCTGTGGTGGGTGAACTAAATGCCTGATTCTCTGCTGTGAAAACCTCTCTCCTCTGTCTGGGTGCTGGTCCGAAATAAATGAGAGTGGCCTTCCCCGGTGGTGGTTGATATGACGCATGATTTCTTGATGTGGGACCTCTCTCCTCTGTCTGGGTGCTGGTCCAAAATACATGAGAGTGGCCTTCTCCGGTGGAGGTTGATATGAGGCATGATTCCTTGCTGTGGGACCTGTATCCTCTGTCTGGGTGCTGGTCCAAAATAAATGAGAGTGGCCTTCTCCGGTGGTGGTTGATATGACGCATGATTCCTTGATGTGGGACCTCTCTCCTCTGTCTGGGTGCTGGTCCAAAATACATGAGAGTGGCCTTCTCCGGTGGTGGTTGATATGACGCATGATTCCTTGCTGTGGGACCTGTATCCTCTGTCTGGGTGCTGGTCCAAAATAAATGAGAGTGGCCTTCTCCGGTGTGGGTTGATATGACGCATGATTCCTTGATGTGGGAACTCTCTCCTCTGTCTGGGTGCTGGTCCAAAATAAATGAGAGTGGCCTTCTCCGGTGGTGGTTGATATGACGCATGATTCCTTGATGTGGGACCTGTATCCTCTGTCTGGGTGCTGGTCCAAAATAAATGAGAGTGGCCTTCTCCGGTGGGGGTTGATATGACGCATGATTCCTTGCTGTGGGACCTGTATCCTCTGTCTGGGTGCTGGTCCAAAATAAATGAGAGTGGCCTTCTCCGGTGGGGGTTGATATGGCGCATGATTCCTTGATGTGGGACCTCTCTCCTCTGGGTGCTGGTCCAAAATAAATGAGAGTGGCCTTCTCCGGTGGGGGTTGATATGACGCATGATTCCTTGCTGTGGGACCTGTATCCTCTGTCTGGGTGCTGGTACAAAATAAATGAGAGTGGCCTTCTCCGGTGGTGGTTGATATGACACATGATTCCTTGCTGTGGGACCTGTATCCTCTGTCTGGGTGCTGATCCAAAATAAATGAGAGTGGCCTTCTCCAGTGGTGGGTGATATGACGCATGATTCCTTGCTGTGGGACCTCTCTCCAATTGATATTGGTTAATTTTTATTTATTTTATTTTATTTTAATTCATTTCCCTATCTACATTTGTTTGCAGGGGATTTACCTACATTTTGCTGCCTTTTGCAGCCCTCTAGCCCTTTCCGGGAGTCTTTTACAGCCTTTTTAGTGCCCAAAAGTTCGGGTCCCCATTGACTTCTATGGGGTTCGGGTTCGGGATGAAATTCGGGTTGAGTTCGGATCACGAACCCGGACATTTTCCGGAAGTTCGGCCGAACCTCTCGAATCCGAACATCCAGGTGTTCGCTCATCTCTACATATAACTGCATCTGTGGAATGATTCCTCCCTATTAGTGTTGAGCGAACAGTTCGAGCATAGTTCGGGTTCGTACCTAATTTTGGGGTGTTCGGGACACGGACCCGAAACCGAACATTTTCAAAAAAGTTCGGGTTAGGATCCATTGTTCGGCGATTTCTTCCCGCTTTCTGAAGGGCTGCACAGCAGCCAATCAGCTAGCTTTTTACTTCTTGCCCTAAGAGCCCATCACAGCCATGCTTACTAATGGCATGGCTGTGATTGGCCAAGTGCAGCATGTGACCCAGCCTCTATTTAAGCTGGAGTCACGTAGCGCCGCATGTCACACTGCTCTGATTAGTGTAGGGAGAGGACGCAGCTTCTGTGAGGGCGAGATTAGGCAGGGAAAAGTCAGCATTAGCACCTAATGAAGTGATCGATCTACAGCTGTGAATGATTCAACTTCTGCTAGTTAATTGCTCACTGGTTTTTAGGCTGCACAGAGCGTTTTTATGCAACTTTTTTTCTGGGGTGATCGGCGGACATTTTGTGATATGTGGTGCACCAGAAGAATCTGCCACCAAGTCCATCAATCCATCAATACTATTTTTATTTTTTTTGCTATATCCTACATCAGGGGCTTGGCTGTGCTTATTGTCACCCTTAGAAACTCAGGATAGCAATTTCTATATTTTATTAAGGGGTTAAATACAATTGCCCAAATACCAATCCCCTAAATCTGGTGTTCCAGCTTTGGATAGCCAAGTATAATACTGTCTGGAAAAGGATAGATTGTTTTCTGTGGTGAAATTCAATTGCCAAAATAGCAATCCCCTAAATCTGGTGTCCCAGCACTGGCTGGCAAAGTATAATAGTGTCCACCAAAACATATATTTTGTTCTGGGGTTAAATTCAATTGCCAAAATAGCAATACCCTGAATCTAGTGTTCCAGCAGTTGCAGGCCAAGTGTTACCCTGGTTTCAGACCTGAGCGTTCTTGAAACGCGCGTTTTAGTCGCGAGTATTACAGCACGTTTTTGCAAATAGGAAACGTGCGTAAAACGTGCGTTCGTGTGATTGACCACTGTCAAACGCTGTAAAATGCTCAAGTGAGAACCAGGGCCATAGGAAACCATTGGTTTTCATGTGTTGAGAGTTTTACAGCGTGTTTGAACGCGCTGTAAAACGCTCAGGTGTGAACCCAGGGTTAATCTGTCCGTAAAAGGGTATATTTTGTTCTGGGGTGAAATTCACTTGCCAATATAGCAATACCCTGAATCTGGTGTTCCAGTAGTGGCTTGCAAAGTATAATAGTGTCCGCCAAAGCATGTACCATATTTTCGCTTTATAAGACGCACCTGATGATAAGAAACACCTAGGTTTTTGAGGAGAAAAATAAGAAAAAAATATTTTGAACCAAAAGGTATGCTTTTGGTGGGTTTTTGAACTAATGGTGGTCTGTGGATGACACTATTATGGGGGCTCTGTGGATGTAACACTTTTATGGGGGATCTGTGGATGACACACTGTTATGGGGATCTGTGGATGACGCTCTGTTATGGGGGACCTGTGTATGATACATTGTTATGGGGGATCTATGGATGACGTACTGTTATGGGGGACCTATGGATGATACACTGTGATGGGGGATCTGTGGATGACACCCTGTTATGGGGGATCTGTGGATGCCACACTGTTATGGGGATCTCTGGATGACACACTGTTATGGGGGACCTGTGTATGATGCATTGTTATGGGGACCTATGGATGATACACTGTGATGGGGGATCTGTGGATGACACCCTGTTATGGGGGATCTGTGGATGCCACACTGTTATGGGGATCTCTGGATGACACACTGTTATGAGGGATCTGTGGGTGACACTGTTATTGGGATCTGTGGATGATACACTTTTATGGGAGATCTGTGGATGACAGACTGTTATGGGGATCTGTAGATGACGCACTGTTATAAGGGATCTGTGGGTGACACTGTTATGGGGACCTGTGGATGACACACTGTTATGGGGGATCTTTGGATGACGCACTGTTATGGGGGATCTGTGGGTGACACTGTTATGGGGACCTGTGGTAGACACACTGTTATGGGAGATCTGTGGATGACACACTGTTATGGGGGATCTGTGGATGACGCACTGTTATGGGGGACCTGTGTATGATGCATTGTTATGGGGGATCTATGGATGATGCACTGTTATGGGGGACCTATGGATGATACACTGTTATGGGGGATCTGTGGATGACACATTGTTATAGGGGATCTGTGGATGACACACTGTTATGGGGATCTGTGGATGACGCACTGTTATGAGGGATCTGTGGGTGAAACTGTTATGGGGATCTGTGGATGACACACTGTTATGGGAGATCTGTGGATGACACACTGTTATGGGGGATCTGTGGATGACGCACTGTTTTGGGAGATCTGTGGATGACAGACTGTTATGGGGATCTGTGGATGACGCACTGTTATGAGGGATCTGTGGGTGACACTGTTATGGGTACCTGTGGTAGACACACTGTTATGGGAGATCTGTGGATGACACACTGTTATGGGGGATCTGTGGATGACGCACTGTTATGGGGGACCTGTGTATGATGCATTGTTATGGGGGATCTATGGATGAAGTACTGTTATGGGGGACCTATGGATGATACACTGTTATGGGGGATCTGTGGATGACACATTGTTATAGGGGATCTGTGGATGACACACTGTTATGGGGATCTGTGGATGACGCACTGTTATGGGGGACCTGTGTATGATGCATTGTTATGGGGATCTATGGATGATACACTGTTATGGGGGATCTGTGGATGACACACTGTTATAGGGGATCTGTGGATGACACACTGTTATGGGGATCTGTGGATGACGCACTGTTATGAGGGATCTGTGGGTGAAACTGTTATGGGGATCTGTGGATGACACACTGTTATGGGAGATCTGTGGATGACAGACTGTTATGGGGATCTGTGGATGACGCACTGTTATGGGGGATCTGTGGATGACGTACTGTTATATAGATCTGTGGATGACAGACTGGTATGGGGATCTGTGGATGACGCACTGTTATAGAGATCTGTGGATGACACACTATTATGGGGATCTGTGGATGACGCACTGTAACTTATGAGGGATCTGTGGATGACACTCATGTGATTATAACACCCATTATCCTAAAGTATACACCGATGTACTGTAGGTACTGTACATTGGTGTATTCTCAAGGATGAGGGGAGTTATAGTCAGACTAAATATCAACACTGTCCAGGGACTGTTTATGTTATCCAGGGTCTGCTTATATTAAATATGACTATAACCCCCTCATCCATAGGAATCCACTCATATACTGCAATACATGTGTGGATTCCTATGGATGAGGGGGGTTATAGTCATATTTAATATGAACACATGCCAATTACAGAACAGTCCCTGGACATATTAAATATGACTATAACCCCCCTTATCCATAGGAATCCACTCATACAAGGGTGGTGTATGAGCAGCAGGGCTGACAGGCACAATAAGAGAGGAGCACAGTGTGACAGGCATCCAGCACATGAGACAAGGGTTTTCAGATCAGTGCTGGATTGCCCGAGGGTCCCCCGGCAGCAGCTGGAGGAGGAGACAGGGGGGAGAAGTTTGTACTTACTGGAGGTGTGGGCTCCGGTCCTGGGTGAGCTATGGACGTGCGGGCTGGCGGCTGGAGGAGAGAACCGGGGGGGAGAGTTTTCTGTGAACGGAGCCGCGGTCAGGTCCTGGTGAGCGCAGCAGATGCATAGGCTGGTGGCAGGAGTAGGGGACAGGTGGGAAAACTTTTCAGTTACCGGAGCTGCGGGCTCCGGTCCTGAGTGCGCACCAAACCGCCCGGTCCTGAGTGCGCACCAGATGCGCGGGCTGGCGGCAGGAGGGGAAGCACTTTCACTTTAGAAAGTTGGGTCGGGCTGGCGGCAGATACCTTCAGTGAAGACGCCAGCCTGCCGAATAGTTTAATGACAGGCTCAGGAGCTGTAAGTGAGAGCTCCTGAGCCACCTAATCCGTCGCATTTGTTTTATAAGACGCAGTGACTTTTTCCCTTCACTTTGGAGGGAAAAAAGTGCTTCTTATAAAACGAAAAATACGGTATTTTGTTCTGGGGTGAAATTCAATTGCCAAAATAGCAATACCATTAATCTGGTGTCCCAGCTGTTGCAGGCCACATGTTAATCTGTCCGTAAAAGGGTATATTTTGTTCTGCGGTTAAATTCACTTGCCAATATAGCAATACCCTGAATCTGGTGTTCCAGTAGTGGCTTGCAAAGTATAATAGTGCCCGCCAAAACATATATTTTGTTCTGGGGTGAAATTCAATTGCCAAAATAGCAATACCCTGAATCTGGTGTTCCAGCAGTTGCAGGCCAAGTGTTAATCTGTCCGTAAAAGGGTATATTTTGTTCTGGGGTTAAATTCAATTGCCAATATAGCAATACGCTGAATCTGGTGTTCCAGCAGTTGCAGGCCAAGTGTTAATCTGTACGTAAAAGGGTATATTTTGTTCTGCGGTTAAATTCACTTGCCAATATAGCAATACCCTGAATCTGGTGTTCCAGTAGTGGCTTGCAAAGTATAATAGTGCCCGCCAAAACATATATTTTGTTCTGGGGTGAAATTCAATTGCCAAAATAGCTATACCCTGAATCTGGTGTTCCAGCTGTTGCAGGCCAAGTGTTAATCTGTCAGTAAAAGGGTATATTACACTCAAGGTGTATATACAAGTGCTGGGAGGGTCATCCTCATTAAATTCATACGCTACCGTGCATCTCCCATTGTATTTCTGTCCGTTAATGGGTATATTACACAAAGTGTTAAAATACAATTGCTGAAGGCATAATCCTACATATTTTTTCTCACGCTACTGTGCATCTCCAAGTGTAAATCTGTCCATAAAAGGATACCTTTCATCCAGGGCCTAAATACTAGCCCTAAAAGAGATATTCCCCTAAATCAGTGGTTACTGCTGTGCCTGGATTAGTGTAATACGCTACATAAATAAATAGGCAGATAGTGTAAGGTGCCTGTAAAAAAAGGCCTGAATTTGAAATCAATACATTGGGCCAAATATTTTTTTTCTTATTGTGGGGCTTGGTGAACGGTAACAATGAGGAAAACATCTAGTAAGGGACGCGGACAAGGTCGTGGTGGTGTTAGTGTACCCTCTTGTGCTGGGAGAGGACGTGGTCATTCTGCCACAGCCACACGTCCTAGTGAACCAACTACCTCAGGTTCCAGTACCCGCTAGAATTTACAGCGATATTTGGTGGGGCCCAATGCCGTTCTAAGGATGGTAAGGCCTGAGCAGGTACAGGCGCTAGTCAATTGGGTGGCCGACAGTGGATCCAGCATGTTCACAACATTATCTCCCACCCAGTCTTCTGCAGAAAGCGCACAGGTGGCACCTGAAAACCAAGCCCATCAGTCTGTCACATCACCCCCATGCATATCAGGGAAACTGTCAGAGCCTCAAGTTATGCAGCAGTCTCTTATGCTGTTTGAAGACTCTGCTAGCAGGGTTTCCCAAGGGAATCCACCTAGCCCTTCCCCAGTGGCGGAAGACATAGAATGCACTGATGCACAACCACTGATGTTTCCTGATGATGAGGACATGGGAATACCACCTCATCGGAGTCTGCACGTCTCTGATGATGACGAAACACAGGTGCCAACTGCTGCGTCTTTCTGCAGTGTGCAGACCGAACAGGAGGTCAGGGAGGAAGACTGTGTGGAAGACGATGCAGGGGACGATGAGGTCCTACACCCCACATGGAATGAAGGTCGTGCCACTGACTTTCATAGTTCAGAGGAAGAGGCAGTGGTGAGACCGAGCCAACAGCGTAGCAAAAGAGAGAGCAGGGGGCAAAAGCAGAACAGCCGCCTCCAAGAGAGTTCGCCTGCTACTGGCCACCGCCACCAGGGACCGAGCACCTCAAAGGCAGCTTCAAGGAGTTCCCTGGCATGGCACTTCTTTAAACAATGTGCTGACGACAAGACCCGAGTGGTTTGCACGCTGTGCCATCAGAGCCTGAAGCGAGGCATTAACGTTCTGAACCTTAGCACAACCTGCATGACCAGGCATCTACATGCAAAGCATGAACTGCAGTGGAGTAAACACCTTAAAAGCAAAGAACTCACTCTGGCTCCCCATGCTCCCTCTTCTGCTGCTTCCTCGGCCCCTTCCTTCGCCGGAACATTGGCACCTGCCATCCACCAAACAGAGGATGTGCCACCGACACCACCACCTGCGTCACCAAGCATCTCCATGTCACATGGTAGCATTCAGCTCTCCATCTCAAAAACCTTGGAAAGAAAGCGTAAATTCCCACCCAGCCACCCTCGAGCCCTGGGCCTGAATGCCAGCATTTCTAAACTACTGGCCTTTGAAATGCTGTTATTCAGGCTTGTGGACACGGACAGCTTCAAACAGCTGATGTCCATGGCTGTCCCACAGTATGTTGTTCCCAGCCGCCACTACTTCTCCAAGACAGCCGTGCCTTCCCTGCACAACCAAGTATCCGATAAAATCAAGTGTGCACTGGGAAACGCCATCTATGGCAAGGTCCACCTAACCACAGATATGTGGACCAGTAAGCACGGCCAGGGACGCTATATCTCCCTAACTGCACACTGGGTAAATGTAGTGGCGGCTGGGCCGCAGGCGGAGAGTTCCTTGGCGCACGTCCTTCTGCCACCAAGGATCGCAGGGCATCATTCTTTGCCTCCTGTATCCTCCTCCTCCTACTCGGCTTCCTCCTCCTCTGCTTCCACTAGCTGATCCAGTCAGCCACACACCTTCACCACCAACTTCAGTACAGCCCGGGATAAAAGTCAGCAGGCCATTCTGAAACTCATATGTTTGGGGGACAGGCCCCACACCGTGCAGGAGTTGTGGCAGGGTATTGAACAACAGACCGACGAGTGGTTTCTGCCGGTGGGCCTCAAGCCCGGCCTGGTGGTGTGCGATAATGGGCGATATCTCGTCGCAGCTCTGGGACTAGCCGCTTTGACGCACATCCCTTGCCTGGCGCATGTGCTTAATTTTGTGGGTTAGAAGTTCATTCACAACTACCGCGACATGTCAGAGCTGCTGTATAAAGTGCGTGCCGTCTGTGCGCGCTTCCGGTGTTCACATCCTGCCGCTGCTCGTCTGTCTGCGCTACAGTGGAACTTCAGCCTTCCTGCTCACCGCCTCATGTGCGACATGCCCACCAGGTGGAACTCCACCTTCCACATGCTGGAGAGACTGTGCAAACAGCAGCAGGCCATAGTGGAGTTTCAGCTGCAGCACGCACGCGTCAGTCGCACTGCGGAACAGCACCACTTCACCACCAATGATTGCGCCTCCATACTAGACCTGTGTGCCCTGTTACGCTGTTTCGAGTACTGCACCAACATGGCCAGTGGCGATGACACCGTTATCAGCGTTACAATACCACTTCTATGTCTCCTTGAGAAAACGCTTAGGGCGATGATGGAAGAGGAGGTGGCCCAGGAGGAGGATGAGGGGTCATTTTTAGCACTTTCAGGCCAGTCTGTTAGAAGTGGCTCAGAGGGAGGTTTTTTGCAGGCCAGTTACAAATGTGGCCACCCATGGCCCACTACTAGAGGACGAGGAGGATGAGGAGGAGGTGGAGGAGGATGAGGATGAAGCAAGTTCACAGCGGGGAGGCACCCGACACAGCACAGGCTCATCACTGGTGCGTGGCTGGGGGGATAGGGAGGACGATGACGATACGCCTTCCACAGAGGACAGCTTGTCCTTACCTCTGGGGAGCCTGGCAGACATGAGCGACTACATGCTGCAGTGCCTGCGCAACGACAGCAGAGTTGCCCACATTTTAACGTGTGCGGACTACTGGTTTGCCACCCTGCTGGATCCCCGGTTCAAAGACAATGTGCCCACCTTACTTCCTGCACTGGATCGTGATAGGAAGATGCGTGAGTACAAGCGCACTTTGGTAGACGCGCTCCTGAGAGCATTCCCAAATGTCACAGGGTAACAGGTGGAAGCCCAATGCGAATGCAGAGGAGGAGCAAGAGGTCGCCAACGCAGCTGTGTCACGGCCAGCTCCTCTGAGGGCAGGGTTAGCATGGCAGAAATGTGGAAAAGTTTTGTCTCCACGCCACAGCTAACTGCACCACCAACTGATAAGGAACGTGTTAGCAAGAGGCAGCATTTCACTAACATGGTTGAACAGTATGTCTGCACTCCACATACTGGCTGATGGTTCGACCCCATTCAACTTCTGGGTCTCCAAATTGTCCACGTGGCCAGAGTTAGCGTTTTATGACTTGGAGGTGCTGGCCTGCCCGGCGGCCAGCGTTTTGTCTGAACGTGTATTCAGCACGACAGGGGGCGTCATTACTGACAAACGCAGCCGCATGTCCACAGCCAACATGGACAAGCTGACTTTCATAAAAATGAACCAGGCATGGATCCCACAGGACCTGTCCCTCCCTTGTGTAGAATAGACATTTATAAATGCCTCCCCCTCAACCATGTATTCTTGTTCTCCGGGGCATTTCTTTATTGATTCCTAATTTTTTTTATTTTACCATGATCTTGCTGTGCAACCCAAAGTTGAATGAACCTCTCCTCAATCTGGGCGCCGGGGCCTAATTAACTGAAAGTGGCCTTCTACAGTGGTGGGTGATATGACGCCTTATTCCTTGCTGTGGGACCTCTCTCCTCTGTCTGGGTGCTGGGGCCTAAATAACTGAAAGTGGCCTTCTCCAGTGGTGGGTCATATGACGCCTTATTCCTTGCTGTGGGACCTCTCTCCTCTGTCTGGGTGCTGGGCCTAAATAACTGAAAGTGGCCTTCTCCAGTGGTGGGTGATATGACGCCTTATTCCTTGCTGTGGGACCTCTCTCCTCTGTCTGGGTGCTGGGCCCAAAATAACTGAAAGTGGCCTTCTCCAGTGGTGGGTGATATGACGCCTTTTTCCTTGCTGTGGGACCTCTCTCCTCTGTCTGGGTGCTGGGGCCTGAATAATTGAAAGTGGCCTTCTCCAGTGGTGGGTGAAATGACGCCTTATTCCTTGCTGTGGGACCTCTCTCCTCTGTCTGGGTTCTAGGGCCGAAATAACTGAAAGTGGTCTTCTCCAGTGGTGGGTGATATGATGCCTTATTCCTTGTTGTGTAGACCTCTCTCCTCTGTCTGGGTGCTTGGGCCGAAATAACTGAAAGTGGCCTTCTCCAGTGGTGGGTGATATGACGCATGATTCTCTGCTATGGGACCTCTCTCCAATTGATATTGGTTAATTTTTATTTATTTTATTTGAATTCATTTTCCTATCCACATTTGTTTGCAGGTCATTTACCTACATTTTGCTGCCATTTTCAGCCCTCTATCCCTTTCCTGGACTATTTTACAGCTTTTTTAGTGCCTAAAAGTTCGGGTCCCCATTGACTTCAATGGGGTTCGGGTTCGGGATAAAGTTCGGGTCGAGTTCGGATCCCGAACCCGAACATTTTCGGGAAGTTCGGCCGAACTTCTCGAACCCGAACATCCAGGTGTTGGCTCATCTTTACTCCCTATCCTTTCCCTGAACTTCTATACAGCAAAATAAAAAATGCTAATCGAATTTTTCCTGAAATTCAGATTGAATTCCACTTTGTCAACTTCGATACGCTCCCCTCTACTCATAACCATGGTAACGAGCAGTGTATAATGTGATGGAAAAATGAATTAAGCCAGCAAAATAGGCAATATGGATATTCACAATACATTAGTAAGTGCCTTGTATAAACTTCCTCTACATAATAAATACTATTTGCTGAAGTGAGACAACCCCTTTAACCATAGAGTGTGTCTGGTTTTGCCCCCATTCCTCTTCAAGTTAATGGGGCTGAGCAGCAAAAACAGCTATGGAGTGGTGTTTTGTTCTGGTCTCAGACAACCATTTTAAATATATATTTGAATTGCATTATTAAATGTTGGCAAAACTGGCAGACCAGGCCTGTGAAGAAAAGAGAAGTGAACAGTGAGCAGCCAGAAAAAGGTGATGCGGTCAGTAACATAATATGCAACACTTCTGCTATCTTCACTATTTTTATTTGAAACATTTCATTTTCTCTTCAGAGTGAGGAGCTGTATGGGGAATATTTCCTCGTTGCAGGCATCAGACAGGCGGACACCTTCATCACACATGCATGAGACACTTTTTGAGAAGACATTCGTCATGTATATTTCAAGCCTAAAATAAATAATATAGAACCATGAAACAGAGAAGGGAAGTCTTAACCCTTCCTCTGCAGCCAGAATTGTGATTAATCTCCACTATCTTTTCCCTCTTTAATACCTTAAGATGACTGGAGTTCTTCTTCGTGAACTTGTATGTAATGCATATATAAAAAGACAATATAATTATATATTTTTACTGTTCCACAATTGTGGTGTCTTTTTTTATTCACCTCTTTACATAAGAACATTAAAACCTTATGACAGCAGCCTCTGTTGAGCGGGTTTCAAATGTTCATGAGTTTGTCCCCAGGCTTTTAATGCAAATGCTGAGGAACATGCTTCAAAGGTACCTTTTATAGTTACATAATGTCTACAGTACATGAAGAAAGAGACAAAATGTACTTTCTAATTAAACGGAGTAATTATGATCAACCATATGTTTAGAGACAAGATTAGAAATTAGGTATGTATACATATAGCCTGCATCATAAAGGGTTTGCCACAATGAGTTTACATGGATAAGATATGTATGTTACGGTGTATATGATTTCTGCTGCATAAATCATCAAAGCATTATTAATGACCAACCTTAGGTCACCTGGTGGCTGAAACCAAAAATGGACTAGTGACTGAGGAAGATAAGGCTCAGGTCTTAAACTTCCCTAGTGAAGAGCAAAACAGTCTCCATTTGTAGATGTACAGGATACTTTAGGCACTCTGTGTACAGAGATATTGTATATATATGAGCATAAACTTAAAGGGATGTTACAGTATAAAGAAAACATGTGGGATGGCCATGACACAGTTAAGAAACTAGCTTATAGCTAAAACTAGCTTATACTCCTCTCATTAATTTCCCCCAACTCTCTGTCTGGGTCCCCACTGCAGAACTCAACAAATGCTGACTCCTAGCACATGTTAAGGCACCTCATCACTTTTATTATTGACAGATGGTCCATCAGACCAATAACACCTTTTTGTTCCATGTGCTACTTTCTACTTGTTAAAGCGTAACATTTATTAAATCCATATTAATATATCTACTGACTACATAAAAAGATTAAGTATCAGCTGTGTCACATAGTTTGTTTCCATTTGTATCTACTATCACACACTGTTTGTGTCACAGTGTGAATTAACCACTTCACATCTGGGCCATTTACCCCCTTCTTGACCAGGCCTAATTTTGCAAATCTGACATGTATCACTTTATTTGGTAATAACTTTGGAGCGCTTTTACTTATCCAAGCCATTCTGAGACTGTCCTTTTAAGGACTACTGTGTGTGTGTGCGTGTGTGTGTGTGTATGTATGTGTGTGTCTTTTAGATCAACAATATATTTAACAGCAGAGTTCAGGACATCCGTGCTAAGGAAGGGACAGATAGTGCAGGGAGAGAAATTTGCTGTATTTAATACCAAAAGCTTTTCAAAGAACTCCAAATCCTTTTAAGGGCTACTGTGTGTTTCACAGCAACAAAGTATTTTTATTTTATAACTATTAGTGACATATACTGTACATCATCCGCAGACTTACTCTTTAATAATCTGGGTCACATCTAGTGTCAATAATCTGTGGTGTTCTCTGTAACCAATACTGTCCTGCCTCAGAAAACACTTTCAGTATTACAACTTCCAATAATCTGGTCCTCAAATAGTGTCCGTAATAGTGTCAATAATCTGTGGTGTTCTACAACCAATACTGAACTGAATCTGAAAACACTGTGTATATTACAATTTCCATTAATCTGGGCCTAGTAAAGTGCCCACAATCTGTGGGTTTTTGCATCCCATACTGAACTGAATCTGAAAACACTGTGTATATTACAATTTCCATTAATCTGGGCCTAGTAAACTGTCCATAATCTGTGGGTTTTTGTATTCCATACTGAACTGAATCTGAAAACACTGTGTATATTACAATTTCCATTAATCTGGGCCTAGTAAAGTGTCCACAATCTGTGGGTTTTTGTATCCCATACTGAACTGAATCTGAAAAAAAGTGTGTATATTACAATTTCCATTAATCTAGGCGTAGTAAAGTGTCCACAATCTGTGGGTTTTTGTATCACATACTGAACTGAATCTCAAAACACTGTGTATATTACAATTTCCATTCATCTGGGCCTACTAAACTGTGTACAAAATCTGTGGGTTTTTGTATCCCATACAGAACTGATTCTAAAAAAAGTGTGTATATTACAAGTTCCATTAATCTTGGCCTAGTAAAGTGTCCACAATCTGTGGGTTTTTATATTCAATACTATCCTGCATCAGAAAACTGTATCTTTAGCGGACAGTAAAACAATCTGCGCAACATCTACAGACAAAACTAGTAATATGAAGAAGGTGAGCACAAAGGGACGGGGAAGAGGGCGTGATGCTGATGGTGCAAGCAGAGGCAGTGGCCCTGGGCACAATGAAGCTGTGCCTGCTGCCAGTGCACCAGAAAAAACTAAAAAATCCACCTTACCAAGCTTCATGTCCAACTTAGCTGGGCGACGCAGGACAACGCTGTCCAAGTCGGACCAGTGGGAACAGGTGGTCGGTTGGATTGCAGAAGATAATGCTTCCAGTCGGTTAAGCACCATCCTCTCTTCCACTAAGTCCAGTCTCTGTATCAAAGAGTCTGGTCAACCGAATCCTCACTCTGATCCTCCTTCCTCCCACCATGTGGCGTTTGGCCAAACAAGTGATCCCACACTCGGATATTCACATGACCTCTTCATCGCCAGTACTTGGTTTGGCTCTCTTGCCATGCACGCTTGAAGAGGTACCTGAGATATCATGCCCTGATTCCCAACCTCTTGAGCCTTCACAGTCTCAAGAAGATGACAGCAATCATTCTTTCACGAGGTGCATGATGATGAGACACATTTGTCAATCACTGAGGATGTGGTTAGGACAAGTCAGGAGGATGAGCAGAGTGAGGAAGTGGAAGATGAGGTCACTGACCCAATATGGGAAAGTGAAAAGCCAAGCGAGGACAGCAGTACAGAGGGGGAGAGATTCGCAGCACTGCAACAGTCTGGAAGAGGCAGTGGGGTTGCAAAAGGAAGATGTCGGCCAACACCTAACAAGCCCGCAACCATTACACTGAGCACCCCCATGTGTAAATCTACCTTGCCAAGGGGTAGGTGTTTCGCATAAACGTGGTAGTTTGCAACCTGTTCCGTACCAAAATGAGCCGGGGCGTGAACACTAGCAACCTCACCACCACCAGCATGATCCGACACATGTCATCCAAGCACGCTAATAAGTAGGCCGAACACCCGGGTCCACAATCTGGGTCTGCGTGTCTCACCACTGCCTCCTCTTCCCCTGTATTATGCACTGCTGGCCAATCCCCTGTCGAAGGTGCAGGCCCGGATGCCCCTCGCCCTGCAACTGGACCTTCGAATGAAGCGTCAGCAACAACATCCACTTCCCTGTCCCAGTGCAGTGTCGAAACGTCGATAACACAGGCATTTGAACGCAAGCGCAAATACCCACCCACAAGCCTTTTGAAATTACTGGCCCTTGAAATGTTGCCATTTAGGCTTGTGGACAGGTAGGCCTTCCGCAGCCTGATTTTGGCGGCCGTCACTCGGTACGCAGTCCCCAGCTGCCACTATTTTTCACAGTGTGTCGTGTCTGCCTTACATCAGCATGTGTCCCAGAACATCACCCGCGCCCTGACCAACGCACTTTCTGGGAAGGTCCACCTCACCATGGACACATGGACAAGTGCTGGTGGCCAGGGACTCTACATTTCCCTGACCGCACATTGGGTGAATGTTGTGGACGCCGGAAGTGAGTCGTACACTGGGATGGCACAAATGCTACCCACTCCCAGGATTGCGGGCCCTACATCTATCAGGGTCTTCACCAGCAGCTATGTTACTGGCTCCAGCCCCCAATTCTCCTCCGCCACCTTCTCCTCCACTTCCACCTCCAACAGCAGTCAGCCATCAGTCGCTAGCTGGAAGAAGTGTAGCACTGCTGTGGGTAAGCGTCAACAGGCCGTGGTGAAGCTGATCTGCTTAGGGGACAAACAGCACACCAACGCAGAGCTATGGCAGGGTATAAAGGACCAGACCGAGCTGTGGCTCTCGCCACTCAACCTAAAACCAGGCATGGTTGTGTCTGACAATGGCTGTAACTTGGTGGCGGCTTTGGAGCTCGGCAACCTGACATACATCCCATGCCTAACTCACGTCTTAAACCTAGTGATTCAGCGGTTGATCAAAACCTACCCCAATTTGGCAGAGCTACTAGTGAAGGCTCGCCGCGTGTGTGCCCATTTCCACATCATCCACAGCTTCAGCCGGTCTGTCAACACTGCAGCAGCACTTGCGGCTTCCAGCTCACCGACTGGTGTGCGACGTGAGCACATGCTGGAACTCTACGTTCTACATGTTGGCCAGGCCTTTGTGAGCAGCAGAGGGCAGTTGTGGAATACCAGTTGCAACATGGTTGTGGCCTTTCCAGTCAACTGCCACTATTCACAAGCTAGAAGTTGGCATTGATGTCAGACCTCTGTGAGGTTTTAAAAAACTTTAATGAATCCACACAGATGGTTAGTGGCGATAACTAGAGTTGAGCAAACACCTGGATTTTCGTGTTCGAGAAGTTCAGCCGAACCCGAAGTCAATGGAGACCCAAACTTTTGGGCACTAAAAAGGCTGTAAAATAGCCCAGGAAAGGGCTAGAGGGCTGCAAAAAGCAGCAAAATGTAGGTATAGATGTGTTCAAAATTATTCAACCCCCACTGAAATTGAGTGTTTTGGCCAGTTTGACATTGATTTTGATCATTTCAGTCATCTTGTTTACAATTAAATCAAAGAGGCACTTGTAAGTCAGACAAATATAAAATAACATTTATAATGAAATAACCACAAATGTCTTTTCTGTGCTCACATCATTATCAGTTTTATTCAACCCCAAGTGACATTCAATCTTAGTTCTTAGTACAACATCCTTTTCCAGTTATAACAGCTTTTAAACGTGAAGCATAGCTTGACACAAGTGTCTTGCAGCGATCTGCGGGTATCTTCGCCCATTCTTTATGGGTAAAAGCCTCTAGTTCAGTCACATTCTTAGGCTTGCGCGCTGCAACTACTTTCTTTAACCCTGGGTTCAGACCTGAGCGTTCTTGAAACGCGCGTTTTAGTGGCGCGTATTTCAGCGCCTTTTTGCAAATAGGAAACGCGCGTTCGTGCGCGCGTTCTTGTGATTGACTACTGTGGTGTCAATCACAAAACGCGCGACAAACGCCCCAAAAAAAGCTCAAGTACTTGTTTATGCGTCGGGCGTTTTACAGCGCATTCAAACGCGCTGTAAAATGCTCAAGTGAGAACCAGGGCCATAGGAAATCATTGGTTTTCATGTGTTGAGCGTTTTACAGCACGTTTGAACGCGCTGTAAAACGCTCAGATGTGAACTTACCCTATGTACACACCTAAGCGTTTTTCAGCGCGTTCCTACGCGCTGAAAAGCGCACAACATGTGAAATGCCATGTATCCCTATGGGCATGGTACACATTTGGGCGTTTTACAGCGCGCGTTTTTCTCATGTGACCCAGCATAAAAAGGCCGCTTCCAGGTTCAACACAGAATCCTAGGCCCCAGCATGGAGGAAGCTGGATGTGAGGCGGAGACCCTTATCAGGCTTGTGAGTCCGAAACGTTGGCTATACGACACGAAGGACCCAAAATATAAAAACCGGCGGTACAGACAGCAGGCATGGGAGGATATCGGCAAAAGCCTATGGCCAGAGTGGCCGCAAATGGCTAAAGCAGCGCAAACTGCCAAAGGTAATTTAAAGTATGGTTTTCAAACGTTGCCATATTGGTCCCTTGCTCTCCGTGTACCTAAAATATCCTTGCTTCCTAAGTCACACACTGTTATCCCTTTTTCCTTTTGCATTTCGCACAGTTCAATGCTGCACGCTCCCCCGTTATCTCCCAAACAATTACATGTTATATTTTCCTAGCAACATGCACACGCCAGTGTTGCACGGCCTGGCCTGGCCCGTGTGTATCATGGCAGGCATTTGTGTAGCATCAGCGGGGCATGGTGTATACATGTGCAGGTGTCTAGTTGGATTAATGTGGCAGCCTGATAACGGGTTCTTTGCAAACCACTACGCTGGAGGAACCGCCATTTATTTGCCAGAATGCCGAAGGCACACTCCACCTCCCGTTGAGCTCGTGTCAGCCTATAATTAAAGACCCTACGTTCGGTAGTTAGGCCTCTGCTGGAGTAGGGGCGCATCATATTCGCACCCAGGGCGAATGCCTCGTCCGCCACAAAGACGTACGGCATGGCGGGAAAAGTCGTGCCTGGCAGAAGTTGAGGGGCTGGTAGCTGGAGGGAATTACTTGCCAGCAGCCTGCCGAAGGTAGAGTGGCCAAATACAGCAGAGTCTGAACTGCTGCCATAAGCCCCAACATCGATGTAGCGGAAGCAGTAATTTGCGTCCGAAACGGCCATTAACACAACTGAAAAATAATTTTTATAATTATAATAGCGGCTCCCACTCCGGATGGGCTTAACGACACGAATATGCTTCCCATCAATGGCCCCCACGCAGTTCGGAAAATTGCAGGTCCGCAGATATCCATCCGCAATATCCAGCCACTCTGCGGTCGTCGGTTGAGACATCACTTCAGACTTTAGAACGTCCCACAGGGCCACACATGTTTCGCGTATAATTAGGCTAGCCGTGGATTTGCCAATCAGAAAGGCAAAATGTATACTGGCCAAAGACTGCCCTGTTGCCAAATACCTGTAAACAAAATTCAAAAACACATATTAAAATATGTTATCATTTTTATTTCCCAGTTAATTTGTTAAAAAGCAAATGGAAGAGCCTGAAGGATGCGTTCATCAGACATAGGAGAAAAACGAGAGAACAGAGGAGCGGATCCGGGGCAAGTTACAGCACATCCTATGTGCATGCGGAGTAGATGGCTTTTCTAATCCCATGCACCGAAATGCGTAGGTAAATACGTCACAAACACTGTTATTCAACCACCTACAGGCATGTTTGAACTATGTAGCTGGGGAAGTTGGAATGGCCATTAACAAAAGAAGATATACCACACAAGAAAAAGACGCAGTGCAACATACTATTGATTTGCAATACCGGTTAGGCACACCAAAACATAATGAGACACATAAAACTATGGGGTCCAAGGAGAATGATACTATGACTCCGGTAGACAAAAAATAAAATAATCAGCTACACGACACATTACATCAAAAGAGGGGAATATGTGCACACGTCATTTTAGGGTACAGCCAAAAAATAGGCCTCATCATATTTGCATGGCACATGCTGTGGTTTATGCATTCCACTATAAGGCCATGGCCTACGCAAGATACCCCACATCCTGGTACAGGATGACAGCGTATATGGCCCATGTAAGCGTCAGCACGTCGCCTATGATATGCGCTAAACTCATTATGTTCTCATTTGTTTTCACAGCACAGACAGTAGCTGGGATACAGCCGAGAGGCAAGAGGAAGAAGAGGAGGAGACAACTCAGGACAGTGATGGTGGCCCATCCATGCTGGCAACCAGCCCGCCGGGACCCAGCTTAGAATCTACTGTGGCTACAAGTAGCCCCCAAGAACAGCAAGAGGCTAATCCCCCAAGCCAAGCAGCGAAAAGGCCCCGAAGAACGCGAAGCCAAAGGCAGGAGGATCGGCTAATTGATGTCCTGGATGCACTGGCTCATCCTGCACCACTCCTCAGTAGTGAGGCATATTTTCTACTAAGCCTGGAGGATGACCTGAAAAAAGTCCAAAGCCATCTCCAGGCTGAGGCCCACCAAAGTCTCATAAGGGGGATCCAAGCATTTATCACGCCTCAGTCCGTCCAACCTCAGCCCATACCACCACCACCACCACAAACCCATCCCCACATGCAGCAGCCACAATATCCATACCCACAGATGTCTCAACAACCCAACCCATGGCCGCCAAGACACCAAATGCCTTATGAATATGGATCCTCATCCCTCGGCCCCAGCACAAGTGCCCAAATGCCTCCAGGAGGTCATGGGCCGCCCATGCGCGAGAGTGCATGGCCCAGTGAGGCGGATTATTCTGGAAGCCAATATCCAAATCAGTAAAAAACAATTTAAATATCTGATGTGGCCTGCGGGTGTGTCTGAGATAGGGACCGGATTTTATGTTTACATTATGTATGTCTAAAATTGTTAGGTTGCATTTGATTTGCGCCATTGTGCGATTGTACCATACTAAGTAAGAAGTAAATACTTTTTTGTGTCCCCAATACACATACTAAAAAATGTTTGAGTACAAAAATGTGAATAGTGTTTCTATATTAGAAATATCCGTCTACATTTATTATTGTCCACATTGTTATGCTTGATCAAATAACGGCTATGGGGCAAACATCACCAACACCATACAGGGACCCGTGTTATACGAACAACGGGAAAAAACCATACAGACTGACGGAAAGCACACCGACAGCTGAATATACATCAAACACACACACTCAAACATGATTAATGTCCCCATAATGATGATACTTACCGCAAGGTTATTAACAGCCGCTGAACAGGTGGGATACAGTCACGCATGAAGGTGTCCTGGCGTTGCAAATGTCCAGACATCACCCTCAGTAGTTCATCAAAACTGTTTTAACAAAAAAACGTGTTTAGGAAATCTAACATACACATATACGGCCATCTTAGGAACACGAAAACAAACAACGGTCACATCAGACACATGTGGCTACTAACCTGGATATGGACATCCGTGTGTAGTTCATAAAACGGTCTTCATGTTCACGTAAGTTCTGGTACAAAGACCAGAACTGACCCCTACTATCACGGTCCAAAATCAAAGGATGAATCCAGAAACGGCGTGAGGTCTGTTTCCGTCGACGCAAACGCAACAGCAATACGCCACACACCATTGCTGCCACCTGCGTTTGTTGCCTATACTCCATTTGAAAGGCAAAAACCAAAAACTACACTATCCGACAGTAACACACTCTCTAACACACAGAATCACTCCAACTCTCAATTTGGCTAACAGTCTGCAACGTTCATATAGGTGGGCCTACATTTTAGATCTGGAACCTGTCAATCAAAAAAACACCTCAAAAACGCACGTTCCTTAAATGCAAAAACGCCCATGAAAACGCGCGTTTGTCGCGCGAAAAAACGCTCGAAAAAATGCACACTCCAAAAACGCTTAGGTGTGTTCCCAGCCTTAGGGTAAGTCCCACCAGAGGTTCTCAATCAAATTTAAGTCTGGTGACTGCGATGGCCACTTCAAAATGTTCCAGCCTTTAATCTGCAACCATGCTCTAGTGGACTTGGAGGTATGCTTGGGATCATTGTCCTGTTGAAAGGTCCAACGTCTCCCAAGCCACAGGTTTGTGACGGACTGCATCACATTTTCATCCAATATCTCCTGGTACTGAAGAGAATTCATGGTACCTTGCACACGCTGAAGCTTCCCTGTACCTGTGGAAGCAAAAAAACAGACCCAAAGCATGATTGACCCCCCGCCATGCTTCACAGTAGGCAAGGTGTTCTTTTCTTCATAGGCCTTGTTCTTCCTCCTCCAAACATAGCAATGATCCATGGGCCCAAACAGTTCAAATTTTGTTTCATCAGTCCACAGAACACTATCCCAAAACTTTTGTGGTTTGTCCACATGACTTTTGGCATACTGCAGTCGACTCTTCTTATTCTTTGGAGACAGCAAGTGGGTGCGCCTGGGAGTTCTGGCATGGAGGCCTTCATTATGCTGTGTGCGCCTTATTGTCTGAGCTGAAACTTCAGTACACATCTGACAAATCTTTTTTCAGTTCCTCAGCAGTCACACGCGGACTTTTCTCCACTTTGCGCTTCAGGTAGCACACAGCAGTCGAAGTCAGCATCTTCTTTCTGCCACGACCAGGTAGCATTTCAACAGTGCCCTTTGCCTTGAATTTGCAAATGATGCTTCCTATGGTGTCTCTTGGTATGTTTAACATCTTTGCAATCTTCTTATAGCCATTGCCCTTCCTGTGAAGAGAAATCACCTCTTCTCTTGTCTTCCTGGACCATTCTCTTGACTTCACCATGTTTGTAAACCCACCAGTAAATGTCTAGAAGGAGCTGAGTATCACAGTCATTTTAAATCTGCCTAATTGGTGCTAACTATGCTTGATTGCTGCTCCTTGACATCCACAGGTGTTTTCAACACCTGATCGAAAACACTTGAATGAACCTCTGTTCTTAAGAGTGGTAGTCTTTAAGGGGTTGAATAATTGTGTCAATGAAGAAATCACAAAAAAAATATTTAATACTGTATTACAAAAACAATTGATGTCATTTTAGTTGCATTTGGTTCTTTAAAAAGTCCTTGTAAGATTTCATTCTGAACACAATTACAAATGTACACTAAATTCCCTAAAACCCTTCACAGCATTGGGGGTTGAATAATTTTGAACACAACTGTAAATCCCCTGCAAACAAATGTGGATAGGGAAATGACTTAAAATAAAAGAAAATAAATAAAAATTAACCAATATCAATTGGCAACTTGGAGGAGGAGGAGGTGGAATAGGAGGTTGGGGTGGCATCAGGTGGGAAAGCTATGGGAGTTGATGTTCTCATCACAGCCAAAAAGGATTCATGTCAGCCTCCAGTGCTATAGGCCTCATTCACAGACTCAGGGCCATGGCACCAAGACGGAGGAGAGGTTCATTCAACTTTGGGGTGCCTCGCAAAATAATAGTAACATGAAAAATAGAGGATTCAATAAAGAAGTGCCCTGGAGTACAAGAATATATGGTTAAGGGGAGGTAGTAATAAATGTCTATTCTGCAAAAGGGATGGACAGGTCCTGTGGGATCCATGCCTGGTTCATTTTTATGAATGTCAGCTTGTCCACATTGGCTGTGGACAGGCGGCTGTGTTTGTCAGTAATGACGCCACCTGTTGTGCTGAATACACGTTCAGACAAAACGCTGGCCATCGGGCAGGCCAGCACCTCCAAGGCATAAAAGGCTAGCTCTGGCCACGTGGACAATTTGGAGACCCAGCAGTTGAATGGTGCTGAATCATCAGTCAGTACGTGGAGGGGTGTGCACACGTACTGTTCCACCGTGTTAGTGAAATGCTGCCTCCTGCTAACACGTTCCGTATCAGGTGGTGGTGCAGTTAGCTGTGGCGTGGTGACAAAACTTTTCCACATCTCTGACATGCTAACCCTGCCCTCAGAGGAGCTGGCCCTGACACAGCTGCGTTGGCGACCTCTTGCTGCTCCTCTCCGTTCATCTTGGGCTTCCACTTGTTCCCCTGTGACATTTGGGAATGCTCTCAGGAGTGTGTCTACCAACGTGCGCTTGTAATCGCGCATCTTTCTATCACGCTCCAGTGCAGGAACTAAGGTGGGCACATTGTCGTTGTACCGGGAATCCAGCAGGGTGGCAACCCAGTAGTCCGCACAAATTAAAATGTGGGCAAGTCTGCTGTTGTTGCGCAGACACTGCAGCATGTAGTCGCTCATGTGTGCCAGGCTGCCCAGAGGTAAGAACAAGCTGTCCTCTGTGGGAGGCGTATCATCATCGTCCTCCGTTTCCCCCCAGCCATGCACCAGTGATGGGCCCGAGCTGCATTGGGTGCCACCCCGCTGTGAACATGCTTCATCCTCATCCTCCTCCACCTCCTCTTCCTCGTCCTCCAGTAGTGGGTCCTGGCTGGCCACATTTGTACCTGAGCAACAAATCACAATATTAGGGAATCTAAAATTGAACCTTTAATAATCAATACATAAAATAGCCCAAATTATTAATAAAATATAGAACTTCTCTGTCGCAATACGTCAACAAAATCCACTTCAAACATGGAGGACCCCTAAAGGGATAGCGGTAATTTTATAATAGGTGAGATGACACAGTGCTGGGTCACTGACCCTAATTGTCCCTCATCCAAATCACACCAAATAACCCTAATTATCCCTCCCTCCTACCCGACTGCCCAGCTTCATCAATATTAAAGGAATGAGTGGGGTACCTCCATTCTACATGAACTGGACAGTGGAGTTAATCATAGCACTTTAAGGTGTACATCCAAAGTTTGATTGCTTTGGTATCTCTTTGGTTAAAATGAAACCAACAATAGTCAAAAACTGGTTAGGTTCTGACTATACTGAATCGATAAGAGGTAATCAACTGATATTGATCAGACAATATGTCTCTATTCCAACAGCTGTCCCAAGCGTCCCAACGCGTTTCGTCGGTCCCAACCGACTCCTCAGGGGACAATAAGGATAAATCAAGGTCTATCATACAGTCTCATGACAGTGCTTATCAATAGACCACAGCACTGCCCCTAGGTTTTTAGGGTATTTTCAAAGTATGGAATTAATTCAAAACAAGATGCATAGTCTCATAATCAGATAACAATAAATATAAAAAAGTGCAGACTCCGGACGCTCAACAGGGATCTCCCTGTGAGATAACAGTGTAGGAAATGTCCGGGACCTACTTCACCGTGCTCGATATTAACATCCCCATATATTTATCTTCCCAGTGGGGTTGACATCAGGGTTATCTAACCGCGGGGTATCGCGTGGCCTCCTGCGTGGCACATTTGTACCTGGCCTATGCTTTTGCAAACAAGCTCCCTCTTAGCCACTTCTAAGAGACTGGCCTGAAAGTGCTAAAAATGACCCCTCTTCCTCCTCCTCCTCCTCCTGGGCCACCTCCTCTTCCATCATCGCCCTAAGTGTTTTCTCAAGGAGACATAGAAGTGGTATTGTAACGCTAATAACGGCGTCATCGCCACTGGGCATGTTGGTGAAGTACTCGAAACAGCGCAACAGGGCACACAGGTCTCGCATGGAGGCCCAGTCATTGGTGGTGAAGTGGTGCTGTTTCGCAGTGCGACTGACCGGTTCATGCTGCAGCTGAAACTCCACTATGGCCTGGTGCTGATCGCACAGTCTCTCCAGCATGTGCAAGGTGGAGTTCCACCTGGTGGGCACGTCGCATATGAGGCGATGAGCGGGAAGGCCGAAGTTATAATGTAGTGCAGACAGGCGAGCAGCAGCAGGATGTGAATGCCGGAAGCGCGAACAGATGGCCGCTCTTTATGCATTAGCTTTGACATGTCGGGGTAGTTGTGAAGGAACTTCTGCACCACAAAATTCAGCACATGCGCCAGGCAAGGGATGTGCGACAAAGCGGCTAGTCCCAGAGCTGCGGCGAGATTTCGCCCATTATCGCACACCACCAGGCCGGGCTTGAGGCCCACCGGCAGCAACCACTCGTCGGTCTGTTGTTCAATACCCCGCCACAACTCCTGCGCGGTGTGGGGCCTGTCCCCCAAACATATGAGTTTCAGAACAGCCTGCTGACGTTTACCCTGGGCTCTGCTGAAGTTGGTGGTGAAGGTGTGTGGCTGACTGGATGAGCAGGTGGAAGAAGAGGAGGAGGAAGCCGAGTAGGAAGAGGAGGCTACAGGTGGCAAAGAATAATGCCCTGCGATCCTTGGTGGCGGAAGGACGTGCTCCAAAGTACTCTCCGCCTGAAGCCCAGCCGCCACTACATTTACCCAGTGTGCAGTTAGGGAGATATAGCGTCACTGGCCGTGCTTACTGGTCCACGTATCTGTGGTTAGGTGGACCTTGCCACAGACGGCGTTGCGCACTGCACACTTGATTTTATCATATACTTGGTTGTGCAGGGAAGGCACGGCTCTCTTGGAGAAGTAGTGGCGGCTGGGAAAAACATACTGTGGGACAGCCATCGCCATCAGCTGTTTGAAGCTGTCTGTTTCCACCAGCCTGAATGACAGCATTTTAAAGGCCAGTAGTTTAGAAATGCTGGCATTCAGGACAGGGCTCAAGGGTGGGTGGGTGGGAATTTATGGTGGAGATGCTTGGTGGTGGTGTTGGTGGCGCATCCTCTGTTTGGTGGGCGGCAGGTGCCAACAATCCTCCCCAGGCGGAGGAAGAGGCCGAGGCAGCAGCAGAGGAGGGAGCAGGGGGAGCCTGAGTGAGTTCTTTGTTTTTAAGGTGTTTACTCCACTGCAGTTCATGCTTTGCATGTAGATGCCTGGTTATGCAGGTTGTGCTAAGGTTCAGAACGTTAATGCTACGCTTCAGGCTCTAATGGCACAGCATGCAAACTAATCGGGTCTTGTCGTCAGAACATTGTTTAAAGAAGTGCCATGCCAGGGAACTCCTTAAAGCTGCCTTTGGGGTGCTTGGTCCATGGTGGAAGTGGCCAGTAGCAAGCGAACTCTCTTGGCAGCGGGTGTTCTGCTTTTGCCCCCTGCTCCCTCTTTTGCTATGCTGTTAGCTCGGTCTCACCACTGCCTCTTCCTCTGAACTATGAAAGTCAGTGGCATGACCTTCATTCCATGTGGGGTCTAGGACCTCATCATCCCCTGCATCGTCTTCCACACAGTCTTCCTCCCTGACCTCCTGTTCGGTCTGCACACTGCAAAAAGACGCAGCAGTTGGCACCTGTGTTTCGTCATCATCAGAGACATGTGGACTCCGATGAGGTGGTATTCCCATGTCCTCATCATCAGGAAACATAAGTGGTTGTGCATCAGTGCATTCTATGTCTTCCACCACTGGGGAAGGGCTAGGTGGATTCCCTTGGGAAACCCTGCCAGCAGAGTCTTCAAACAGCATAAGAGACTGCTGCATAACTTGAGGCTCAGACAGTTTCCCTGATATGCATGGGGGTGATGTGACAGACTGATAGGCTTGGTTATCAGGCGCCACCTGTGCGCTTTCTGCAGAAGACTGGGTGGGAGATAATGTTGTGAACGTGCTTAATCCACTGTCGGCCACCCAATTGACTAGCGCCTGTACTTGCTCAGGGCTTACCATCCTTAGAACGGCATTGGGCCCCATCAAATATCGCTGTAAATTCTGGCGGGTACTGGAACCTGAGGTAGTTGGTTCACTAGGACGTGTGGCTGTGCAATACGGCCACGTCCTCTCCCAGCACCAGAGGGTCCACTAACAACACCACAACCATGTCCGCGTCCCTTACTACATGTTTTCCTCGTTGTTACAGTTCACCACAATAAGAAAAATTATTTTGGTCCAATGTATTGAATTCAAATTCAGGCCTTTTTTTACAGGCACCTAACACTATCTGGCTATCTATTTATGTACCGTATTGCACTAATCCAGGCACAGCAGTAACCACACATTTAGGGGAATATCAATTGTAGGCCTAGTATTTAGGCCCTGGATGAAAGGTATCCTTTTACGAACAGATTTACACTTGGAGATGAACAGTAGTGTGTGAAAAAATATATAGGATTATGCTTTCAGCACTTGTATTTTAACATTTTGTGTAATATACCGTTTAACGGAAAGAAATACACTTAGAGATGCAAAACAGTGTGTGCAAATGTAGAGGATTATGCTGTATTTTAACACTTACTGTAATATACCCTTTAATGGAAAGAAATACACTTGGAGATGCACGCTGAGTGTAATATACCCTTTTACGGACAGATTTACACTTGATTTTGGGTATTGCTATTTTGGCAATTGAATTTCACCCTAGAAAATAATATATCATTTAACGGACATTATTATACTTGGCCAGCCACAGCTGAAACCACTGATTTATGGTACTGCTATTTTGGCAATTGAATTTCACCACAGAACAAAATATATCCTTTGCCGGACACTATTAAACTTGTCCAGTCACAGCTGGAACACCAGATTTACGGTATTTCTATTATTGCAACGAAATTTCACCGCAGAAAATAATATATCCTATGACGGACACTATGAAACTTGTCCATTCACAGCTGGAACACCATATTCACGGTATTGCAATTTTGGCAATTGAATTTCACCCCAGAAAAATATATATTCTTTGCCGGACACTGTTAAACTTGGTCAGCCACAGCTGAAACCACTGATTTATGGTACTGCTATTTTGGCAATTGAATTTCACCCCGGAAAAAAAATATATCCTTTGCCGGAAACTATTAAATTTGTCCAGTCACAGCTGGAACACCAGATTTACTGTATTTCTATTTCGGTAACTGAATTTCACCCCAGAAAATAATAAATCCTTTGCCGGACACTATTAAACTTGGCCAGCCACTACTGGGACACCAGATTTATGGTATTGCTATTTTGGCAATTGAATTTTACCCCAGAAAAAAATATATCCTTTGTCGGACACTATTAAACTTGTCCAGTCACTGCTGGAACACCAGATTCATGGTATTTTTATTTTTTGCAACTGAATTTCACCGCAGTAGATATTATATCCTATGACAGACACAATGAAACTTGTCCAGTCACAGCTGGAACACCATATTCACGGTATTGTTATTATGGCAATTGAATTTCACACCAGAAAAATATATATTCTTTGCCGGACACTATTAAACTTGGCCAGCCACAGCTGAAACCACTGATTTATGGTACTGCTATTTTGGCAATTGAATTTCACCCTGGAAAAAAATATATCCTTTGCCGGAAACTATTAAATTTGTCCAGTCACAGCTGGAACACCAGATTTACGGTATTTCGATTTTTGCAACTGAATTTCACCGCAGAAAATAATATATCCTATGACGGACACTATGAATCTTGGCCAGTCACAGCTGGAACACCAGATTTTCTGTATTTCTATTTTGGCAACTGAATTTCACCCCAAAAAATATTAAATCCTTTGCCGAACACTATTAAACTTGGCCAGCCACTGCTGGAACCAGACTTATGGTATTGCTATTTTGGCAATTGAATTTCACCCCAGAACAAAATATATTCTTTGCCGGACACTATTAAACTTGGCCAGCCACAGCTGGAACACCAGATTTACGGTATTTCTATTTTTGCAACTGAATTTCACCGCAGAAAATAATATATCCTATGACGGACACTATGACACTTGTCCAGTCACAGCTTGAACACCAGATTTACAGTATTGCTATTTTGGCAATTGAATTTCACCCCAGAACAAAATATATCCTTTGCCGGACACTATTAAACTTTGCCAGCCACTGCTGGGACACCAGATTTAGGGGATTGCTCTTTTGCCAATTAAATTTCACCACAAAAAAAAATCTTTCCTTTGCGAGACAGCAGACAGTATTACACTTGGCTAGCCACAGCTGGAACACCAGATTTAGGGGATTGCTATTTTGGCAATTGAATTTAACCCCTCAATAAAATTTAGAAATTTATATCCCCAGTTTCTAGGGGTGACAATAAGCACATCCAAGCCCCTGATGTAGGATATAGCAAAAAAAAAAAAAAAAAAAACTAGTATTGATTGATTGATGGACTTAGTATTGCTATTTTGGCAATTGAATTTCACCCCAGAACAAAATATATCCTTTGCCGGACACTATTGAACTTGTCCAGTCAAAGCTGGAACACCAGATTTACGGTATTTCTATTTTTGCAACTGAATTTCACCGCAGAAAATAATATATCCTATGACGGACACTATGAAACTTGTCCAGTCACAGCCGGAACACCAGATTTACTGAATTTCTAGTTCGGCAACTGAATTTCACCCCAGAAAATAATAAATCCTTTGCCGGACACTATTAAACTTGGCCAGCCACAGCTGAAACCACAGATTTATAGTATTGCTATTTTGGCAATTGAATTTCACCTCAGAACAAAATATATCCTTTGCCGGACACTATTAAACTTTGCCAGCCACTGCTGGGACACCAGATTTAGGGGATTGCTCTTTTGGCAATTAAATTTCACCACAAAAAAAAAATCTATCCTTTGCCAGACAGCAGACAGTATTACACTTGGCTAGCCACAGCTGGAACACCAGATTTAGGGGATTGCTATTTTGGCAATTGATTTTAACCCCTCAATAAAATTTAGAAATTTATATCCTGAGTTTCTAGGGGTGACAATAAGCACAGCCAAGCCCCTGATGTAGGATATAGCAAAAAAACAACAACCTAGTATTGATTGATTGATGGACTTGGTGGCAGCTTGTGCTGGTGCACCACAAGACACAAAATGGCCACCGATCACCCCAGAAAAAAGTGAAAAAAAATGCTCTGTGCAGCCTAAAAAACAGTGAGCAATTAACTAGCAGAAGTTGAATCATTCACAGCTGTAGATCGATCACTTCATTTGGTGTTTTTGATGAGTTTTCCCTGCCTAATCTCGCCCTCACAGCAGCTTCGTCCAATCCCTACACTAATCAGAGCAGAGTGACGTGCGGCGCTACGTGACCTCAGCTTAAATAGAGGCTGGGTCACATGCTACACTTGGCCAATCGCAGCCATGCCATTAGAAGGCATGGCTGTGATGGCTTCTTAGGGCAAGAAGTAAAACGCTACCTGATTGGCTGCTGTGCAGCCCTTCAGAAAGTGGGAAGAAATCGCCGAACAACGAACCGAACCTGAACTATTTTGAAAATGTTCGGGTCCGGGTCCCGAACACCCAAAAATTTGGTACGAACCCGAACTTATATAGTTCGAGTTCGCTTATCCCTAGCGATAACGCTAATATCAGCATAGCCACCCCACTGCTGTGTCTACTCAAACGATCACTGCTCACAATTAAGGAGAATGCCTTGATTGTGGCAGACGAGGAAATGGGGGAGAACATCACTCAATGTGATAGCCAGATCATCCACAGTTCGTCTTCTCTGCGTGAATTGGGAGATGAAGAGGAGGAGGAGTAGGAGCTGGAGACAGTTGCCTCTTCTACAGAGGGTAGTACACATGAAACTAATTCCATTTGATCAGCGCTGATGGGCAAAAGAGGAGGATGTTGGGATGGAGAATCATCCTGATGTTGACATCGACGCCTTGCCTGTTGTTATTCTGGCACACATGGCTGACTTCATGTTAGCCTGCCTTTCCTGCCTTGCCTCGCGTTATAAGCGTTTTAGATAACACAGATTACTGGTTGTTCACCCTTCTTGACCCCTGCTACAAAGAGAACTTCTCATCTATGATTCCTGTGGTGGAGAGGATGAGTAAAACGGTGCAATACCAGAAGGTATTTGTTGAGAGATTGCGCCAAACTTTTCCATCTAACAGCACGTCTGGCAGAGTCCATACTTCCGTAGGCAACCGAGGAAGGGAGACAAGGGGAACACACAGAAGTTCCAAAAGAGGCAGGGCAGCACTTTCCAAGGCATGGGACACTTTCATGACACCCTGCCAGCAACCTCACCCTGAAGCTAAGCCTAGTGCTACAAGGAGGGAAACGTTTTGGAATACAGTACATCGCAGACCGTGTCAGCATCCTAAATGATCCCTCAGTGCCTTACAAATACTGGGTGTGCAAGCTGGACACGTGGCACGAACTTGCGCTCTACGCCTTGGAGGTACTGGCCTGCCCTGCCCTGCTTCCACCATTTTGTCTGAGCGTGTATTTAATGCTGCTCGTGGCATTATAACTAATAAGCATATCTGCTTGCCCACTGACAATGCTGACAGGTTGAACAAGGCCTGGATTGCCCCTGACTTCTCAACTCCACCAGAGGAGAGCTGAGATGAGTGATGATGAACATAAAGGCAATTTCAATATATTGTTTATAATGTACTCAGTCTACTGTAGTGTATTCCCATGCACCTTTTCCACCACAATAAAAGTGTATATAGTTGAATCTTGTTTTCTACTCCTCCTCCAGATTGTATATATTCCCTCCACTACAATTTTTAAAGAGGGTTAGTTCACCAGCAGTCCCTCAACCGTAATATTTTACCGGGTAAGCTCCCCAGTGGGCACTCAACCATAATGTATTATAAGGTCAGCTCACCAGCAGGCCCTCAACCATAATGTTTTATAGGGTTAGCTCACCAGGAGGCCCTCTCCCCTAATGTTTCAGAGGGTCAGCTCAGCAGCAGGCCCTCGCCCATAATGTTTTTGAGGGTCACCAGCAGGCCACCAATAATAATTCTTCAAGGGTGTGTAAGATGCCCTTCTTGTGTGTAATAAAGGGTGTACTGTAATGCTAGTTCCTTGTACTTTTTGGCAGCCCTTTCACTTAGTGCATAGGCTTTATGAGTGTAGGAGTTCCACTACCTGAACAATTGTACCACAATGTGAATGGGGCCCTCCTTTATGTGATATACAGGCTGTTTCGGAGTGCCTCTTGCTTGTAATTTTTGGCAGCACTTTCACTTTATATACAAGTGAACATAAAAGGACCAATATTTCCAACAATTTCATCCTGTACAACATGGTTCCCAGCAACGGACTGGGAGTCCAAGATGCATCCATACACTGTTGCCATGCTGTTCCTGATCCTTTTCGGTGGTGTTTTTTTCACTTTAAGACCTTTTCCAATGGACCAGACACCCTACCCTCTTCAGAGTAGGGGGTGCCTGGTTGTCTCCCATTGACTTCCATTATACTCGGGGGCTGAGACCAAACACCCGAACACTTTGGTGCTTGCTCATCACTATAATTTTCCAAATTTCAATTTCTCTGCTTTTAAAACAGATAGGGATACCTCCTAAAATAGTTATTACTTTACATTCCGCATATGTCGTCTTCATGTTTGGATCATTTTGTGAATGTCATTTTATTTTTTGGGGACGTTAGAAGGCTTAGAAGTTTAGAAGCAAATCTTGAATTTTTATGAAAATATCCAAAACCCACTTTTTAAGGATCAGTTCAGGTCTGAAGTCACCACGCAAAAATTACCCCATTTTAGAAACTACACCCCTCAAGGTATTCAAAACTGATTTTTATAAAGATTGTTTACCCTTTAGGTGTTCCACAAGAAGTAATGGAAAATGGAGATGAAATTTTAGAATTTCACTTTTTGGCAGATTTAACATTTTAATCATTTTTTTTCGCTAACAAAGCAAGGGTTAACAGCCAAACAAAACTCATTATTTATTGCTCTGATTCTGTAGTTTACAGAAACCCCCCATATGTGGTCGTAAACTGCTGTATGGCCACATGGCAGGGCACAGAAGGAAAGGAACACCATATGGTTTTTGGAAGGCAGATTTAGCTAGTTTGACACCATGCCCCATTTGAAGCCCCCCTCCCCCCTCCTCTGCACCCCTAGAGTCGAAACTACAAAAAAAGACCCATTTTGGAAAAAAACACCCCTCAAGGTATTCAAACTGATTTTACAAACTTTGGTAACCCTTTAGGTGTCCCACAAGAGTTAATGGAATATGGAGATAAAATTTTAAGTATTTCAATTTTTTGGCAAATTTTTCATTTTTATCCATTTTTTCCCAGTAAGAAAGCAAGGGTTAACATCCAAACAAAACTCAATATTTATTGCCCTGATTCTGTAGTTTACAGAAACACCCCATATGTGGCAGTAAACTTCTGTACGGGCATACAGCAGGGTGCAGAAGGAAAAAAGCTATTAGAGTCAGGGATCAGGTCCAAAGTAAGGACAGGTATCCGGACAGGGTCGCCCCTATTGGGGCGGGTGCTCTGTGTAGATAGGCAGTAGAAAACTAGCCCCCTTCCCCATTAATAGGGTGATATAGGGCCTTATTTACATCGGCTACACAGTAACCAACCAAGATGCTGACCTCCCGTGCGGCATATACCTGACTTCTTGCAGACATCGTCCCTGGCTGATCCTACTGTCTCCAAGGGTCTGGTAAAACTGCTCACACCTTTCACCAGGTGGAGCAGGTTTGCTTACTCTACCAGTACTTGGCTACCACGCTTGGTCCTCCATTATATGCTTTTGTATCACAGTGGTTCATTTTATTATTGTTAGACATTATTAAAAGTTACGTTTTAAGATAATGAAACTCTCCCCTTAGGGGCCTTTTTTCCCCCATATTTTATTTTAATAGAAAAGGTTCTTACAGACGCTGCGATATGCAATATTTATACTTTTTTTAATTTAAGTTTTACACAATAATATCATTTATGAAACAAAAGAAAAATCTGGTTTTAGTGTCTCCATAGTCTGAGAGTCATATTTTATTTTTATTTTTTGGGTGATTGTCTTAGGTAAGGTATCATTTTTGTGGGATGAGATGACTTGTTTGACTGGAACTATGTTGGGGTGTAGACTTTTTGTGATGTAAGGTGACAAAAAAATGGCTTTTTTGTGGCACTGTTTCAACTTTTTTTTTACGGCGTTCACCTGAGGGGTTGGATCATTGTGATATTATAGAGCTGGTTGTTACAGATGTGGTGATATCTAATATGTCTACTTTTTTTTATCTATTTCACTTTAACACAATAATAGCATTTTTTAAACAAAAAATGATGTTTTAATGTCTCCATGTTCTGAAAGCTATAGTTTTTTTTTTAGTTTTTTAGCGATTTTCTTATGTAGGGGGCTCATTTTTTGCGGAAGGAGGTGAATGTTTTATTGGTATCATTTTCTGGAACATATGCTGTTTTGATTACTTGGAGTTGTACTTTTTGTGATGTAAGCTGACAAAAATGGCTTTTTTTTACACTGTTTTATTTTTTTATGGTGTTTATCGGACAGGGTGGATCATGTAATATATTTATAGAGCCGGCCATCTCGGAAACGGCAATACCAAATATGTCTATTTTAATTATTTTTTAATATATTTTTTTAATTACTTAATTGGGGAATTTCTTTTTTACATGTGAAACTTTTTTTTGCTTTTTATAAAACACTTAACCACTTTATTTTTAGATTTTTAGATTTTATACTTTGTGTCCCCATAAAGTCATACAAGACCTCTGGGGGACATTTGACTTCATTTTTGTTTATTTTTTTCAGTATTGATTTATCATGTAACTGTGGCTGATATAGTAGCCCCAGTTACAGGGGAAATACACCCCCCAGAGAGGCTGTACAGCAGAGTACAATGCTGTACAGCCTCAGTGCAGGACTGATCGAGGTCTGTGAAAGACCCGACAGCTCCTGCACTCTCCCAGCCCAGGCAGTCACATGACCACCGGGCCAGAACAAAAAGCGCATTGCGGATGTGAAGTGGTTAACTAACTAAGGTATATTGTGAGTCTTTCCAGCGTACTAATATATGCCTACTAGCCTTCTGTCCCCGTGCTATGTTCATTTGCTTATAAGCCGTTTGTTATATTTTTATATCTATGTGCACCTGCTGGCTAAAATAAGGACTCAAACTGTAGTAGAAAACCGGCTCCCTTCTGGTACCGTTGAATCCTTGCGAAGTACTATTAGCGCTTTTAGATATAGGAGTGGAAGTGGAAGTAGCCAACACTGATGAAATAACACTCGTGTACAGTCTGCCTAGTTCCAAAGAAATTCTGTGTCTTGTTAACATGCATAGACTTTGTTAGGATCTGGACTTGAACCTGGGACCTCTGCTGTGTTTGGCAGTGCCTCTACTTGCTGAGCCACCTGAAATGCTGGACAGTTCCTTGGACAGTTCCTTGGACAGTTCCTTGGACAGTTCCTTAGACAATTCCTTGAATGATCTTGTCTTGAATCTTGTCTGCCTTGAACCTTGAACTCTTTGCTCCTCCCATGAACTTCCTGATTTAAGCCATGTTTCTGCACTTCCTGGTTGCCAGAATATTGTGCCTTTACCAGCCAATATCTCGCTCCCGTCTATCCTGCTGCCGACCGTTTCTCTGCTACTATCCGTTACTGACATTTGGCTTGTTCCTCGACTACGCTCCTGCTTAATCCCCGTCTGCTATATCTGCTACTGAACCTCGACTTGCTCACCTTCTGCTGGGGCTATCCTGAGGACCGCGACCTGGTACTAACAGTCCATCAAGTCCAAAGCAAAGTCCATCTCCACCATCTGGAGCTCTGGCGAATTACCGGTTAGTACTTAGACCACGCACCTCAGGTGAACCCGTGTCATCAGCCAGGATGACCAGTGTGAATATCTGCTCAGCTGCTATTGCTACTGGCCTCCGAGCCTGACTCCAGACCGTGACAGAATATTCTGGCCCAAAACATGGAGGCCGCTGTAGCAGCTGCTGTGGCTCCTCTCAGGGTACAAATCTCTTAGTTGCAGGCATTTGGTGTTGACTACCAGGAAAAGTTTGCTGATTTACAAATTGAAATGAAAGGGCTACAAGAGGACATCCTTGATCTGCATAGACAACTGCATAGAGAACTTTCGTTCCCGCGATACTGCTGCCGTAGATACTAACGCACGAATGCCCCTACCACTCAAGTTTAATGGAGACCGTCACCATTACAGAGGTTTCCTTAATCAGTGTCGTATATACTTTCAGATGCAACCAGCTGCATTTACTTTTGACAGGAAAAGGGTGCTGTTTATTATCAATCTCCTGACTAAAGAAGCCTTAGCCTTGGCCTCCCCTTATGTGGAGAAAGATGATGTCATCCTGGATAATTTCAATCATTTTGTGGCTGCTATAAATCAAGTTTTCGATGATCCTAACCGCTGCGCTACTGCTGAGGCAAAATTACACAAATTAAAGCAGGGTAGACGCTCTGTTGCAGAGTATACCACGGAATTCCGATGTTGGATCTCAGACACCAATTGGAATCCAGCAGCACAAAAGAGTCAGTTCCGTCAAGGACTCTCTGAACAAGTAAAAGATGGGCTAGCCAGAGTAGAAAGTCCTGAAGACCTTGAGGCTTTTATTAAATTATGTATTTGAATTGATCAGAGGCTTATTGAAAGGAGAAAAGAGAGACTGGGAATCCTAGGCAGTAATGGCGACATGCGTTTTTCTACTAGTCAGTTTACTCCTAAGGGTCCAAGAGTTCTTCCGGATTGTGACAGTCCTGAACCTATGCAGGTGGATGCTATTAAAAGTTCTATTACTACTCAGGAGAAAGAAAGACGACGTTCAGAGAACTTATGTCTTTATTGTGGAAACGCTGGACACTACGCAATTAATTGTCCCAATAAATCTAGAAGAACAATTGTGGCAACTGATGTTGTATCTGAACAAATAAACTCAATTTCTCAGTCTGTCTCTCCTTTGATTCAGGAAGCAAATAAAGTTAATTCCTTATCAACTCATTTTATCATCCCTATAAAACTTATAGTTGAAGATGGTGAAATACCTTGTTCTGCTATGCTGGACTCAGGGGCCGGGGGAAATTTCATGGACATTGAATTTGCCCAAAACCATAACATTCAAATAAGAAATAAACTCACCCCTGTTGATATGGATATGGAAACGGTGGATGGCTCACCCTTATCTTCAGGACCTGTTACCCATGAGACTGTTTCACTTAAACTCCTAATTGAGACTGACCATCAGGAGACAATCAGCTTTCAGTTGATCACATCACCCAAGTTCCCTATCATCCTGGGCATTCCTTGGTTCTCTATCCATAATCCCTCCATCAACTGGGAAACACGTTCTTTTAGTTTTACCTCTGACCATTGCAAAAAACATTGCAGGAAATCTTATCAAATAAGCCCTCCACCAACCCTGGATTCACAAGCAGTTATGGTAACCACCCAGTCTTATGACAAGCTACAGTACCTCCACAATATCTTGAGTTTCGGGACGTTTGTGATAAAAAGAACGCCGATCAGTTGCCTCCTCATTGCTCTTATGATTGCCCCATTGAATTGCTTCCAGGGGCAGAAATACCCTTTGGTCGCCTTTTTTCTTTATCAGAACCTGAGCTGAAGGTGCTCCGGGAGTGGCTTAATGAGAATCTGGAGAAGGGCTTTATCAGACAATCAACCTCTCCTGCTGGGGCAGCCTTGTTCTTCGTGGAGAAAAAGGACTCAACCCTGCGTCCGTGTATCGACTACAGAAACTTAATCAGGATCACAATTAAAAATTGCTACCCACTTCCATTGATTCCAGAAATGCTCGAGAGACTCCGCTCCGCCAAGCTCTTTACCAAATTCGATTTACGGGGGGAATACAATCTTGTCCGCATTCGTCCTGGAGATGAATGAAAACTGCTTTCAGAACCAGATATGGACATTTTGAGTCTTTGATCATGCCCTTTGGACTGTGCAATGCTCCCGCAACCTTTCAGCATTTTATTAATGCTGTTTTCCGAGATTTGCTGGATTAGTTTGTAATAGCCTATTTGGATGATATTCTCATTTTTTCTGATAATTTGGAAGAACACCACAAGCATGTCTCTATTGTCCTCGAGAGACTAAGGCAGAATCAACTTTACATCAAACTAGAGAAATGCGAGTTTGAACAAAGTCAGATCCAGTTCTTGGGTTACATAATTTCTTCTGAAGGGGTAAGCATGGATCCCAATAAGATCAAAGCAGTGGTGGATTGGCCTGTCCCTAGGAATGTTAAGGAGATACAATGATTTGTTGGATTTGCCAACTTTTACAGGAGATTTATAAGGAATTTCTCCAAGGTAATAGCTCCAATTACACAGATGACAAAGAAAGGAATACCCTTTTTGTGGTCACCCGAGTCACAGGCTGCCTTTAGTAAACTAAAGACTCTCTTCACTACTGCACCAATACTGGTACATCCAGATCCTGAACTACCTTTCATCGTAGAAGTTGATGCTTCAGATTCTGCTGTGGGAGCTATTCTTTCTCAGTGAATTGAAGAAAAAATTCAGCTTTATCCTTGTGCTTATTTTTCTCGACTGATGTCTCCAGCCGAGAAGAATTATGACATTGGAAACAAGGAGCTGCTGGCTATTAAACAAGCATTTTCTGAGTGGAGGAATCTGCTGGAAGGTGCTAAGCACCCTGTAACCGTTCTCACGGATCACAAAAATTTAGAATTTATTTGTTCTGCCAAGAGGTTGTCATCTAGACAAGCTTGTTGGACCCTATTGTTCTCGAGGTTCAATTTTGTTATCTCGTACCGCCCTGGGTCAAGGAATGGTAAGGCTGATGCCCTGTCACGGATGTTGTCTGGGCCTCTCCAGGAAAGCAACTCTGAATGTACGATCCTGCCTCAAAAGAACTTTCTAGGGGCCATAAGTTCTAAGACCTTTCTTAATCTTCTCAAGAAGGGGTATGAGAATGACCCACTTCTTAATCATCCTCCTGAAGACCTTAACCTCAAGTACAGCAACGGTTTTTGGACTCAAGCGCATTGCCTCTATGTACCTGAATCAGTTCGAGTAGAAGCCCTCAGATTGGTTCACGACTCTAAACTTGCTGGTCATTTTGGGGTTTCAAAGACAGAGGAACTCTTATCACGTTCCTTTTGGTGGCCTGGGTACAAGAAAGATGTCAAGAGTTATGTGGCTTCGTGTCGAACCTGTGCTCGCAATAAGACACCCCGATCTTCTCCTCTGGGGTTACTTCAACCACTGCCCGTTCCATCAAGACCATGGGGGTCAATTTCGATGGACTTTGTGGTCGACCTTCCCCTTTCTAAAGAGATGACCACCATCCTGGCAGTTGTGGACCGTCTCACTAAAATGGCTCATTTTATTCCAGTTAAGGGGGTACCCTCTGCCGAACATACTGCAGAAGTAATGGTCCGGGAAGTTTTTAAACTACATGGAATTCCTGATGATGTGGTGTCTGACAGAGGAGTACAGTTTACCTCTAAATTTTGGAGAAGTGCTCAGCGTTGGGTGTAACAATTAATCTGTTCTCAGCTTTTCATCCACAGTCTAATGGTCAGACCGAGAGGACCAATCAAACGTTGGAGCAATACCTTCGATGTTTTGTGAGTTATCTTCAGGATGATTGGGTGGACCACCTTCCTACGGCAGAATTTGCTTATAATAACTCTAAACATAGCTCCACTTCCCAAAGCCCCTTTTTCCTAAACACTGGGTATCATCCAGTTTTTATTCCAGGTCTACCTATTTCAACTCCAATTCCTGCTGTTACCGATAGATTAACTTCATTACAGGAGATCCAGGAGAAATTGATGGATACATTGAAGGAGGCTCAGGAATATTACAAGAAGGCTGCTGACAGACATCGGAGATCAATCCCCACCTTTCAAGTAGGTGACAAAGTTTGGTTATCTACCAAAAATTTGAAGGTTCAGGTTCCATGTGCTAAGTTGGGTCAAAGGTTTGTGGGACCTTTTAAGATTTCTGCTCAAATCAACCCGGTCACTTTTCGCCTAAAACTTCCCGACAATATGAGGATTCAGCCTGTTTTTCATGTATCGCTACTTAAAACGTTTCATGAAAATACTTTTTCTGGAAGAATTCATCCTCCTCCTCCACCTGTTGAAGTACAGGGTGAAGAAGAATTTGTGGTGGAGAAAATTCTTGACTCCAGGATTTTTCAGAAAAAAATTACAATATCTGGTTCAATGGGAAGGATATGGGCCAGAAGAAAACTCTTGGGAGCCGGATGAGATATGTTCATGCCCCTAGATTAACAAAGGAATTCCACCAGAGGTTTCCTCACAAACCTGGCCCTAAAACATCCAGGGGATGTCCTGGGAGGACGGGAGTACTGTTAGGATCTGGACTTGAACCTGGGACCTCTGCTGTGTCTCTACTTGCTGAGCCACCTGAAATGCTGGACAGTTCCTTGGACAGTTCCTTAGACAGTTCCTTAGACAATTCCTTGAATGATCTTGTCTGCCTTGAACCTTGAACTCTTTGCTCCTCCCATGAACTTCCTGATTTAAGCCATGTTTCTGCACTTCCTGGTTGCCAGAATATTGTGCCTTTACCAGTCAATATCTCGCTCCCGTCTATCCTGCTGCCGACCGCTTTTTATGCTACTATCCGTTACTGACATTTGGCTTGTTCCTCGACTACGCTCCTGCTTAATCCCCGTCTGCTATATCTGCTACTGAACCTCGACTTGCTCACCTCCTGCTGGGGCTATCCTGAGGACCTGGTACTAACACGCAGCAAAGTCCATCTCCACCATCTGGAGCTCTGGCGAATACTGGTTAGTACTTAGACCCCGCACCTCAGGTGAACCCGTGTCATCAGCCAGGGTGACCAGTGTGAATATCTGCTCGCTGCTATTGCTACTGGCCTCCGAGCCTGACTCCAGACCGTGACAGACTTGTTATTCGGCTAACCTTGCCTTCCATGGCACATGGCCGCCCAATCACATTACAGATATGCAGGTACAATCCACCTCATGCCTTAATAAATAGGAATACATTTCAGATTTGGACATCTCCTGAGAGTGTCGGTGGGTGGAGCTCAAACATGTACTTGTGGCCTGCTGAGAGCACAAACCACCACCACGCCCAAGACATGTGCAAATGCTTCCAATGAATCAGCCTGTTCTAAAATGGACACAGCCCTGTTAATAGGACAACAACCATTCAGTCATGACTGCGGACTTCATCAAGAAACTCTTCGTTGGTATTCACTGCACATGTCAAAGGACTTAGGTTTTTCTTCACTCCTCTCTCGCTATCCATTATTATTTCTGCAGACAGACTAAAGCCTTGTTCACACTGACATCCAGCATTATCCCCTTACTTCGATTATAGAGGGTGAGGTTGAGGCAGCTGATTAATTCAGGTGGAGCAGAGTTGCTGTTTACAAAGGGTTATTTATTTATTTTTAGTATAAATGCTATTTTAAGATATGTATATTAAGTATACCTCTGTGTTGAGGTATCTTCCCTTGTCTTGTTTCATTTGTTTTGGAAATATAAAATGTGTGTGTGCCACTTTAAGATTGTGAACCTGAGTTTGTGTACTTAATAAGCACCTGTGCAAGGTGCTGGGGATCCATCTTCAGTTCAGAGTGTTAGCTGGACACTGGGGGAGCTACTTGCCACAAAGGTATTGCAGAGACCCAAGAGGACCTTTTATTCTGTTATTTTGCCTCGTTTTGTTGCTTTATTTGTGCTAAAAATAGATAGGAGCGTGACTTTCGCCGAGAACCCAGTTTAGTTTGTTTTTACTGTGTATACACCCACATTTCTTCTGGGCGCATGTGCTGATGGTGGCAACATTTGCAGGTACTCGCCTATAGCAGCATGTTGTGTTGCCGGTGGTTTATATTACTGCATGCCTCGTGTTAGTGTCAGCATTCTACCACAGTGAGGATTGTCTTTACGTGTCATTTGTTTCTTTTTTTTTAGGTCACGTCACAGCTCACTATTCTCAGTTGGTGTGGTCAATTGCATCTTTTTGCTAGGTAGCAGGACGAAAAAATAAATAAATAAAGTCACATCACGGGTGGATTTCCCATTAGGTTGCGGCCGGCTTTGCTACTTGACGTTTTATTTTTTAGGTTGTTGTAGGTTCAGACGGTTGGGTAAGTCACTTTATTAGTTTGCGGTCTCACAACACCAGACCTGACCCGTCACTCAGGCCTCGCCGGTTTCAACCATTTCATTGGTTCTGATGCCTTCAGGCCTCACATCAGTGTCGGCATACTACCATAGCCAGGATCATTCATTGCATGTCATTTTGCTTTTCAGGTCAAGTCACAGCTCGCCATTCTCAGTTGGTGTGGTCAACTACATCTTTTGCTAATGTAGTAAAAGAAAAAGGGGGGGTGTTTAAAAAACAAAACAAAAAAAAACTACAACTAAAATTAAATGGAAAATTAAGAATATATAAAACTTTATCAGCTTACAAACTCGCTACGTGACGTTTCTTGAAAGACTGCTATAGGTTCAGAGTGTTGGGTAAGTCACGTTTCATCAGTTTGCGGTATCACAATGTCAAACCGAACACGTTGCTCAGGTCAAGGCGGTTTCAACTATTTTGTTTTTCTAATGCTTCCGCACTTTGTTGCCATTTCTTGGCCCCCAATATAATAATTTTCTTTACGACTTTCTATTCAGGGTGCCCGGTTTGTGTCTTTCAGCAATTACTGGCAACTGTAACAAACCATGGCTTTGCGAGTACCCTGTTGTGGCTCCCATGGCCCACTCGCCACTGGCGTTGGGCGCGAGTATTCGAAAGGTGAGTTTGATCTTGAATATCGTGATTTCGAGATTTGCGAATATGTCGATTACTTGACCCCATATTCGCAATTACATATATTTGCTCTTGAGATGGATAGTGAGTGATAGGGAAACTGTATCTTGAAGTAAAAAAATAAAATAAAATTCTGACATCATTTCCCCAACCTTATTTGCTTCTTTACATGTCAGAGTAAAGACTTATTAGGTGAAACTGTCCTGCGAATGTTCGTCACTTGAATAATCGCATTAATCTATTGGCGGTTTGTATTCCCTTACCTACCTAGCATTAACAGGTCATGTCAGACTCTAGTACGCTGAATGTATTGTGGAAATCCGTATATGTCTTTTCGCGCCCTTCCATTCACTCAAATGACTCCCGCCATTTCAAGCTATCTATACGTGTAAAGCTGTTTAAACATTATTAATAATGAACAGTTTTTATGCGCACGCGAATATAACTTAAAAGAATGAATCGCAAGTCATGATAGTGGATGCAAAATAATGAATATTGCTAAATCACGAATGTGCGACGAATATGATGTGGGTCGTTCGCCGGTTGTCGCAAGGTCGTGCAGCATGTCCTTATGCTGGTGTCCAATTTAGGGTTGAAACCGACAGCTATCAGACCTTTCCTTCAGGTGAGGGGCGGCATATGCTGCCTCTAGGAACGAGAGTTCCGGCCCATATTATCCGGAAGCTAGGTCAGTGGCGCTCTGCATGTTCAATAGGTTCATACCTCAGCCTAGTCGAGAGATGTTCTTGCATTCCACAGGTTGGTCATGTTAGTATTGTTGCTACAGTACGTACCATTGTGTATTTAGTTGTTGGTTTTTGGCCCCCTTCGGGCATTCCTCCTACGCAGCGGTTATGGCACAACTCAAGCCACTTAGCTTAGTTAGGTAGGCAGGTAGACGGTTACGTGTCATGTAGCCCCAACCACAAGTTTGAAGGCTGATTAATTGGCCTATATTTGTGGGAGGGGCATAAGTAGTACATTTATACCAGGCAGGCGCTCCCTTGGGTGTGTTGACGGTGCTGCGTACCCTCCCAACCCACCCTTCTTTTCATAAACACCTTGCAGGGTATGCCCCCCTTCAGGCATTCCTCCTACGCAGCGGTTATGGCACAACTCAAGCCGCTTAGCTAAGTTAGATAGGCAGGTAGACGGTTACGTGTCATGTAGCCCCGACCACAAATATATTTTTTTGCCTAAAACTTGCTTAGCTTAGTTATATATTGCTGCCCATCAGATTCACAGTCATATATATATTTTTTTTCATAAGTTGGACAACCCTTTTAATTATATTCTTCTTTATTGTCATCCGGAAAAAAAGATCCGTTATTTTTTTTACATTTTTAATGGTCTGCGCATGCGGACGGGTCCGTCAATAATACATTTCAAGTGTTCCGGAATTTTGGAGGAAGATAATGCCGCAGCATGTTGCGGTATTTTCTCCGTCCAAAAAACGTGCAGTAACTGAACTGAAGACATCCTGATGCATCCTTAACGGATTTTTCTCCATTCAGAATGCATGAGGATAAAACTGATCGTTTTTTTCCGATATTGAGCACCTAGGACGGAACTCAATACTGGAAAAGAATAATGCTAGTGTGAAAGTACCCTTATTTTTATTGTATTTTTTATTTACATTTCAGTTATTATTCTATTTTTATTTTTGTTTTTAATGTATTTATTTTGTGTCTCCTTCCTATGTTTGTATATACATATACCTTCAAATTTTGGTAATTTATATATATCTCGTAGTCTTGGGCCTGCATAAATTTATTGATGTCCAAAATTTTTAGTGTCCCCTTTATGTTTGCCTTGAATATGTCTCGAGGGGGCCGTATCTGATTCTGTATTAATACAACTCAAGTGTTTGAATATGCGTCTTCTTAACTGTTGTATAGTTTTGCCTATATAGCAGTGCACATCCTGCTCCTGTCTCAATACTGCAGGAAATGGGAATGGTGCTCAGCCAACCACTAGCTGTAGCAACAACCCGCTTCAGCCAGTGCAGTGACCCGGAGGCCACTGTTAAAGATGAGTACTACGCCATTGTCATGTATATCCATGCTATTTGTTATATACTATGTTTTCTAATGTTTTGTTCTGTAAAATTGTGTTATTTCTCTAGGCAGGGGCAGACCCTCAGGCAAGCTCTGGTCTTGGGCTTCTGTTAGTCAGTTGAGGCTAGTGCTAGAGTCTGAGCAGTAAGCAGCACCTAGGAGGAACCTCAGTCCTGTGTGTATACAGACAAGAAATTAGGGCCAAATGAGAAATTTCCAGCAACATATCCACTCTGAGTACAGAAAGCAACTTCACTGAAATTTAAGCAGCCATATTGGACTATTGACTGTGAGGACTATTGCCTGTGAAGGTTACACATGTATTTAAACTTATGGACTTCATAGAATTCTGACTGGGTGTAAAGGGCTCAGGTCCCTAGCCATACAACAGAGAGAGAGCGAGAGAGAAAGAGAGAGAGACACTATGAAGCTGTTAAATGACTCTGCACTTCACATTGGAACCACATTTTAGGAGAATATTACACCACCAGGCTGGATGAAAGTAAACGATAATGATATATAAAGAGGGCATCTAGATGTGGCATGCAGTGTTCATTCTTGCATTCAGCAGTAGATATATTTGAATACTACTGAAAATTTCTGTAAACTACTGACAAATGGCTCAATATATTGATTGTTCTTTGCTTCCATCCATCTTCACGCCACCACCTGGATCCATGCCCTATACCCCATCACAACCACAACACCAAGGGCACTGCACTTTATACTGGGTAGGAGACCCCTCTTACTAGGATGTGCGCCAAAGGAAACGGTGCACCTCCTCTTCACTGTACATGCCACCATAGGGCACAGTGTGCTTCCCACCATCATTGAGAGTACTATCACTCCCATCCTTTCCCATGGCACCTTCCTACACTGGGCCTCCTGCTCCAGTGATTGGCTGAGCAGCATTCCCAGGCATTTTCTGCTGTGTTGAGATTGCAGCCAGAAGGGAAGAGCTGTGAGGACCCTGGTACTGCAGAGTCGGGTATCAGCAAGGTGAATATAAGCTAGTTTTTTTTTTTTTTTCTTTTAATTTTATAGCAATACCATATATTTATTTTTGTACTGGAATATTTTTTTAAATAGAATACAAGTAAAAATGTAGATAATTTGAGGTATGCAAACAAGTTGCTTCACAAAATAATCACCTTAGGATGTTAGGATGGCTATGTTATTGATTATCATTTGATACCTGCTGTATGCTTTATCAATGTACAGTTAATGGCCCACTAGATGTTGCATTATTCAATAGCACCAACTGGTTGCTCAAACCAGGAATTTTCTAGGAACTCATGAGGGTAAGAGCTCATACACCTGGCAGAGCCAAAATGGTATGCAGCCATTCAGTCTACTGCTCCAATGTATCCAAAATAAGTGTTCTGCCAAGCCGAGTTTGAGAAATCTTACCGATCACGTCTGCCTCAGTTTTGGTATTTCTGTAGTGATTAGTGTGGTTATAGCACCATCTAGCAGTGTTAGGTTGTATTACACTTTGTTTTTACTGTTACAAAGACTGCTGTCCAGGTAAAAGACAAGTCAAAAAGCTGGGTCGCACCTTTACCGTTTAAACCCCGGAGACAACGTTTATCTAACAACAAAGAACTTGTCTACAGTCGATTTTATTTCCCTCAAACACAAACTTCAGAGGACACCAGACACGAAAGAACATTTCTTTACCTTCATGGCAAGAATATTCCAGAACGACCATGCAGAAATGGCACCTGCGCTCCAAGACTCCATATTCGGCGTGTATTATCCTAAAAAACAAAGTAGTACAAGAGTAGTATTTGACTCAAGCACTAGGTGCAAAGGCGTCTCAATAAACAAAGACCCCAATGAAGACATTGTAGAGTACCGAATGAGAGGGCACATCTTCGAAAACAGTCCTTCCCCTGCAGTCGCAGTCTACGGTCTCAGACATTCAGCCCGAGAGGGTGAAGCAAAGTATGGGTCAGATGTCAGATCCTTTGTGGAAAAAGATGTCTACGTGGACGATTGCTTGAAATCCATACCCACGAACTAGACCGCAATCAGTCTCTTAAAAAGGGCCCAAGAAATGCTCGCTTTATCTAATTTGAGATTTCACAAAATGTCCTTCAACAGCTGTGAGTTAATGGAGGCCTTCTCACCCCAAGACCATTCAAGTGATCTAAAGGACTTGGACATTCAACTTCCAAATCAGCAAGGAAGAAAATCCCTTCACACGCAGAGGAGCTCTGTCCACCATAAACAGCTTATATGATCCTCTGGGATTCGTAGCGCCTGTTACCATCCAAGGTAAAATGATGTTAAGAGACTTCACCACAGAGACGTCTGATTGGGATGATACACTTTCCACAGAGAAAAGGGACCCGTGGACAGGTTGAAAGAAGTCTCTCGACGCATTGACCAGCCTTCACGTGGCACGACCCTCTGCTTCCTTGCCATCAACTGAAGTCAAGATGCAAATACCGTTTATCTTCTGCGATGCTTTAGTCAAGGCAATTGCTGCCGTAGCATATTTAAAGACTATTAATGTCAAAGAACAATGCCATATAGGATTTGTCATGAGCCAGAACAAACTGCCACTACTCCGCGAACACACGATACCTAAAATTTGGATGAACTTATAAAGACAGGATTGAACCTGGAAATTGAAGAAGTTGATTTTTACATGGACAGCAAGGTAGTCCTAGGATATATCTGCAACAAAACCAGACACTTTTACGTCTGTCAGCATTCGGGTGCTAAGGGTCCGGAGATCCACTTGTCCTAAACAGTGGCACTACGTGCCTACACAGCATAATCCTACGGACCACGTGACTAGATCTGTCGCAGCAAGCCACCTTAAAGACACAACATGGTGTATGGGTCCTGCATTCCTGTACCGTTCAACGTCTTGCAGCATCGGATCTGACACATTCAGATTTGTAGACCCAGATGCGGATGAAGAAATCATACCTGAAGTATCTGTTCTACGTATGGTGACTTCGGACCACCAACTCAGATCCAATCATTTCAACAGGTTCTCCACCTGGATGTTGCTTGTTTGTGCTATAGCTTGTGTAGTTCATATACCTCAGTCTTACAAGTCGACATTACCTATGAGGCAGAAGCCCTGCAAAGGTTGGCATCACTGCAAACATACCTTTACCACTCCTAATCTGGAAAGGTCCAAGAACATAATAATTTGCACGATACAACGTGAATGTAATGCTCAGGAAATAGACTACCTCAGCAAAGGTCAAACAGTCTCCAAGGACAGTGCTTTAAAGAAGCTTGATCCCATCATTGACCAAAATGGGTTGCTAAGAATGATGGACATAGTAGTGGTGTCTGTTGACACCAGACTGGGAGTGTTCTGCCCAGCCGAGTTTGAGAATTATTACAGATCATGTCTGCCTCAGTTTTGGTATTTCTGTAGTGATTAGTGTGGTTATAGCACCATCTAGCGGTGTTAAGTTGTATTACACTTTCTTTTTCCTGTTACAAAGACTGCTGCATTGTGGGTGGTGCACTGCATTGTGGGAGTACAAAGCATCCTGAGAAAGAGAAATCTCCAGTCACCAGGAAACATCAGCAGAGCCTTCTGCATATCTCCTTCTCAAACTCCACCATCCTTTTAAAAGCATATCTGGTGAAAGATCTACCTTTGTTTCAGGGATATTATGTTATGCAGAGCTTTTCAGTTAGTTGCAATTTTTACTCAGGGAGTTGTTACTACTGTTAGCTATATATGTAATTTTATGTACAAGCAGACATTTTACCATGTGCTTCAGTGTTATGCAAATGTTACAGAACATGCTATACTATATGTTATACTTATACATGTTATTTGTATTCTTGTAGTTTTACCGCACACTTGTACAATCTCTCACTCACGCGCATCACACAGAGAGTACAACCTGTTGACCAATAAACAAGTTAGACTACAAAGAACAGTCCTCTTATTTGGAAGACAGGAATGGTTTATTCTGAATGTCAGACTGCACACTGTGTGAACGTGTATGAAGAAATAACAATAATAATGAAGCAACTTTTCTAATAGTTTTGATTAAAAATACTCCACTATGTCTACAACTCTTATTGTATGCATTCTTATGTGTCTCCATGAAAAATATTTTATTCAGGTTTTGCAAGCATGTGTCACTCTCTTCCATAAGCCTCCTATTCTCCTGTGTGTAGGTCAGCAACAAGAAGGGCAGATAGTAAAGACAAATTTTGAACCCCTTTCTCTGTACAGCCTTGAGACTCTCTAGTAGCATGCTCTGTATTTTTATAATTTACTGTTAGGCAGCTCAGCTAATGGCTGCTTATCTCTGATCTCTGACCTCCTAAACACTTAATTAATTATAGCTCAAATCTTCCCTTATTGAAAATAATGTGACTTAAATAAGTGTTTATGACCTTTTGGTCATTTACCAATAAGGTTTATTAGATGATTGGTACAAAGTGAAAGTAAAAAAAAACATTCACACAGCTAGACAGTTAACCCTTTGTGACAGAACGGCTGAATATTTTTAATAAAGACCAATTAAAAATATTATTTTTAGCTCCAAATTAGTAAAATGTTATCGTAAAAATAAATTTCCCCCAAAGGTGTACTTAGTCTTTAAGGCTGGAAGATGAGGGGGAATGTCTTTTCTGCTGCAGCTTTTTCCCTGTAACTGGCACAGTTTCTAACAGAAGACGTGCCTTGGTGACAGTTGAAGATTTAAATTGAGCATGTGCGAACACCACAGTGAGGCGGACTAAGAAATCAGGAAAAGAAAAAAGAGCAGGTGGTGCTATGCAAATACATTTTATTGGATAGCTCAGTGGCTATACTAAATACTAAACTAAGTACATGCAATTACAAAAGTATTCAGATCTGACTTTCTGCACTTCTGACTGATCAGCAGTTAGAAAGGGCCACAGTGCTTGGGTGAGCACTATGGCCTCTTTGAAGGCCTGTGATGTCATGTCCATTGGTCACATGTAGTGTTGAGCGAACAGTTCGAGCATCGTTCGGGTTTGTACCGAATTTTGGGGTGTCCGGGACCCGGACCCGAACCCGGACATTTTCAAAAAAGTTCGGGTTCGGGTTCGGTGTTCGTCGATTACTTCCCGCTTTCTGAAGGGCTGCACAGCAGCCAATCAGCTAGCGTTTTACTTCTTGCCCTAAGAGCCCATCACAGCCATGCCTACTAATGGCATGGCTGTGATTGGCCAAGTGCAGCATGTGACCCAGCCTCTATTTAAGCTGGAGTCACGTAGCGCCGCACGTCACACTGCTCTTACTAGTGTAGGGAGAGGACGCAGCTTCTGTCAGGGCGGGATTAGGCAGGTTAAAGTCAGCAACAGCACCTAATGAACGGATCGATCTACAGCTGAGAATCATTGAACTTCTGCTAGTTACTTGCTCACTGGTTTTTAAGCTGCACAGAGCGTTTTTCTGTCACTTATTTTCTGGGTTGATCGGCGGCGATTTTGTGACTTGTGGTGCACCAGAAGAAACTGCCACCAAGTCCATCAATCCATCAATACTAGTTTTTTTTTTTTTGCTATATCCTACATCAGGGGCTTTGCTGTGCTAATTGTCACCCCTAGAAACTCAGGACAGCAATTTCTATATTTTATTAAGGGGTTAAATACAATTGCCCAAATACCAATCCCCTAAATCTGGTGTTCCAGCTTTGGCTAGACAAGTATAATACTGTCTGCTGTCTGGCAAAGGATAGATTATTTTCTGGGGTGAAATTAACCTGCCAATATAGCAATACCCTGGATCTGGTGTCCCAGCAGTTGCAGGAACGATTTCATAGTGTCCGCTTACACATATATTTTGTTCTGGGGTTAAATTAACCTGCCAATATAGCAATACACTGGATCTGGTGTCCCAGAAGTTGCAGGACCGATTTCATAGTGTCCGCTTACACATATATTTTTTTCTGGGGTTAAATTAACCTGCCAATATAGCAATACCCTGGATCTGGTGTCCAAACAGTTTCAGGCCAGATTTCATAGTGTCCGCTTACACATATATTATTTTCTGGGGTGAAATTAACCTGCCAATATAGCAATACCCTGGATCTGGTGTCCCAGCAGTTGTAGGACCGATTTCATAGTGTCCGCTTACACATATATTTTGTTCTGGGGTTAAATTAACCTGCCAATATAGCAATACCCTGGATCTGGTGTCCAAACAGTTTCAGGCCAGATTTCTTAGTGTTCGCTTACACATAAAAAATTTTCTGGGGTTAAATTAACCTGCCAATATAGCAATACCCTGGATTTGGTGTCCAAACAGTTTCAGGCCAGATTTCATAGTGTCCGCTTACACATATATTTTTTTCTGGGGTTAAATTAACCTGCCAATATAGCAATACCCTGGATCTGGTGTCCCAGCAGTTGCAGGACCGATTTCATAGTGTCCGCTTAAACATATATTTTGTTCTGGGGTTAAATTAACCTGCCAATATAGCAATACCCTGGATCTGGTGTCCAAACAGTTTCAGGCCAGATTTCATAGTGTCCGCTTACACATATATTTTGTTCTGGGGTTAAATTAACCTGCCAATATAGCAATACCCTGTATCTGGTGTCCCAGAAGTTGCAGGCCAGATTTCATAGTGTCCGCTTACACATATATTTTTTTCTGGGGTTAAATTAACCTGCCAATATAGCAATACCCTGGATCTGGTGTCCAAACAGTTTCAGGCCAGATTTCATAGTGTCCGCTTACACATAAAAAATTTTCTGGGGTTAAATTAACCTGCCAATATAGCAATACCCTGGATTTGGTGTCCAAACAGTTTCAGGCCAGATTTCATAGTGTCCGCTTACACATATATTTTTTTCTGGGGTTAAATTAACCTGCCAATATAGCAATACCCTGGATCTGGTGTCCCAGCAGTTGCAGGACCGATTTCATAGTGTCCGCTTAAACATATATTTTGTTCTGGGGTTAAATTAACCTGCCAATATAGCAATACCCTGGATCTGGTGTCCAAACAGTTTCAGGCCAGATTTCATAGTGTCCGCTTACACATATATTTTGTTCTGGGGTTAAATTAACCTGCCAATATAGCAATACCCTGTATCTGGTGTCCCAGAAGTTGCAGGCCAGATTTCATAGTGTCCGCTTACACATATATTTTTTCTGGGGTTAAATTAACCTGCCAATATAGCAATACCCTGGATCTGGTGTCCAAACAGTTTCAGGCCAGATTTCATAGTGTCCGCTTACACATAAATTTTTCTGGGGTTAAATTAACCTGCCAATATAGCAATACCCTGGATCTGGTGTCCAAACAGTTTCAGGCCAGATTTCATAGTGTCCGCTTACACATATATTTTTTCTGGGGTGAAATTAACCTGCCAATATAGCAATACCCTGGATCTGGTGTCCAAACAGTTTCAGGACAGATTTCATAGTGTCCGCTTACACATATATTTTGTTCTGGGGTTAAATTAACCTGCCAATATAGCAATACCCTGGATCTGGTGTCCCAGCAGTTGCAGGACCAGATTTCATAGTGTCCGCTTACACATATATTTTGTTCTGGGGTTAAATTAACCTGCCAATATAGCAATACCCTGGATCTGGTGTCCCAGACAGTTGCAGGCCAGATTTCATAGTGTCCGCTTACACATATATTTTTTTCTGGGGTTAAATTAACCTGCCAATATAGCAATACCCTGGATCTGGTGTCCAAACAGTTTCAGGCCAGATTTCATAGTGTCCGCTTACACATATATTTTTTCTGGGGTTAAATTAACCTGCCAATATAGCAATACCCTGGATCTGGTGTCCAAACAGTTTCAGGCCAGATTTCATAGTGTCCGCTTACATATATTTTTTCTGGGGTGAAATTAACCTGCCAATATAGCAATACCCTGGATCTGGTGTCCAAACAGTTTCAGGCCAGATTTCATAGTGTCCGCTTACACATATATTATTTTCTGGGGTTAAATTAACCTGCCAATATAGCAATACCCTGGATCTGGTGTCCAAACAGTTTCAGGCCAGATTTCATAGTGTCCGCTTACACATATATTTTGTTCTGGGGTTAAATTAACCTGCCAATATAGCAATACCCTGGATCTGGTGTCCCAGCAGTTGCAGGACCAGATTTCATAGTGTCCGCTTACACATATATTTTGTTCTGGGGTTGAAATTAACCTGCCAATATAGCAATACCCTGGATCTGGTGTCCAAACAGTTTCAGGCCAGATTTCATAGTGTCCGCTTACACATAAATATTTTTCTGGGGTTAAATTAACCTGCCAATATAGCAATACCCTGGATCTGGTGTCCAAACAGTTTCAGGCCAGATTTCATAGTGTCCGCTTACACATATATTTTTCTGGGGTTAAATTAACCTGCCAATATAGCAATACCCTGGATCTGGTGTCCCAGCAGTTGCAGGACCAGATTTCATAGTGTCCGCTTACACATATATTTTGTTCTGGGGTTAAATTAACCTGCCAATATAGCAATACCCTGGATCTGGTGTCCAAACAGTTGCAGGCCAGATTTCATAGTGTCCGCTACACATATATTTTGTTCTGGGGTTAAATTAACCTGCCAATATAGCAATACCCTGGATCTGGTGTCCCAGCAGTTGCAGGACCAGATTTCATAGTGTCCGCTTACACATATATTTTGTTCTGGGGTTAAATTAACCTGCCAATATAGCAATACCCTGGATCTGGTGTCCAAACAGTTTCAGGCCAGATTTCATAGTGTCCGCTTACACATATATTTTGTTCTGGGGTTAAATTAACCTGCCAATATAGCAATACCCTGGATCTGGTGTCCAAACAGTTTCAGGCCAGATTTCATAGTGTCCGCTTACACATATATTTTTTTCTGGGGTGAAATTAACCTGCCAATATAGCAATACCCTGGATCTGGTGTCCAAACAGTTTCAGGCCAGATTTCATAGTGTCCGCTTACACATATATTTTTCTGGGGTTGAAATTAACCTGCCAATATAGCAATACCCTGGATCTGGTGTCCAAACAGTTTCAGGCCAGATTTCATAGTGTCCGCTTACACATATATTTTTTCTGGGGTTAAATTAACCTGCCAATATAGCAATACCCTGGATCTGGTGTCCAAACAGTTTCAGGCCAGATTTCATAGTGTCCGCTTACACATATATTTTTTCTGGGGTGAAATTAACCTGCCAATATAGCAATACCCTGGATCTGGTGTCCAAACAGTTTCAGGCCAGATTTCATAGTGTCCGCTTACACATATATTTTTTTCTGGGGTGAAATTAACCTGCCAATATAGCAATACCCTGGATCTGGTGTCCAAACAGTTTCAGGCCAGATTTCATAGTGTCCGCTTACACATATATTTTTTCTGGGGTGAAATTAACCTGCCAATATAGCAATACCCTGGATCTGGTGTCCAAACAGTTTCAGGCCAGATTTCATAGTGTCCGCTTACACATATATTTTGTTCTGGGGTTAAATTAACCTGCCAATATAGCAATACCCTGGATCTGGTGTCCAAACAGTTTCAGGCCAGATTTCATAGTGTCCGCTTACACATATATTTTGTTCTGGGGTTAAATTAACCTGCCAATATAGCAATACCCTGGATCTGGTGTCCCAGCAGTTTCAGGCCAGATTTCATAGTGTCCGCTTACACATATATTTTGTTCTGGGGTTAAATTAACCTGCCAATATAGCAATACCCTGGATCTGGTGTCCAAACAGTTTCAGGACCAGATTTCATAGTGTCCGCTTACACATATATTTTTTCTGGGGTGAAATTAACCTGCCAATATAGCAATACCCTGGATCTGGTGTCCAAGCAGTTGCAGGACCGATTTCATAGTGTCCGCTTACACATATATTTTGTTCTGGGGTGAAATTAACCTGCCAATATAGCAATACCCTGGATCTGGTGTCCAAACAGTTTCAGGCCAGATTTCATAGTGTTCGCTACACATATATTTTGTTCTGGGGTTAAATTAACCTGCCAATATAGCAATACCCTGGATCTGGTGTCCAAGCAGTTGCAGGACCAGATTTCATAGTGTCCGCTTACACATATATTTTGTTCTGGGGTTAAATTAACCTGCCAATATAGCAATACCCTGGATCTGGTGTCCAAACAGTTGCAGGACCAGATTTCATAGTGTCCGCTTACACATATATTTTTTTCTGGGGTGAAATTAACCTGCCAATATAGCAATACCCTGGATCTGGTGTCCAAACAGTTTCAGGCCAGATTTCATAGTGTCCGCTTACACATATATTTTGTTCTGGGGTGAAATTAACCTGCCAATATAGCAATACCCTGGATCTGGTGTCCAAACAGTTTCAGGCCAGATTTCATAGTGTCCGCTTACACATATATTTTTTTCTGGGGTTAAATTAACCTGCCAATATAGCAATACCCTGGATCTGGTGTCCAAACAGTTTCAGGCCAGATTTCATAGTGTCCGCTTACACATATATTTTTTTCTGGGGTGAAATTAACCTGCCAATATAGCAATACCCTGGATCTGGTGTCCAAACAGTTTCAGGCCAGATTTCATAGTGTTCGCTACACATATATTTTGTTCTGGGGTGAAATTAACCTGCCAATATAGCAATACCCTGGATCTGGTGTCCCAGCAGTTGCAGGACCGATTTCATAGTGTCCGCTTACACATATATTTTGTTCTGGGGTTAAATTAACCTGCCAATATAGCAATACCCTGGATCTGGTGTCCAAACAGTTGCAGGACCAGATTTCATAGTGTCCGCTTACACATATATTTTGTTCTGGGGTGAAATTAACCTGCCAATATAGCAATACCCTGGATCTGGTGTCCAAGCAGTTGCAGGCCAGATTTCATAGTGTCCGCTACACATATATTTTGTTCTGGGGTTAAATTAACCTGCCAATATAGCAATACCCTGGATCTGGTGTCCAAACAGTTTCAGGCCAGATTTCATAGTGTCCGCTACACATATATTTTGTTCTGGGGTGAAATTAACCTGCCAATATAGCAATACCCTGGATCTGGTGTCCAAACAGTTTCAGGCCAGATTTCATAGTGTCCGCTACACATATATTTTTTTCTGGGGTGAAATTAACCTGCCAATATAGCAATACCCTGGATCTGGTGTCCAAACAGTTTCAGGCCAGATTTCATAGTGTCCGCTTACACATATATTTTGTTCTGGGGTGAAATTAACCTGCCAATATAGCAATACCCTGGATCTGGTGTCCAAGCAGTTTCAGGCCAGATTTCATAGTGTCCGCTTACACATATATTTTGTTCTGGGGTTAAATTAACCTGCCAATATAGCAATACCCTGGATCTGGTGTCCAAGCAGTTGCAGGCCAGATTTCATAGTGTCCGCTTACACATATATTTTGTTCTGGGGTGAAATTAACCTGCCAATATAGCAATACCCTGGATCTGGTGTCCAAACAGTTTCAGGCCAGATTTCATAGTGTCCGCTTACACATATATTTTGTTCTGGGGTGAAATTAACCTGCCAATATAGCAATACCCTGGATCTGGTGTCCAAACAGTTTCAGGCCAGATTTCATAGTGTCCGCTTACACATATATTTTGTTCTGGGTGAAATTAACCTGCCAATATAGCAATACCCTGGATCTGGTGTCCAAACAGTTTCAGGCCAGATTTCATAGTGTCCGCTTACACATATATTTGTTCTGGGGTGAAATTAACCTGCCAATATAGCAATACCCTGGATCTGGTGTCCAAACAGTTTCAGGCCAGATTTCATAGTGTCCGCTTACACATATATTTTTTTCTGGGGTGAAATTAACCTGCCAATATAGCAATACCCTGGATCTGGTGTCCCAGCAGTTGCAGGACCAGATTTCATAGTGTCCGCTTACACATATATTTTGTTCTGGGGTTAAAATTAACCTGCCAATATAGCAATACCCTGGATCTGGTGTCCAAACAGATGCAGGACCAGATTTCATAGTGTCCGCTTACACATATATTTTTTTCTGGGGTGAAATTAACCTGCCAATATAGCAATACCCTGGATCTGGTGTCCCAGCAGTTGCAGGACCGATTTCATAGTGTCCGCTTACACATATATTTTGTTCTGGGGTTAAATTAACCTGCCAATATAGCAATACCCTGGATCTGGTGTCCAAGCAGTTTCAGGCCAGATTTCATAGTGTCCGCTTATTCATATATTTTTTTATGGGGTTAAATTAACCTGCCAATATAGCAATACCCTGGATCTGGTGTCCCAGCAGTTGCAGGCCAGATTTCATAGTGTCCGCTTACACATATATTTTGTTCTGGGGTTAAATTAACCTGCCAATATAGCAATACCCTGGATCTGGTGTCCAAACAGTTTCAGGCCAGATTTCATAGTGTCCGCTTACACATATATTTTGTTCTGGGGTTAAATTAACCTGCCAATATAGCAATACCCTGGATCTGGTGTCCAAGCAGTTGCAGGCCAGATTTCATAGTGTCCGCTTACACATATATTTTGTTCTGGGGTTAAATTAACCTGCCAATATAGCAATACCCTGGATCTGGTGTCCAAGCAGTTGCAGGCCAGATTTCATAGTGTCCGCTTACACATATATTTTTTTCTGGGGTTAAATTAACCTGCCAATATAGCAATACCCTGAATCTGGTGTCCAAACAGTTTCAGGCCAGATTTCATAGTGTCCGCATACACATATATTTTTTTCTGGGGTTAAATTAACCTGCCAATATAGCAATACCCTGGATCTGGTGTCCCAGCAGTTGCAGGCCAGATTTCATAGTGTCCGCTTACACATATATTTTGTTCTGGGGTTAAATTAACCTGCCAATATAGCAATACCCTGGATCTGGTGTCCAAACAGTTTCAGGCCAGATTTCATAGTGTCCGCTTACACATATATTTTGTTCTGGGGTTAAATTAACCTGCCAATATAGCAATACCCTGGATCTGGTGTCCCAGCAGTTGCAGGACCAGATTTCATAGTGTCCGCTTACACATATATTTTGTTCTGGGGTGAAATTAACCTGCCAATATAGCAATACCCTGGATCTGGTGTCCAACAGTTTCAGGCCAGATTTCATAGTGTCCGCTTACACATATATTTTTTCTGGGGTTAAATTAACCTGCCAATATAGCAATACCCTGGATCTGGTGTCCCAACAGTTGCAGGACAGATTTCATAGTGTTCAGCTTACATATATTTTGTTCTGGGGTGAAATTAACCTGCCAATATAGCAATACCCTGGATCTGGTGTCCAAACAGTTGCAGGCCAGATTTCCATAGTGTCCGCTTACACATATAATTTTTTCTGGGTTGAAATTAACCTGCCAATATAGCAATACCCTGGATCTGGTGTCCAAGCAGTTGCAGGACCAGATTTCATAGTGTCCGGCTTACACATATATTTTGTTCTGGGGTGAAATTAACCTGCCAATATAGCAATACCCTGGATCTGGTGTCCAAACAGTTGCAGGCCAGATTTCATAGTGTCGGCTTACACATATATTTTGTTCTGGGGTGAAATTAACTCTGCCAATATAGCAATACCCTGAATCTGGTGTCCCAGCAGTTGCAGGACCAGATTTCATAGTGTCAGCTTACACATATATTTTGTTCTGGGGTGAAATTAACCTGCCAATATAGCAATACCCTGAATCTGGTGTCCAAGCAGTTGCAGGCCAGATTTCATAGTGTCCGCTTACACATATATTTTGTTCTGGGGTTAAATTAACCTGCCAATATAGCAATACCCTGGATCTGGTGTCCAAGCAGTTGCAGGCCAGATTTCATAGTGTCCGCTCACATATATTTTGTTCTGGGGTGAGAATTAACCTGCCAATATAGCAATTACCCTGGATCTGTTGTCCAAGCAGTTGCAGGCCAGATTTCATAGTGTCCGCTTACACATATATTTTGTTCTGGGGTGAAATTAACCTGCCAATATAGCAATACCCTGGATCTGGTGTCCAAACAGTTTGCAGGCCAGATTTCATAGTGTCGCTTACACATATATTTTGTTCTGGGGTTAAATTAACCTGCCAATATAGCAATACCCTGGATCTGGTGTCCAAACAGTTTCAGGCCAGATTTCATAGTGTCCGCTTACACATATATTTTGTTCTGGGGTGAAATTAACCTGCCAATATAGCAATACCCTGGATCTGGTGTCCAAACAGTTTCAGGCCAGATTTCATAGTGTCCGCTTACACATATATTTTTTCTGGGGTGAAATTAACCTGCCAATATAGCAATACCCTGGATCTGGTGTCCAAGCAGTTGCAGGCCAGATTTCATAGTGTCTGCTATACACATATATTTTTGTTTTCTGGGGTGAAATTAACCTGCCAATATAGCAATACCCTGGATCTGGTGTCCCAGCAGTTGCAGGACCAGATTTCATAGTGTCCGCTTACACATATATTTTTGTTCTGGGGTGAAATTAACCTGCCAATATAGCAATACCCTGGATCTGGTGTCCAAGCAGTTGCAGGACCAGATTTCATAGTGTCAGCTTACACATATATTTTGTTCTGGGGTGTAAATTAACCTGCCAATATAGCAATACCCTGGATCTGGTGTCCAAGCAGTTTGCAGGCCAGATTTCATAGTGTCTGCTTACACATATATTTTGTTCTGGGGTTAAATTAACCTGCCAATATAGCAATACCCTGGATCTGGTGTCCAAACAGTTGCAGGCCAGATTTCATAGTGTCCGCTTACACCATATATTTTTGTTCTGGGGTGAAATTAACCTGCCAATATAGCCAATACCCTGGATCTGGTGTCCCAGCAGTTGCAGGCCAGATTTCATAGTGTCCGCACACATATATTTTTGTTCTGGGGTGAAGTTAACCTGCCAATATAGCAATACCCTGGATCTGGTGTCCAAACAGTTGCAGGCCAGATTTCATAGTGTCCGCTTACACATATATTTTTTCTGGGGTGAAATTAACCTGCCAATATAGCAATACCCTGGATCTGGTGTCCCAGCAGTTGCAGGACCAGATTTCATAGTGTCCAGCTACACATATATTTTGTTCTGGGGTTGAAATTAACCTGCCAATATAGCAATACCCTGGATCTGGTGTCCAAACAGTTTCAGGCCAGATTTCATAGTGTCCGCTTACACATATATTTTTTCTGGGGTGAAATTAACCTGCCAATATAGCAATACCCTGGATCTGGTGTCCAAGCAGTTGCAGGCCAGATTTCATAGTGTCCGCTTACACATATATTTTGTTCTGGGGTTAAAATTAACCTGCCAATATAGCAATACCCTGGATCTGGTGTCCAAACAGTTGCAGGCCAGATTTCATAGTGTCCGCTTACACATATATTTTTTTCTGGGGTGAAATTAACCTGCCAATATAGCAATACCCTGGATCTGGTGTCCAAGCAGTTGCAGGCCAGATTTCATAGTGTCAGCTTACACATATATTTTGTTCTGGGGTGAAATTAACCTGCCTAATATAGCAATACCCTGGATCTGGTGTCCAAACAGTTTCAGGCCAGATTTCATAGTGTTCGCTTACACATATATTTTGTTCTGGGGTGAAATTAACCTGCCAATATAGCAATACCCTGGATCTGGTGTCCCAAGCAGTTTGCAGGCCAGATTTCATAGTGTCCGCTTACACATATATTTTGTTCTGGGGTGAAATTAACCTGCCAATATAGCAATACCCTGGATCTGGTGTCCAAGCAGTTGCAGGCCAGATTTCATAGTGTCCGCTTACACATATATTTGTTCTGGGGTGAAATTAACCTGCCAATATAGCAATACCCTGGATCTGGTGTCCAAGCAGTTGCAGGCCAGATTTCATAGTGTCCGCTTACACATATATTTGTTCTGGGGTGAAATTAACCTGCCAATATAGCAATACCCTGGATCTGGTGTCCAAGCAGTTTCAGGCCAGATTTCATAGTGTCCGCTTACACATATATTTTGTTCTGGGGTTGAAATTAACCTGCCAATATAGCAATACCCTGGTATCTGGTGTCCCAGCAGTTGCAGGACCAGATTTCATAGTGTCGGCTTACACATATATTTTGTTCTGGGGTGAAATTAACCTGCCAATATAGCAATACCCTGGATCTGGTGTCCCAGCAGTTGCAGGCCCGTTTTCATAGTGTCCCGCTTACACATATATTTTGTTCTGGGGTGAAATTAACCTGCCAATATAGCAATACCCTGGATCTGGTGTCCAAACAGTTTCAGGCCAGATTTCATAGTGTCCGCTTACACATATATTTTGTTCTGGGTGAAATTAACCTGCCAATATAGCAATACCCTGGATCTGGTGTCCAAGCAGTTGCAGGCCAGATTTCATAGTGTCAGCTTACACTATATTTTGTTTCTGGGGTGAAATTAACCTGCCAATATAGCAATACCCTGGATCTGGTGTCCAAACAGTTTCCAGGCCAGATTTCATAGTGTCCGCTTACATATATTTTGTTCTGGGGTGAAATTAACCTGCCAATATAGCAATACCCTGGATCTGGTGTCCAAGCAGTTGCAGGCCAGATTTCATAGTGTGTCAGCTTACACATATATTTTGTTCTGGGGTGAAATTAACCTGCCAATATGGCAATACCCTGGATCTGGTGTCCAAACAGTTTCAGGCCAGATTTCATAGTGTCCCGCTTACATATATTTTGTTCTGGGGTTGAAATTAACCTGCCAATATAGCAATACCCTGGATCTGGTGTCCAAACAGTTTGCAGGCCAGATTTCATAGTGTCGCTTACACATATATTTTGTTCTGGGGTTAAATTAACCTGCCAATATAGCAATACCCTGGATCTGGTGTCCAAGCAGTTTGCAGGCCAGATTTCATAGTGTCGCTTACACATATATTTTGTTCTGGGGTTAAATTAACCTGCCAATATAGCAATGCCCTGGATCTGGTGTCCAAACGGTTTCAGGCCAGATTTCATAGTGTCAGCTTACACATATATTTTTTTCTGAGTGTTGAAATTAACCTGCCAATATAGCAATACCCTGGATCTGGTGTCCAAGCAGTTTCAGGCCAGATTTCATAGTGTCAGCTTACACATATATTTTTGTTCTGGGGTGAAATTAACCTGCCAATATAGCAATGCCCTGAATCTGGTGTCCAAACAGTTTCAGGCCAGATTTCATAGTGTCACATCATACACATATATTTTCTGGGGTGAAATTAACCTGCCAATATAGCAATACCCTGGATCTGGTGTCCAAACAGTTTCAGGCCAGATTTCATAGTGTCCGCTTACACATATATTTTTTCTGGGGTGAAATTAACCTGCCAATATAGCAATACCTGGATCTGGTGTCCAAGCAGTTTCAGGCAGATTTCATAGTGTCTGCTTACACATATATTTTGTTTGTGGGTTAAATTAACCTGCCAATATGAGCATACCCTGGATCTGGTGTCCAAACAGTTGCAGGACCAGATTTCATAGTGTCCGCTTACACATATATTTTTTTCTGGGGTGAAATTAACCTGCCAATATAGCAATACCCTGGATCTGGTGTCCAAGCAGTTTGCAGGACCAGATTTCATAGTGTCCGCTTACACATATATTTTGTTCTGGGGGTGAAATTAACCTGCCAATATAGCAATACCCTGGATCTGGTGTCCAAACAGTTTCAGGCCAGATTTCATAGTGTCCGCTTACACATATATTTTGTTCTGGGGTGAAATTAACCTGCCAATATAGCAATACCCTGGATCTGGTGTCCAAGCAGTTTCAGGCCAGATTTCATAGTGTCGCTTACACATATATTTTGTTCTGGGGTTAAATTAACCTGCCAATATAGCAATACCCTGGATCTGGTGTCCAAGCAGTTGCAGGACCAGATTTCATAGTGTCAGCTAAACACATATATTTTTGTTCTGGGGTGAAATTAACCTGCCAATATAGCAATACCCTGGATCTGGTGTCCCAGCAGTTTGCAGGCCAGATTTCATAGTGTCGGCTTACACATATATTTTGTTCTGGGGTTAGAATTAACCTGCCAATATAGCAATACCCTGGATCTGGTGTCCAAACAGTTTGCAGGCCAGATTTCATAGTGTCCGCTTACACACATATATTTTGTTCTGGGGTGAAATTAACCTGCCAATATAGCAATACCCTGGATCTGGTGTCCAAGCAGTTGCAGGCCAGATTTCATAGTGTCGCTTACACATATATTTTGTTCTGGGGTGAAATTAACCTGCCAATATAGCAATACCCTGGATCTGGTGTCCCAGCAGTTGCAGGCCAGATTTCATAGTGTCGCTTACACATATATTTTGTTCTGGGGGTGAAATTAACCTGCCAATATAGCAATACCCTGGATCTGGTGTCCACAGCAGTTTGCAGGCCAGATTTCGTGTCTGCCACACACATATATTTGTTCTGGGGTGAAATTAGCTCTGCCAAAATAGCAATACCCTGGATCTGGTGTCCAAACAGTTTCAGGCCAGATTTCCTCGTGTTCAAGCTTACACATATATTTTTCTCTGGGGTTGAAATTAACCTGCCCAATATAGCAATACCCTGGATCACGGTTGTCCCAGCAGTTTGCAGGACCGATTTCCTGGTGTCCGCTTACGCATATATTTTGTTCTGGGGTGAGAATTAACCTGCCAATATAGCAATACCCTGGATCTGGTGTCCAAACAGATGCAGGACCGATTGGATTTCGTAGTGTCGGCTTGCATATATTTTGTTCTGGGGTGAAATTAACCTGCCAATATAGCAATACCCTGGATCTGGTGTCCCAGCAGTTGCAGGACCGGATTTCATAGTGTCCGCTCACACATATATTTTGTTCTGCAGGGTGAAATTAACCTGCCAATATAGCAGCCACCCTGGATCTGGTGTCCAAACAGTTTCAGGCCAGATTTACTATAGTGTTCTCTTGCACATATATTTTGTTCTGGGGTTGAGTTAGTAGCCTGCCCCAGTATAGCAATACCCTGGATCTGGTGTCCAAACAGATTCAGGCCAGATTTCATAGTGTCAGCTTACACATATAATTTTTCTGGGGTGAAATTAACCTGCCAATATAGCAATACCCTGGATCTGGTGTCCCAGCAGTTGCAAGGACCAGGGCTCTCATAGTGATCCGCTTACACACTATATTTTTGTTCTGGGGTGAAATTAACCTGCCAATATAGCAATACCCTGGATCTGGTGTCCAAACAGTTTCAGGCCAGATTTCATAGTGTCCGCTTACACATATATTTTTTTCTGGGGTGAAATTAACCTGCCAATATAGCAATACCCTGGATCTGGTGTCCAAACAGTTTCAGGCCAGATTTCATAGTGTCCGCTTACACATATATTTTTTTCTGGGGTGAAATTAACCTGCCAATATAGCAATACCCTGGATCTGGTGTCCCAGCAGTTTGCAGGACAGATTTCATAGTGTCCGCTTACACATATATTTTTGTTCTGGGGTTAAATTAACCTGCCAATATAGCAATACCCCTGGATCTGGTGTCAAGCGGTTGCAGGCCAGATTTCATAGTGTCAGCTTACACATATATTTTTGTTCTGGGGGTGAAATTAACCTGCCAATATAGCCATACCCTGGATCTGGTGTCCCAAACAGTTTCAGGCCAGATTTCATAGTGTCCGCTTACACATATATTTTTGTTCTGGGGTGAAATTAACCTGCCAATATAGCAATACCCTGGATCTGGTGTCCAAACAGTTTCAGGCCAGATTTCATAGTGTCCGCTTACACATATATTTTTGTTCTGGGGTGAAATTAACCTGCCAATATAGCAATACCCTGGATCTGGTGTCCAAACAGTTTCAGGCCAGATTTCATAGTGTCCGCTTACACATATATTTTTTTCTGGGGTGAAATTAACCTGCCAATATAGCAATACCCTGGATCTGGTGTCCAAACAGTTTCAGGCCAGATTTCATAGTGTTCGCTTACACATATATTTTTGTTCTGGGGTGAAATTAACCTGCCAATATAGCAATACCCTGGATCTGGTGTCCAAACAGTTTCAGGCCAGATTTCATAGTGTCCGCTTACACATATATTTTTGTTCTGGGGTTAAATTAACCTGCCAATATAGCAATACCCTGGATCTGGTGTCCAAACAGTTTCAGGCCAGATTTCATAGTGTCCGCTTACACATATATTTTTTTCTGGGGTGAAATTAACCTGCCAATATAGCAATACCCTGGATCTGGTGTCCCAAACAGTTTCAGGCCAGATTTCATAGTGTCCGCTTACACATATATTTTTTTCTGGGGTGAAATTAACCTGCCAATATAGCAATACCCTGGATCTGGTGTCCAAACAGTTTCAGGCCAGATTTCATAGTGTCGGCTTACACATGTATTTTGTTCTGGGGAGTGAAATTAACCTGCCAATATAGCAATGCCCTGGATCTGGTGTCCCAGCAGTTGCAGGGCCGATTTCCATAGTGTCCGCTTACACACATATATTTTTTCTGGGGTTAAGTGTAACCTGCCAATATGTAGCAATACCCTGGATCTGGATTGTCCAAACAGTTGCCAGGCCAGAATTCATGAGTGATCCCGACTTACACGCATATATTTTTTTCTGGGGTGAAATTAACCTGCCAATATGGCAATGCCCTGGATCTGGTGTCCCAGCAGTTGCAGGCCAGATTTCATAGTGTCAGCTTACACATATATTTTGTTCTGGGGGTTAAATTAACCTGCCGTATAGCAATACCCTGGATCTGGTGTCCAAACAGATGCAGGACCAGTCTCATATTAGCTTATTTACATATATTTTTTTTCTGGGGTGAAATTAACCTGCCAATATATAATACCTGGATCTGGTGTCCCAGCAGTTGCAGGACCGATTTCATAGTGTCCGCTTACACATATATTATTGTTCTGGGGTGAAATTAACCTGCCAATATAGCAATACCCTGGATCTGGTGTCCAAACAGATGCAGGACCGTTTCATAGTGTCCGCTTACACATATTTTTCTGAGGTGAAATTAACCTGCCAATATGGCAATACCCTGGATGGTGTCCCCTTGAGGTTGCAGGACCGATTTCATAGTGTCGCTTGCATATATTTTGTTCTGGGGTTAAATTGCCTGCCAATATGGCAATACCCTGGATCTCTGGTGTCCAAAACAATTTCAGTTTTTAGATTTCATAGTGTCCGCTTACACATATATTTTTGTTCTGGGGTGAAATTAACCTGCCAATATAGCAATACCCTGGATCTGGTGTCCAAACAGTTTCAGGCCAGATTTCATAGTGTCCGCTTACACATATATTTTTTTCTGGGGTGAAATTAACCTGCCAATATAGCAATACCCTGGATCTGGTGTCCCAAACAGTTTGCAGGACCCAGATTTCATAGTGTCCGCTTACACATATATTTTTGTTTCTGGGGTGAAATTAACCTGCCAATATAGCAATACCCTGGATCTGGTGTCCAAACAGTTTCAGGCCAGATTTCATAGTGTCCGCTTACACATATATTTTTTTCTGGGGGTGAAATTAACCTGCCAATATAGCAATACCCTGGATCTGGTGTCCAAACAGTTTCAGGCCAGATTTCATAGTGTCCGCTTACACATATATTTTTTTCTGGGGGTGAAATTAACCTGCCAATATAGCAATACCCTGGATCTGGTGTCCAAACAGTTTCAGGCCAGATTTCATAGTGTCCGCTTACACATATATTTTTGTTCTGGGGTGAAATTAACCTGCCAATATAGCAATACCCTGGATCTGGTGTCCCAGCAGTTGCAGGACCCAGATTTCATAGTGTCCGCTTACACATATATTTTGTTCTGGGGTTAAATTAACCTGCCAATATAGCAATACCCTGGATCTGGTGTCCAAACAGTTTCAGGCCAGATTTCATAGTGTCCGCTTACACATATATTTTTGTTCTGGGGTGAAATTAACCTGCCAATATAGCAATACCCTGGATCTGGTGTCCAAACAGTTTCAGGCCAGATTTCATAGTGTCCGCTTACACATATATTTTTGTTCTGGGGGTTAAATTAACCTGCCAATATAGCAATACCCTGGATCTGGTGTCCAAACAGTTTCAGGCCAGATTTCATAGTGTCCGCTTACACATATATTTTTTTCTGGGGTGAAATTAACCTGCCAATATAGCAATACCCTGGATCTGGTGTCCAAACAGTTTCAGGCCAGATTTCATAGTGTCCGCTTACACATATATTTTTTTCTGGGGTGAAATTAACCTGCCAATATAGCAATACCCTGGATCTGGTGTCCAAACAGTTTCAGGCCAGATTTCATAGTGTCCGCTTACACATATATTTTTTTCTGGGGTGAAATTAACCTGCCAATATAGCAATACCCTGGATCTGGTGTCCCAGCAGTTGCAGGACCGATTTCATAGTGTCCGCTTACACATATATTTTTGTTCTGGGGGTTAAATTAACCTGCCAATATAGCAATACCCTGGATCTGGTGTCCAAACAGTTTCAGGCCAGAATTCATAGTGTCGCTAAACACATATATTTTGTTTACAGGGGTTAAATTAACCTGCCAATATAGCAATACCTGGATCTGGTGTCCAAACAGTTTCAGGCCAGATTTCATAGTGTCCGCAGCACACATATATTTTGCTGCAGGGGTGAGAATTAGCTTACTGCCAATATAGCAATACCCTGGATCTGAGTGTCCAAGCAGTTTCAGGCCAGAATTTCCATAGTGTCCGCTTACACATATATTTTTATGGGGTGAAATTAACCTGCCAATATAGCAATACCCTGGATCTGAGTTGTCCAAGCTAGTTTCAGGCCAGATTTCATAGTGTCCGCTTACACATATATTTTTTTCTGGGGGTTAAATTAACCTGCCAATATAGTCAATACCCTGGATCTGGTGTCCAGGAAACAGTTTCCAGGCCAGATTTCATAGTGTCCGCTAACACATATATTTTGTTCTCAGGGTGAAATTAACCTGCCAATATGGCAATACCCTGGATCTGGTGTCCAAACAGTTTCAGGAGCCAGATTTCATAGTGTCCGTACACATATATTTTTTCTGAGGTTAAATTAACCTGCCAATATAGCAATAACCTGGATCTGGTGTCCAAACAGTTTCAGGCCAGATTTCATAGGTGTCCGCTTACATATAGTTTTTTCTGGGTATGAAATTAACCTGCCAATATAGCAATACCCTGGATCTGGTGTCCAAACAGTTTCAGGGCAGATGATCATAGTGTCCGCTTACACATATATTTTTTGTTCTGGGGTTAAGTCTAACCTGCCAATATATAATACCCTGGATCTGTGTCCAAACAGTTTCAGGCCAGATTTCATAGTGTCAGCTTACACATATATTTTTTTCTGGTGAAATTAACCTGCCAATATAGCAATTCCCTGGATCTAGTGATCCCTTGCAGTGTCAGGCCAGATTTCATAGTGTCCGCTTACATATATATTTTGATTGGGGTGTAAATTAACCTGCCAATATAGCAATACCCTGGATCTGGTGTCCAAACAGTTTCAGGCCCGATTTCATAGTGTCCGCTTACACATATATTTTTTCTGAAGTTAAATTAACCTGCCAATATAGCAATACCTCTGGATCTGGTGTCCAAACAGTTTCAAGCCCGGAATTTCATAGTGTCCGCTTACACATATATTATTTTCTGGGGTTAGACAGTACATGCCAATATAGCAAATACCCTGGATCTCGGTGTCCAAACAGTTTCAGGCCAGATTTCATAGTGTCCGCTACACATATATTTTTTCTGGGGTGAAATTAACCCTGCCAATAGCACCCTACCTGGATCAAGGTGTCCCAGCATGTGTCAGGCCAGATTTCATAGTGTCCGCTCACATATATTTCTTGTTCTGGGGGTAGAAATTAACCTGCCAATATAGCAATACCCTGGATCTGAAGTGATCCAAACAGATGCAGGACCGATTTCATAGTGTCCGCTTACATATATTTTTTCTGGGGTGAAATTAACCTGCCAATATAGCAATACCCTGGATCTGGTGTCCCAGCAGATTGCAGGACCGATTTCATAGTGTCCGCTTACACATATATTTTGTTCTGGGTTAAATTAACCTGCCAATATAGCAATACCCTGGATCTGATGTCCAAAGCAGTTTCAGGCCAGATTTCATAGTGTTCTGCTTACACATATATTTTGTTCTGAGGTTAAATTAACCTGCCAATATAGCAATACTCCTGGATCTGAGTGTCCAAACAGTTTCAGGCCAGGATTTCATAGTGTCCGCACACATATATTTTTTTCTGTGGGTGAAATTAACCTGCCAATATAGCAATACCCTAGGATCTGGTGTGTCCAAACAGTTTCAGGCCAGGATTTGCAGTGTCCTCGCTTAACACACATATATTTTTATGGGGTGAAATTAACCTGCCTAATATAGCATGTACCCTGGATCTGAATTGTCCAAACAGTTTCAGGCCAGATTTCATAGATGATAAACCGCTACACATATTATTTTTTTCTGAGGGTTAAATTAACCTGCTGCCAATATAGCACATACCCTGGATCTGGTGTCCAAAGCAGTTTCAGGCCAGATTTCATAGTGTCCGCCACACATATATTTTCTGTGGTGAAATTAACCACCTGCCACGATAGCAATACTCCTGGGATCTGGTGTCCCAGCAGTTGGAGGACCCGATTTCACAGTGTGCGGCTCACGACATAGTTTTTTTCTGCGGGTGAAATTAACCTGCCAAGATAGCAATACCCTGGATCTGGTGTCCAAACAGTTTCATAGGCCAGATCATAGTGTCCGCTTAGACATATGTTTTTCTGAGGTGAAATTAACCCTGCCACATGTAGCACTGCCCTGGATCTGGT